>JAGIQG010000021.1:51620157-51774319 GCA_024679065.1 Sphyrna mokarran | reverse complement strand
TATAGGGCAAATGGTAGGATTCTTAGTAGTCTAGATGAACAGAGGGATCTTGGTGTGTATGTGCATAGATCCCTGAAAGTAGGCAGTCAGGTCGAGAAGGTTGTTAAGAAGGCATATGGAGTCTTGGCTTTTATTGGTAGAGGGATTGAATTTCGGAGCCGCAACGTCATGTTGCAACTGTACAAAACTCTAGTGCGGCCGCACTTGGAGTATTGTGTGCAGTTCTGGTCCCCACATTATAAGAAAGATGTGGAGGAATTGGAGAGGGTACAAGGAGGTTTACCAGGATGTTGCCTGGTATGGAGGGCAGGTCTTATGAAGAGAGGCTGAGGGATTTGAGGTTGTTTTCGTTAGAAAGGAAGCGGCTAAGAGGAGGACCTTATCGAAACATATAAGATGATTAGAGGTTTAGATGGGTGGACAGTGATAGCCTTTTCCTATGATGGAGAAAGCTAACCGAGGGACACATCTTTAAAATTAAAGGGGTGATAGTTATAGGACAGATATAGAAGTGGTTCTTACCCGAGGGTGTTTAGGGAATGGAATAGCCCTGCTGAGGCAGCTGTAGATGCGCCAAGTTTGTGGCATTTAAGAGGTTAGTTGATAAGTTTATGGAAGAGAAGGGAATGGTTTAGTTTGGAGGGTCATTGCTTTTTTCATAATTGGTCGGCGCAACATCGAAGGCCGAAGGGCCTGTTCTGTGCTGTAATGTTCTATGTTCTATGTTCTAAATAATACATTTTGGAATATCCAATGCATATAGGAACTATGCAATAAATTTTAGAAGTTTAGGGGTATTGACAGGCAGAGAGATCTGGGCATGCATAGAACATAGAACATAGAACATAGAACATTACAGCACAGAACAGGCCCTTCGGCCTTCGATGTTGTGCCGACCAAAATAAAAAGCAATGCCCCTCCTAACTAAACCATTCCCTTCTCTTCCATATACTTATCAATTAACCTCTTAAACGCCACCAAACTTGGCGCATCTACAACAGCTGCAGGCAGGGCATTCCACTCCCTAATCACTCTTTGAGTAAAGAACCTACCTCTGATATCCGTCCTATAACTCATACCCCTTAATTTAAAGCTGTGTCCCCTCGTGCTAGCTTTCTCCATCCTAGGAAAAAGGCTATCACTGTCCACCCTATCTAAACCTCTAATCATCTTATATGCTACAATAAGATCCCCTCTTAGCCGCCTCCTTTCTAACGAAAACAACCTCAAATCCTTCAACCTCTCTTCATAGGACCTGCCCTCCATACCAGGCACATCCTGGTAAACCTCCTCTGTACCCTCTCCAATGCCTCCACATCTTTCTTATAATGTGGGGACCAGAACTGCACACAATACTCCAAGTGCGGCCGCACTAGAGTTTTGTACAGTTGCAACATGATGTTGCGGCTCCCAAATTCAATCCCCCTGCCATAAAAGCTAAGACTCCATATGCCTTCTTAACAACTTTATCCACTTGACTGCCTACTTTCAGGGATCTATTGACACATACACCAAGATCCTTGGTAGGGGGATTGAATTTCGGAGCCGCAACACTATTAACACTATTAACACTATTAAGAGCCCTACCATTAGCCCTATACTCTACACATTTATTGTTCCTGCCAAAGTGCATTACCTCACACTTTTCCACATTAAACTCCATTTGCCACCTCTCGGCCCAGCTCTGCAACTTGTCCAAGTCACTCTGTAAACTAAAACACCCCTCTTCACTATCTACCACTCCACCAACTTTAGTGTCATCTGCAAATTTACTGATCCATCCCTCAATACCCTCATCCAGATCATTTATAAAAATTACAAACAGCAGGGGCCCCAAAACAGACCCCTGAGGCACACCACTCGTCACCGAACTCCACGATGAATATCTCCCATCAACCACCACCCTCTGTCTTCTATCTGCCAGCCAATTCCTAATCCAATTAGCTAAATCACCCTCTATTCCACACATCTTCATTTTCTGTAGAAGTCTACCATGGGCCACCTTATCAAACGCCTTACTAAAGTCCATATATACTACATCAACCGCCTTACCCCCATCCACCTCTCTGGTCACTTTCTCAAAAAACTCAATGAGGTTAGTAAGGCATGACCTACCCTTCACGAAACCATGCTGACTATCCCCAATCAATTCATTTCTCTCTAAATAACTATAAATCCTATCCCTAATAATTCTCTCCAATACCTTGCCCACAACAGAAGTAAGACTCACCGGCCTATAATTCCCTGGAAGGTCACTCTTCCCCTTCTTAAACAATGGGACCACATTCGCTATCCTCCAGTCCTCCGGAACCACACCCATAACCAACGAGGACCTGAAGATCAGCGCCAGAGGCTCTGCAATCTCCTCTCTTGCCTCCCAGAGAATCCTAGGGTAAATCCCGTCCGGCCCAGGGGACTTATCCAACTTCAAACCCTCGAGAATTTCTAACACATCCTCCCTATCTACTACAATACTTCCCAATTTGCAACCCTGTACCTCAGTGTTCTCCATAGCTACATTTCCAGCACTCTGCGTGAATACCGAAGAGAAATATTTATTCAGTGCCTCACCAATCTCTTCAGGCTCCACGCACAACTTCCCACTGCTGTCTATGACTGGCCCTAATCTTGCCCTAACCAATCTTCTATTCTTAACATATCGAAAGAAAGCTTTAGGATTCTCCTTAATCCTATCAGCCAACATCTTCTCGTGTCCCCTCTTAGCTCTCCTCAATTCACTTTTTACCTCCTTCCTGGCTAATCTATAGCTATCCATTGCACTAACTGAGCCTTCAAGCCTCATCCTGACATAAGCCTCCTTTTTCTTCTTAACCAGCAAATCAACTTTTTTCGTACACCAAGGCTCTCTTACTCGACCATTTCCTCCCTGCCTGACAGGGACATACTTATCAAGGACTCGCAGCAGCTGCTCCTTGAATAAGCACCACATTCCAGATGTTCCCAGTCCCTGTAGTTTCCTAGTCCAATCTATGCACCCTAATTCTCTCCTGATGGCCTCATAATTACCCTTCCCCCAGCTATAACTACTGCCCCCAGCCTCACGCCTATCCCTGTCCATCACTAAGGTGAACGTAACCGAATTGTGGTCACTATCACCAAAATGTTCACTAACTTCCAAGCCTAACACCTGGTCTGGCTCATTGCCCAGCACCAAATCCAATGTAGCCTCACCTCTAGTTGGCCTATCTACATACTGAGTCAAAAAACCTTCCTGCACACTCTGTACGAAAACTGACCCCTCTAACGAGCTAGAGCTATAGCTATTCCAATCAATATTAGCAAAGTTAAAGTCCCCCATCACAATTACCCTACTACTTTCACTCCTAATCAGAATTGACTTCGCAATCCTTTCCTCAACCTCTCTAGAACTATTAGGAGGTCTGTAAAAGACTCCCAACAGGGTGACCTCTCCTCTCCTGTTTCTAATCTCAGCCCATACTACCTCAACAGACAAGTCCTCATCAAACTTCTTTTCTATCACCGTGATACAGTCTTTGACCAATAATGCCACTCCTCCCCCCCTTCTACCTCCTTCTCTACTCCGACTAAAGCATTTGTACCCCGGAACCTGCAACATCCATTCCTGTCCCTGCTCTACCCAAGTCTCTGAAATGGCCACAACATCGAAGTTCCAGGTACTGGTCCAAGCTGCAAGTTCCTCCCCCTTATTGCGAATACTCCTTGCATTAAAGTATACGCATTTCAAACCATGCCCCACCCCACCCGTACGCCGCTGTGTTTTACAACTCTCTTCTATAACCCCCTTACTCTCATCCCTCTCAGCACCCCAACTACTTAGGATCCCACCCCCCCCCCGAATCAGTTTAAAGCCCCCATCATAGCCTTAGCAAATTTTCCCCCCAAGATATTAGTCCCCCTCTGGTTCAGGTGTAGACCATCTCTCTTGAAGAGGTCCCACCTATCCCAGAATGAGTCCCAATTGTTAAGGAACCTGAACCCCTCCCTCCTGCACCATCCACGCAGCCATGAGTTCAAACTTTCCCTTTCTCTGTTCTTCTCTAAACTATCCCTTGGCACAGGCAAGAGTCCAGAGATAACCACTCTGCCTGTTATGGACCTAAGCTTCCACCCTAACTCCATAAATTTCTGTTTAATATCCCCTTCCCTTGTCCTACCTACATCATGTGTCCCCACATGAACTATGACTTGGGGCTGACTCCCCTCACCCTTAAGAATCTTAAAAACCCGATCTGCGACATCCTGGACCCCAGCCCCTGGGAGGCAACACACCAGCCCTGAGTCCCGTTTATTACTATTTACCCTCCTATCTGTCCCTCTAACTATGGAGTCTCCTATAACTAGGCCTAATCTCTTATTCCCCCCACCCACCTGAGCATTCTCAGCAGGCTCACCCCCAGAGACCTGCTCCCTTTGGTCAGCTCCAGTTGATTCTTCCTCAACTGTAGCCTCCAAGACAGAAAATTTATTTTGGAGGGGAACAGCCCCAGGGGATTGTCTCCCCGATTGCTTCTTACCCCTCCTCCTAATAGTTACCCAATTATCACTTTTAGGAGTTACAATCTCTTTGTTACTCCTGCCTATATCCTCCTCAACCTCTCGAATTACCCTGAGCTCCTCTAATTCCAGCTCCAGCTCCTTAACACGATCCTCAAGGAGCTGCAAATGTGCACACTTCCTGCAGGTGTAATCAGCAGGAACACTACTGGTGTCCCTCACCTCATACATACTGCAGGAGGTGCAACATACTGCCTGCACTGCCATCACTGTTACTTTAATTTCCAGGAGAGAAAAAAAAACTTCACACACACTTTTATTATTAGGTTAGAGGAGGGGGGAGGGTGGGATACTCTACCTGTGTAGAGTATCGGGTTACCTCTCTGGACCAATTTATAGAGTCAGAGAGAAAAACTACAACTACCGGCAGCCTCCTAGTGACGACTTCCGGTTACAAGTTAGTTTAAATAAAAAACGGCAAAAACTACTCCCACTCGCTGTTTTAAACAAAGAGAAAAGTTAAGAAACTACTTAACAATCGAACTTCTCGCTCTCCCAAATCGCTGCCTCTCCGTGCTGCTCCAATGGAACAATCCATTGTTCCATGTCCACCAATCACTGAAAGTAACAATGCAGATGGATAAAGTAGTCGAGAAAGCATGCAGCAAGCTTGCCTTTATTGATCGGGTATTGAATATAAAAATTGGCAGATTGTGCTGTAGCTGTGCAGAACTTTAGTTAGGCTTCATTTGGAATATTGTGTACAGTTCTGGACACCTCACTACCAGAAGGATATCGATGCTTTAGAGAAGGTACAGAAGAAGTTTACCAGGATGTTGCCTAGCTTTGAGGAGAGTTGGATAAACATGATTTGTTCCCACTGGAATGATGGAGGTTAAAGGGTGACCTGATAGGGGTCTACAAGATTGACTGGCATGGACAGAGTGGATAATCAGATGCTCTTTTCTGGGGGAGTAAGTTTAAGGTACATGGGGAAAAGTTTAGAGGAGATGGGCGAGGCAAGTTTTTTACACAGAAGGTGATGAATATTTGGAATGCGCTGTCTGGGTAGGTGATGAGAGCAGGTACGATTGTGGCATTGAGGGGGTAACTAGATAAATATACGAATAGAATGGCAATGGAAAGATACAGACTCCACGCAGTTTTAGTTTGGGCAGGCACCATGATTGGCACATGCTTGGAGGGCTGAAGGGCCTGTTACTGTGCTGTACTTTGTTCTTTGATCTTTGATGTATGGATTAGGTGGATTGGCTATGCTAAATTGCCTCTTAGTGTCAGGATTCTAGCTAAGGTAAGTTCATGGAGTTGTGGGATAGGGCCTGGGTGGGATTGTGATCAGTGCAGACTCAATGGGCCAAATGGCCTCCTTCTTTACCATATGATTCCATGATTCTGTGATATGGGAGTAAAGTGGGAACAGCTCTTCAGTTGGATAATCAGCCTTGATCATAATGAATGGTGCAGCAGGCTCAAAGGACTGAATGGTGATTCCCCATGCTCCTATTTTCTATGTTTCTATGAGAGGCTTCATGTGAAAGTAGGTGTGGCTGACTTATAGAAAATTGTGCTGTCAGCTTTGACCACCTTTCATGCAAAACCAAAGGCTAATGAGTTAGATGTGGGATAATTCATTTACCTTTCTCCCAGGGAGAAGATGAAATATGATTGTAAGCTAGCTAGTAATAGAAAAGAGAATAGAAAAAGTTTTTTCAATGTATAAAAGGTAAGAGAAAGGCAAAAATAGTCATTGGACCCACTGGAAAATAAGGCTGGAGAAGTAATAACAGGAAACAAAGCAATGATAGAGGAACTGAGTAGTTACTTTGCATCAGTCTTCACGGTGGAAAACACTAGGGAGATGCCAGAGCTCCAGGAGAATCGGGGACACAGGTGAGTGTAGTGGCTGTCAGTAAGGAGAAGGTTTTGGAGAAACTGAAAAGTCTGAAGATGGATAAATCACCTGGACCAGATGACCTACAGCCGAGGGTTCTAAAAGAGATAACTGAGGAAATTATGGAGGCATTGGTGGTGATTTTACTGGAGGCAGGAGAGCACCAGAGGACTGGAAAGTAATGTTTGTAACACCACTGATTAAGAAGAGAGGGAGGCAGCAGATGGGAAATTCTAGGCCGCTTAGCCTGACTTCAGTCATTGGCACGATTTTAGAGTCCATTGTTAAAAATGAGATCGCAGAGTACTTGGAAGTGCATGATAAAGTAGGACTGAGTCAACACGGCTTTGTCGAGGAGAGGTTATGTCTGACAAATCTGTTAGAGTTCTTTGAAAAAATAACAAGAAACTAGGATAAAGGAGAAGCAGTAGACATGATTTATTTAGATTTCCAAAAGGCCTTTGACAAGGTGCCGCATCGGAGATTGTTAAATAATTTAAGAGCCCATAGTGCTAAGGGTAAAATCCTGGTATGTCTGGCAGAATGCAGAGAGTGGGGAGAAAGGGGTCTTTTTTAGGATGGCAGCTGGTGACTAATGGTGTGCCTCAGGGATCAGTGCTGGGACCACAACTTTTCACAATATATATTAGCAGTTTGGAGTGAGGAACTGAAGGCAATGTTGTTAAGTTTGCAGATGATACAAAGATATGTAGAGGCAGTATTGAGGAAGCAGGGGAGCTGCAGAAGGACTTGGATATTTAGGAGAATGGGTAAAGAAGTGGCTGATGGAGTACAATGTGGAAAAATATGAAGTTATGCACTTTGGAAGAAGGAATGGAAACAAACTGTTCTTTAAATAGGAAAATGCTCAGGATTCAGAAACACAAACGAACTTGGGAGCCTTTGTTCAAGATTCTCTTAAGGTTATTGTGCAGGTTCATTTGGCAGTTAGGAAGGCAAATGCAATGCTATCATTCATGTCCAGAGGGCTAGAATACAAGAGCAGGGATGAGCTTTCTGAGGCTGTATCAGGCTCTGATCATAGAACATAGAACAATACAGCACAAACAGGCCCTTCGGCCCCCGAGTTGCGCTGATCACATCTACCAATCCACAGACCTATCTATAACCCCCTATACTATTCTTTTCCACATACTCATCCAGAAGTCTCTTAAAAGACCCCAGTGAGTTTGCCTCAACAACCTCCGACAGCAGTCTGTTCCATTCACTCACCACCCTCTGAGTGAAAAACCTACCCCTGACGTCTCCTTTGTATTTGCTTCCCTGCACCTTAAATCTGTGTCCTCTCGTAGTGACCATTTCAGCTCGGGGAAATAGTCTCTGAGAGTCCACCCTATCTATTCCTCTCAACATTTTATAAACCTCTATCAGGTCGCCTCTCAACCTACGTCTCTCCACTGAGAAGAGTCCCAGCTCCCTCAACCTATCTTCATAAGGCCTGCCTCCCAATCCAGGCAGCATCCTTGTAAATCTCCTCTGAACTCTCTCAATAGCCTCTACATCCTTCCTATAATGAGGCGACCAGAACTGCGCACAATACTCCAACTGGGGTCTGACAAGAGTCTTATAGAGCTGCATCATTACCTCCTGACTCCTAAACTCTATTCCTCGATTAATGAAGGCCAGTACACCGTACGCCTTCTTGACCACTTCCTCCACCTGCGAGGCCGATTTAAGAGTCCTATGGACCCGGACCCCGAGATCCTTCTGCTCTACAACACAGCTAAGACTCCTACCCCTTATATTGTACTCCTTCATCCCATTATTCCTGCCAAAATGGACCACTACACATTTATCTGCATTGAAGTCCATCTGCCACTTCTCCGCCCAGTCTTGCATCCTGTCTATGTCCCGCTGCAACTTTTGGCATCCCTCCAGACCATCCACAACACCACCGATCTTTGTATCGTCGGCGAACTTGCTAACCCATCCCTCCACTTCCTCATCCAGGTCATTTATGAAAATGACAAACAGCAGGGGTCCCAGAACAGATCCCTGGGGCACTCCACTGGTTACCGACCTCCATGCAGAACAAGACCCATCCACAACCACTCTCTGCCTTCTGCCGGCAAGCCAGTTCTGGATCCACGAGGCCAAAGCCCCTTGGATCCCATGCCCTCTCACCTTCGCCAGAAGCCTTGCATGTGGGACCTTATCAAACGCCTTACTAAAGTCCATGTACACTACGTCCACCGCCCTTCCTTTGTCAATGTGTTCAGTCACATTTTCAAAGAACTCAACTAGGCTTGTAAGGCATGACTTGCCCTAGACAAAACCATGCTATTTCTAATCAGTCCAAATTTCTCCAAATGTTCATATATCTTACCCCTCAGAAGCCTCTCCATCAGACCCCATGTGGAGTATAGTGAGCAGTTTTGAGCCCCATATCTAAGGAAGGATGTACCGATCTTGGAAAGGATCCAGAGGAGGTTCACAAGAATGATCCCTGGAATGAAGAGCTTGTCATATGAGGAACAGTTAAGGAATCTGGGTCTGAACTCGTTGAGGTTTAGAAGGATGGCGGGGGGGTCTTATTAAAACTTACAGGATACTGTGAGGTTTGAATAGAGTGGACGTCGAGAGGATATTTCCACTAGTCGGAAAAACAAGAACCAGAGGGCACAAGTTCAGGCTGAAGAGACGACCCTTGGGAACAAAGATGAAGAGGAATTTCTTCAGCCGGAGAGTGATGAATTTGTGGAACTCTTTGCCACAGAAGGCTGTGGAGGCCAGATCATTGAGTGTTTGTAAGACAGAAATAATAAGTGGATCAGGGGTTAGGGGGAAAAGGCATGAGAACAGGGATGAGAAAATTATCAGTGAAGCAGACCTGATAGACTGTATGATCTAATTCTGCTCCTATGTTTTATGGTCTTGTGGTCTAAACGACATCTATGTATCACCTGAACAGACATTCTGAAACTCTGCGACATTTGTTTCAATATTAAATCATTTAAGGTCCAAAATTAAATACGGCTCTATATTTCTGGAAAGGTTAGGGGAAAGTAAATAACTTATTTTGCAGTAAAGATGTCCTCTTATCAGAATCTTAAATCTTGCATTAAGATGAGTCATCTGTCTGCCAACGTCATCCTGTTACTCGGGGTTCATTCATAAAAATCAGACCTCTATTCCTGACTGATTCCTCTGCACTAATGCAGCCTGTCCGATTTCTCTTTATTACTCATGGGAAAATAAAAGTGCGTGTTGCAATCCGCATTGCTACAGCAACGCTATATGAATGTCAACTTCAGAACCCCCAAACTGGAAAAAGACTTTTAGGTTGTGTCAATGAATTTTGCGTTTTACGTCAGTGCCTGTCGGTGTCTATTGGGTGGGGTGAGGGGGGGGCGGGGTGGAGGGAGGAGAGCCAGAGGCTGGAGAGAGAGCCTCCCAGGAGAGAGAGCTGGGATCTTCACTCCCGCCACTCCCTCAGCACCCAGATCTTCAGGATTCGCCTTGTTTCAGTGAAGCAGGAGCTGGCCGTGGTGCTGAAGATCCCGTTGTCAGCAGGGACTCTGTATTGGGGCGAACAGTGGCTGGGCTGCAGCGGGGAGCTGTCGCGGTGCTGAACGTGTGTTTGGGCTGAAACCTCCTGGCGCCGAGACCTTCATCACATTCCCGTCCGTGTTGCCTTTCGTCTCGGGGGAAAAGCAGAGGCAATGGAGCCTCGGTTAGATCTGCAAAGTGCCCCTGACGGAGAAGTGTACTGCGCAGATAGTGCCTATGGATCTTCTGTTTTAGACACAGACACGGAAGAGGGCCACACGCCTTCCTCCAATAATATAATTTACTACAACGAGGAACTGATGCATAAGGTGAGTAGCTGTTGGAAGCAATAACATCAATATGTTACATTTATATACCGCCTGTAACAGATGAAAAGGCAGGGACTGGAGTTTATAGTTGCGGAATGAACTAATGTCGAATGGTAAAGGTGACAGTTTATTCTAGGAATGAGGATTCCCTGATACACAATAACTTTCTTTGATAGAAAGTGCAGAGGCCCTGAAACAAATGGATATATGAGGGAGAAAGAATGTATGAGTAAAGATTAATGGGTAATAGAAAAGGAAATATTAACGAGCAAACTGACATTTAAAAGAAGTAAAAACACAAAATTCTGGAAAGACTCAACAGTCTCCTGTGGTGGGAGAAACAATTCACATTTCAAGGCTGTAAGACTTCTTCAGAACTAAGCTATCAAAAGAAGGATGGGGTCGATTAGAGATCAAAATAAATCAAAGAGGGTGGGGGAATATTTTGCACCTGACCAGTAAAGAGATTCTGGCAATATCACAATAAAATTCGAGATGGTAGAGAAGTTTAATAATAGGATTTGCACATGGTGGCACAGTGGTTAGCACTGCTGCTTCACAGCACCAGTGACCCAGGTTCAATTCCTGGCTCGGATCACTGTCTGTGCAGAGTTTTCATATTCTCCCCATGTCTGTGTGGGTTTCCTCTGGTGCTCCGGTTTCCTCCCACAGCCCAAAGATGACCCCATACAACCAGGTGATCCTGATTCACTGTCCAGTGAGGCAACATCTGTAATCAAAGGTATACTTCATGAGGAACTTGGGAACCCATGCAAAGAGTGAGTACCTGAAGTAGGAGAACATTCATCAAAAGCATACAGCCTATTTTTTGAAATTATGGAGAACTTGAGTAATATTTTGATTCCTGAATTAAAAGATATAACTTGAATTAATTCAGTAAAGCAAGTGGAAAATAATGATTTAATCAGCTTGGTCTCTATTGTTATCCCCTCTTCTGAGTTAGAAGTAGCAATTTCAAATTCTCCTCCAAGACCTGAGTATGTTACCAAGGCTGTCACTTAAACTGAAGATCTGAGGAGTGCTCTGTTGTAAAACCTTTTGTAAATTGCATGTTAAAATGATCCTCTACCAACTTGCACTACAAAGAGAATAGAAGTGTAACAGTGATTTATTTGGATGCATGGTCCCTTAAATCTTTTTACAAGGCTGTGCACACACAGAACTTAAATGGATCAATTTACGTGTGATGAGTGCTAGTGCTGCTTACAGGAAGTGTCTCTGCCTATGTGAATATAAAAGATTGTACAATTAAAAATGAGATAGGTGGTCTTCTAGCCAATGATCCTGTGAGTCAGCACTTCTAATAACAAGGTACCATGGGTAGGATATTGCATAAAGTTAAATCTGCTGTGATTCAGAGTGAGGTATCTAAATGGATACAAAATTGGCTTCTTGACAGAAAGAATTTAGCAACACCAATTATTAATCCAACCGATTTATTTGATAGTAAAATAGCGAGCTTTCAACACTCCCGTGTCTTCATCAGGCATCAGACTTGCCTGATGAAGACACGGGAGTGTTGAAAGCTCGCTATTTTACTATCAAATAAATCGGTTGGATTAATAATTGGTGTTGCTAAATTCTTACTGAGTTCTTACCACTCCAATCCAACGCCGGCATCTTTACTTCTTGACAGAAGGCAGAGGGTGGTTATAGAAGGTTATCTATCAAACTGGGGACTGTGACCAGCAGTGTGCCTCAGGGGTCTGAGCTGGGCCAGTGTTATTTATCATTTATATTCATGATCTGGGTGAGAATATAGGAAGCATAGTTAGTAAGTTTGCAGATGACACCAAGATTGATGAAGAATCAATCACCAAGTTATCCCTGATTACGGGATCATGATCAGTTGGGCCAATGGGCTGACAAATGGCAGATGGAGTTTAATTTAGGTAAATGTGAGGTGATGCATTTTGGAAGATTGAACCAGGGCAGGACCTACTCAGCATTGGGGTGAATTATAGAACAAAGAGATCTGGAGTACGGGTTCATAGTTCCTTGAAAGTCGAGTCACAGGTGGCCAGAGTGGTGAAGAAGGCACACAGCATTCTTGGTTTCATTGATCAGAACATTGAATAAAGGAATTAGGACATCTTGTTGAAGTTGTACAAGACATTGGTAAGGCCACACTTGGAATCCTGTGTACATTTCTGGTCATCCTATTATAGAAAGGACATTAAACTAGAAAGAGTACAATAGGGATTTATAGGATGCTACTGGGACTTGATGGTTTGAGTTATAAGGAGACGCTGGATAGATTGGGACTTTTTTCTCTGCATCATAGAAGACTGAGGGATGATCTTGTAGAGGTCTATAAAATAATAGGAGAGGGGGTTATAGCTAGGTCTGTGGATTGGTAGATGTGATCGGCGCAACTCATGGGCCGAACGGCCTGTTTATGCTGTATTGTTCTATGTTCTATGTAATGAGGGACACAGATCAGCTGTATAGTCAATGTCTTTTCCCAAAGGGTAGATTAGACTAAAACTAGAGGGCATAGGTTTAAGATGAGAGGGTTGAGATACAGAAGTGTCCAAAGGAGCAGTTTTTTCACACAGAAGGTGGTGAGTGCTTGGAACATGCTACCAGAGGTAGTAGTAGAGGCAGGTACAATTTTGTCTTTTAAAAAGCACTTAGACAGTGACATGAGTAAGATGGATATGGAAGGATATGGGCCAAATGCTGGCAATTGGGATTAGTTTAGGGGTTTTTAAAAAAAAAGGCAGCATGGACAATTTGGGCCGAAGGGCCTGTTTGCTGTAAACTTCAATGACTCTGTGTGCAGGGTTAGGTGGATTGGCCATGCTAAATTGGCCCTTAGTGTCAGGGGATGTGGGGATAGGGCCTAGTTGGGATTGTGGTCAGTGCAGACTTTTCCCCTTTTGCCTTAAACCTATGTCCTCTAGTAACTGACATTTCTACCCTGGGGAAGAAAAAGCTCTGACTATCCATTCTATTTATGCCTCTCATCATGAATACAAACTAAGCTTATCCATTCTCTCTTCATAACTAATACCTTCCAAATCAGGCAGCCCCTGGTAAACCTCCCCTGCACCCTCTCCAAGGCCTCCATACCAAAACTGTATGCAGTATTCCAAATACGGCCAAACTAAAGTTCTATACAGCCACAAAATGACCTGCCAATTTTTATACTCTATGCACTAACCGATGAAGGTAAGGATGCCATATGTCTTCTTGACCACCTTATCCACTTGTGCTAACACTTTCAGCAAACTGGAGACTTACACTCTTTACGTTTCTGCTTCTAAGCGTTCTGCCATTTACTATATATTACCCTTCTGCATTAGACTTTCCAAATGCATCACTTTGCATTTGTCTGGAATAAATTCCATCTGCATTCCACCATCCAATCCTCCAGCCTTTCTACATCCCGTCACTCTGGCAATCCTAATCACTATCCACAGCTCCCTCCAGTCTTTGTGTCTCCATCTTACCAGCTCACTGCAGATTCCATGTGACTTTACCTTCTGTATCAGTGTGCCATGAGGGACCTTGTGAAAGGCTTTGCTAAAATCCATAAAGACAATATCCACAGCCCTGCCCTCATCTATCTTTGTTACTTCCTCAGAAAGCTCATTCAAGTTTGTGAGATAAAATCTCCCCCCACCAAGCCATGCTGCCTATTGCTAATAAGTCCATATTTTTCTGAATGAGTAAATCCTGTTCCTAAGAATTTTCTCCAGTAATTTCCGTACCACTGATCTTTGATTTTGATTTGACTTATTATCATCACATGTATTAGTATATGGTGAAAAGTATTATTTGTTGTGTGCTATACAGACAAAACATACCATTCATAGAGAAGGAAAGGAGAGGGTGCAGAACGTAATGTTACAGTCGCAGCTAGGGTGTAGAAAAGATCAACTTAAAGCAAGGTAGGTCCATTTAAAAGTCTGATTTCAGCTGGGAAGAAGCTGTTCTTGAGTTGTTCGGTGTGTGACCTCAGACTTTTGTATCTTTTTCCCAATGGAAGAAGGTGGAAGAGAAAATGTCCGGGGTGCGTGGGGTCCTTAATTATGCTGGCTGCTTTCCCATGGCAGCGGGAAGTTTAGACAGAGTCAATGGATGGGAGGCTGGTTTGCGTGATGGATTGAGCTACATTCATGAATGTTTGTAGTTCCTTGTGGTCTTGGGCAGAGCAGGAGCCCATACCAAGTGTGATACAACCAGAAAGAATGCTTTCTATAGTGCATCTGTGAAAGTTGGTGAGATTTCAAATTTCAAAAGAACAAAGAAAATTACGGCACAGGAACAGGCCGTTTAGCCCTCCAAGCCTGCACCGATCATGCTGCCTGACTGAACTAAAACTCTCTACCCTTCTGGGAACCATATCCCTGTATTCCCATCTCATTTATGTACTTGTCAAGATGATACATTGAGGAAAGGATGTGCAGATAGTTTGAGTCATGTTGAGATCAAAAACGAGGAGGTATTGGAGTTCTTGAGGAACATCAAGGTAGACAAGTCCCCAGGACCTGATGGGATATACCCCAGAATGCTGAGAGACGCAAGAGAGGAAATTGCTGGGGCCTTGAGAGAAATCTTTGTATCCTCATTGGCTACAGGGGATATGATGATGTGGAGATGCCAGCTTTGGACTGGGGTAAACACAGTAAGAAGTCTCACAACACTAGGTTAAAGACCAACAGGTTTATTTGATAGTAAACCCATAAGCTTTCAGAAGCGCTGTTCCTTTGTCTTCATCTGATGAAGGAACACCGTTTCAGAAAGCTAGTGGGTTTACTATCAAATAAATTGGTTGGATTCTAACCTAGTGTTGTGAGACTTCTTACAGAGGAGGTCCCAGAGAATTAGAGAATAGTCAATATTGTTCCTTTGTTTAAGAAGGGTAGCAAGGATAATTCAGGTAATTACAGGTCAGTGAGCCTCACATCAATGGTAGTGAAATTATTGGAGAGGATTCTTCGAGACAGGATTTATTCCCACTTGGACGTATTAGTGAGAGGCAATATGGTTTTGTGAAGAGGAGATCGTGTCTCATGAACTTGATCAAGTTTTTTGAGGAAGTGACGAAGATGATTGATGATGGTAGGTGAGTAAATGTGGTCTACATGGACTTCAGTAAGGTCATTGGCAAGGTCCCTCATGGCAGACTGGTGCAGAAGGTGAAGTTGCATGGCATCAGAGGTGAGCTGGCAAGGTAGATACAAAACTGGCTCAGTCAAAGGAGGCAGAGAATAGCAGTGGAAGGGTGTGTTTCTGAATGGAGGGCTGTGACAAGTGGTGTTCCTCAGGGATCAGTTCTGGGACCTTTGCTGTTTGTAATATATATAAATGATTTGGAGGAAAATGTTTGCCAACAGACGGGACAATCTTGCCTGGTAAATGTCAAGCTATGTTCATTCATCCACTGTTGTATACATTGCAAGAAAGGATGTCCCGAAGCATGGTACACTGGGGAGACCGTGCAGACACTATGACAGCGGATGAATGAACATCACTTGACAATCACCAGGCAAGACTGTTCCCTTCCTGTTGGCGAACACTTCAGTGGTCACGGGCATTCGGTCTCTGATCTTCGGGTAAACATTCTTCAAGGTGGCCTTCACGACACACAACAGCACAGAGTCGCTGAGCAGAGACTGATAGACAAGTTCCGCATACATGAGGATGGTCTTAACAGGGATCTTGGCCTCATGTCACACTATCTGTAACCCCCGTGACTTGCCTGGGTTAGCAAAAAACCTCACTCACTGTGCTGCCTGGAGACAATACACATCTCTCTAACCTGTGCTCAGTGCTCCTTCCACTCACATTGTTAGCCACTTTAAGACTTGAATAGCAGGTTAGGTTTAAAGATTCGCATTCTAATCAGTAATCTGTAAACTGTCTGTGCTGTTTTATGTGCTGTCTGAGACCAGAACACCTCATTCACCTGATGAAGAGCAGAGCCTCGAAAGCTTGTGAGTTTACTATCAAATAAATCGGTTGGATTTAAACATGGTGTTGTCAGACTTCTTCCTGTGTTTACCCCAGTCCAATGCCAGCATCTCTACATCAAGATTAGGGCCAGTCAGGGACAGTAGTGGGAAGTTGTGTGTGGAGCCTGAAGAGATAGAACATCGAACATAGAACAATACAGCACGAACAGGCCCTTTGGCCCACGAGTTGTGCCGATCACATCTACCAATCCATAGACCTATCTATAACCTCCTATCCTATTCTTTTCCATATACTCATCCAGAAGTCTTTTAAAAGACCCCAGTGAGTTTGCCTCACCAACCTCCGACGGCAGTCGGTTCCATTCACTCACCACCCTCTGAGTGAAAAACCTACTCCTGACGTCTCCTTTGTATTTGCTTCCCTGCACCTTAAGTCTGTGTCCTCTCGTAGTGACCACCCTATCTATCCCTCTCAACATTTTATAAACCTCTATCAGGTCACTTCTCAATCTATGTCTTTCCAGTGAGAAGAGTCCCAGCTCCCTCAACCTATCTTCATCCTTGTAAATCTCCTCTGAATTCTCTCAATAGCCTTTACATCCTTCCTATAATGAGGCAACCAGAACTGCGCACAATACTCCAACTGGGGAGGCACTGAATGAATATTTTTCATTAGTCTTCATGCAGGAAAAGCTCAATGTAGTTGAGGAGAATACTGAGATACAAGCTTTTAGATTAGATGGGATTGAGGTACATAAGGAGGAGGTGTTAGCAATTCTTGAGAGTGTGAAAATAGTTAAGTGGCCTGGGCCAGATGGGATTTACCCTAGGATTCTCTGGGAAGAGATTGCAAAGCCTTTGACTTTGATCTTCATCATCATCGGCTACAGGTGTAGTGCCGGAAGACTGGAGAATGGCAAATGTTGTCCCCTTGTTTAAGAAGGGGAGTAGAGACTATCCTGGGAATTATAGACTGGTGAGCCTTACTTCTGTTGTGGGCAAAGTTTTGGAAAGAATTATAAGAGATAGGATTTATAATATCTAGAGAGAAATAAATTGATTAGGGATAGTCAGCATGGTTTTGTGAAGGGTAAGTAAACTTTATTGAATTCTTTGAGGAGGTGACCAAAGAGGTGGATAAGGGTAAAACAGTTGATGTGGTGTATATGGATTTCAGTAAATGTTTGATAAGGTTCCCCATGGTAGGCTACTGCAGAAAATGCAGATGCATGGGATTGAGGGTGATTTACTAGTTTGGATTAGGAATTGGCTAGCTGATAGAAGACAGATGGTGGTGCTTGATGGGAAATATTCAACCTGGAGTTCAGTTACTAGTGGTGTACCTCAGGGATCTGTTTTGGGGTCCCTGCTGTTTGTCATTTTTATAAATGACCTAGATGAGGGTGTAGAAGGATGGGTTATAAATTTGCGGATGACACTAAAGTTGGAGGAGTTGTGGACAGTGCAAATGGATGTTACAGTTTGCAGAGGGACATAGATAAGCTGCAGAGCTGGGCGGAGAGGTGGCAAATGGAGTTTAATGTGGAAAAGTGTGAGATGATTCACTTTGGAAGGAGTAACAGGATTGCAGAGTATTGGGCTAATGGAAAGACTCTTGGTAGTGTGGATGAGCAGAGAGATCTTGGTGTACATGCGCATAGATTCCTGAAAGTTGGCACCCAGGTTGATAGAGTTGTTAAGGCAGCTTACAGTGCGTTAGCATTTATTGGTAGAAGGATTGAGTTTTGGAGCCATGAGGTCGTGTTGCAACTGTACAAAACTCTGGTGTGTCCGCACTTGGAGTATTGCGTACAGTTCTGGTCACCGCATTATAAGAAAGATGTGGAGGCATTGGAGAGGGTACAGAGGAGGTTTACCAGGATGTTGCCTGGTATGGTGGTGTTAGCACGAGTGGGTAGACACGATCACTACAGACTCAGGGTCAGGTTCAATAACAATACAGCTTTATTTTAACATCGACGGAGGTGCAGTCAGGACAAACAAACAGAACTGTCCCAAAAGCTCTCTAAAAACCTGCTGCAATGGGTTACAGTTATAGCTGAACTTCGACATATTGTATGATTCAAATATTAATGTTTTGTTTACAGTATTTGTCTCTGACCATCCTGTTTTGATGTTTTGAAGTGTGTGTTAATCGTTTCTGTCTGATGGGTTTATGAATGGTTTAGAATCTCCGCAGTTTGAACAATGGGTATTTGGCTGACCTCAGGAAGTCTGTGAGACCAGGGAGGATTCCTTAGTTATGTTAATCCTTAGGTGTCTCCGTAGAGGGTTATTTGATTAGATCAGAGGTGCTGAATTGTTTAGATGGGGGTGTACTTTTAATTTAATTCCTGTAGGTGCCATTCTGTCCAGTTCCCTTTGTGTGTTAGCCCTTGTTTGCATTTTTAAAACCTGTCCTTGCCTGCTAGTCTGTGTCTGTTCCCTTGTGATCTTTACTGGGGAGGCTCTGAGTGCAGCTTTAATATGCTTCCATATTGTGACCCAATTTCAGAAAAGTTGTTGTCCAATAACAGTGGGAAGGTCTTATGAGGAAAGGCTGAGGGACTTGAGGTTGTTTTTGTTAGGGAGAAGATTAAAAAGTGACTTAATTGAGGCATACAAAATGATCAGAGGATTAGATATGGTGGATAGTGAGAGCCTTTTTCCTTGGATGGAGATGGATAACACGAGGGGACATAGCTTTATATTAAGGGGTGGTAGTTATAGGACAGATGTCTGAGGTGGGTTCCTTACTCAGAGGGTAGTAAGGGAGTGGAATGCCCTGCCTGTAGCAGTTGTCGACTCGTCAACTTTAAGGACGTTCAAATGGTCAGTGGATAGGCATATGGATAATATTGGAATAGTTTAGGTTAGAGGGTCATTAGATTGGTTCCACTGGTCAGAGCAACATCGAGGGCCGAAGGGCCTGTACTGCGCTGTTCTATGTTATATTTTATAAGTTTTTTCACAGGGTGGAAGAGTCAATTACTAGGTGGACATAAGTTTAAGGTGCCGGGGCAAGGTGTAAACATTGAACAAAAAACATAGAACACTACAGCACAAACAGGCCCTTCGGCCCACAAGTTGTGCCGAACACATCAAAACCTACCCAGCCATAGACCTATCTATAATCCCCAATCCCATTGGATCCATATACTCATCCAGAAGTCTTTTAAAAGACCCCAGCGAGTTCGCCTCGACCACCACCGACGGCAGCCGATTCCATTCACTCACCACCCTCTGAGTGAAACACTTTCCCCTAGCATCCCCTCTGTACTTGCTTCCCTGCACCTTAAATCTGTGCCCTCTTGTCGCGACCATTTCAGCCCTGGGGAAATAGTCTCTGAGAGTCCACCCTATCTAATCCTCTCAACATCTTGTAAACCTCTATCAGGTCGCCTCTCAACCTTCGTCTCTCCAGGGAGAACAGTCCCAGCTCCCTCAAACTGTCTTCATAAGGCATGCCTCCCAATCCAGGCAACATCCTTGTAAATCTCCTCTGCACCCTTTCAATAGCTTCCACGTCCTTCCTATAGTGAGGCGAACAGAACTGCGCACAGTACTCCAAGTGTGGTCTGACAAGGGTCCTATAAAGCTGCAGCATTACCTCCTGACTCCTCAACTCAATCCCTCGATGAATGAAGGCCAGTACACCGTAAGCTTTCTTAACCACATCCTCCACCTGGGAGGCCGATTTGAGAGTCTTATGGACCCGGACCCCAAGATCCCTCTGCTCTTCCACACACCTAAGACTCCTACCTTTGATAGTGTACTCATTCTTCCCGTTGGATCTGCCAAAATGGACCACAACACATTTATCCGCGTTGAAGTCCATCTCCCACTTCTCCGCCCAGTCTTGCATCCTGTCGATGTCATGCTGCAACTTCTGACATCCCTCCAGACCATCCACAACACCACCGACCTTCGTGTCATCGGCGAACTTACTCACCCATCCCTCCACTTCCTCATCCAGGTCATTTATGAAAATGACAAACAGCAAGGGTCCTAGAACAGATCCCTGGGGCACTCCACTGGTGACCGACCTCCATGCAGAAAAAGAGCCATCCAGAACCACCCTCTGCCTTCTGCAGGCAAGCCAGTTCTGGATCCACAAGGCCAAAGCCTCTTGGATCCCATGGCCTCTCACCTTCTCAAGAAGTCTTGCATGGGGGACCTTGTCAAATGCCTTGCTGAAGTCCATGTACACCACATCCACTGCTCTTCCTTCGTCAATGTGTTCAGTCACATTTTCGAAGAACTCAATTAAGCTCGTAAGGCACAACCTGCCTTTTACAAAACCATGTTGACTATTTCTAATCAACCTAAACTTCTCCAAATGCTCGTAAATCTTGTTCCTCAGAAGCCTCTTCCATCAGCTTACCAACCACTGAGGTCAGACTCACCGGTCGGTAATTTCCAGGACTATCCCTGTTCCCTTTCTTGAAAATAGGGACCACATCCGCAATCCTCCAATCCTCCGGAACCTCTCCCATCTCCATCGACGACACAAAGATCATCGCCAGGGGCTCTGCAATGACATCCCTCACCTCCCACAATAACCTGGGGTACATCCCATCTGGTCCCGGAGACTTGTCTATCTTGATAGCATTTAAAAGTTCTAACACATCCGCTTCCTTCATATCTACATACTCAATCTTTTCAGTCTGCTGCAAACTTGTAGTGCCTCCTCCCAGATCACTTTCCACCGTGAATACTGAGGCAAAGTACTCATTAAGCACCTCTGCCATTTCTTCCGGTTCCATACAGACTTTTTCCCCTTCACCTTTTATAGGTCCTATCCCTTCTCTTCTCATCCTTTTACTTTTCACATATTTGCAGAAGGCCTTGGGATTCTCCTTAATCCTACCAGCCAAGGCCTTCTCGTGACCCCTTCTGGCTCTCCTAATTTCCTTTTTAAGCTCTCTTCTATAAGCCTTATACTTCTCTAGGTCCCCAACATCTCCTAGCTCTTTGAACCTTTTATACACCTTTCTTTTCTTCCTGACTATGTTCACCACAGTCTTCGTGCACCACGGTTCCCGCGTCCTACCAAAACCTCCTTGTCTCACCGGAACGTTGTCGTGCAGAGCTCCAGACAAGCATTCCTTGAATATCTGCCACCTTCCCTCTGTGCTTTTCCCCAAGAACACCTCCTTCCAGTTTATTCGCCCCAACATCTGCCTGATGTCTTCATATTTCCCCTTATTCCAGACAAACACCTTCATAGCCTGCCTGATCCTATCCTTTTCCAATGCAAGGGTGAAGGAGATAGAATTATGATCTCCATCCCCAAGATGCTCTCTTACCAAGAGATCCATCACCTGTCCTGGTTCATTAGCTAGTACCAGGTCCAGTACAGCCTCTCCTCTCGTAGGCTTGTCCACGTGCTGTGTCAGGGAACCCTCCTGAACTCACCTAACAAACTCCTCCCCATCCAAACCCCTTACCATTGGGATATTCCAGTCGATGTTTGGGAAATTGAAGTCTCCCATCACAACTCTGTTATTTCTACATCTCTCCAGTATCTGTTTCCCTATCTGCACCTCAACTTCCCTGTCACTATTGGGCGGCCAATAGAATACACCCAGCAACGTCACCGACCCTTTGCTATTCCTAACTTCCACCCACAGAGACTCCGTAGACATTCCCTCCTCGGTATCCACCCTCTCTGCAGCCATGACACTGTCCCTGATCAACAGTGCCACTCCACCACCTCTTTTGCCTCCCTCCCTGTCCTTCCTGAAGGATCTGAATCCCGGGACCTGTGGTACCCAGTCCTGTCCGTGAGACATCCAAGTCTCTGTAATGGCCACCACATCACAATCCCAAGCAGCAATCCACGCCCTAAGTTCATCCACCTTATTTACTACACTCCTGGCATTAAAATAGACACAGCTCAGTCCCTCAGACTGGACATTTCCCTTCTCCCCCACTCGTCTAACCTGCCTCTCATCCTGCTTAGAGTCCTTCCCTACCTGGGAGCTAACTTCCTTGCTCCCAGTCTCCACATCACTATTCCCTCCCCCTAACCTTTCTAGTTTAAAGTCCCCCCAGTAGCCCTAGCCAGTCTTCCCGCCAAGATATTAGTCACCCTGGGATTCAGGTGCCACCCGTCTTTGCTGTACAGGTCACACCTGCCCCTAAAGAGGTCCCAATGATCCAGGAACCGGAATCCCTGCCCCCTGCTCCAGTCCCTCAGCCACGTATTCAACCTCCACCTCATACTATTCCTGCTCCCACTCTCCCGAGGCGCAGGCAGCAATCCTGAGATTACTACCTTCACTTTCCTCTCTCTCAGCTGCCTACCCAGTTCCCTATATTCCCTTTTCATGTCCACTTCCCTCTTCCTGCCTATGTCAGTAGTACCTATATGTACTACAACTTCCAGTTCCTCACCCTCCCCTTTCAGGATGTCTAGGACGCGTCCAGAGACATCCCGAATCCCAGCTCCAGGGAGACATACCACCATCCGCGACTCCCGTCTGCGTCCACAAAAACGCCTGTCCGCCCCCCTCACTAGGGAGTCCCCTATAAGCACTGCCTTTTTGCTCTGTTTTTTAGGTTTTTGTTTTTGTGCAGCTCCAGGGAGCTGGCCACCGCTGCCTCCCTTGGATGAGCTGTCCCCCACAGTAGTACTCAGGCAAGAGTACTTATTTTGAAGGGGGACATCCTCCGGTGTACTCTCCATCACCTGAGGTTTCCCCTTCCTAATAGTTACCCATGTGCCTTCTTCCCTTTGCCTTGGTGTGACTACTTGTCTGTAGCTCCTATCAATAATCTCCTCATTCTCCCTAATGAGTCGAAGGTCCTCAAGCTGCATTTTCAGTTCTTTTACCTGGTCCCGTAGAGATTGCAGCTCCACACAGCGATCACAGGTATGGACATCTGGGAGACCAGGAGCCTCCAAGACCTCCCACATGTTACACTGACAACAACATGCTGGCCTCACACCCATGCTTGCCCCTTTTTAGTAACCCAGAGAAAAAAAAAGTAAGAAAGATTAAAACTTACCTTCCTCCCCTTTTTGCTTAGGCTCTGTGAGCCAAGGACCTTACAGCTCACACAAAAACAAACTTACCTGCTCCTTCTCAGAGCTCTCCCCTCTCTCTCTCTCTTTTTTAGGTTAGAGGAGGAGTGGGGGTTGGGATACTCTACTTGTGTAGAGTATCGGGATTCCGACACCACACCAATTTATAGTGAGGTTGAAAAAAAAACTACACTACCCAAGGTGCTTTGCAACACCTTCCGGGTTTAAAAGTTTAAAAAGTTTAAAAAACTAGTAAAATTTAGACTTAAAAATCGCTCTACTCACTCACAAGCTCTCCACTCGCAAATCGCTGCCTCTCCACAGTGCTCCCAAGGAACAATTAGAATAAAGGAGATGTACAAGGCAGATTTTTTACACAGAGAGTAGTGGGTGCCTGGAACTCGTTGCCGAGAGAGGCTGTGGAAGCGGTAGTTTTAAGGGGGGTCTTGACGAATACATGAACTAAACTAGGATGGGAATAGAGGGGTGTGGTTTCCAGAAGGGTAGAGGGTTATAGCTCAGTTGGGCAGCATGATCAGTGGAGGCCATCCCATCGTATCGGGCAATGGGACCCTGTGTGAGAACCTCTCCGGCTATATTGAGGGCATCCTGAAACCCATTGTACAAAGAACCCCCAGCTTTTGTCTTGTCACTACAGACTTCCTACAGAAACTCAGCACACATAGAGCAGTTGAACCAGGGACACTCCTTGTCACAATGGATGTCTCGGCGCTCTACACCAACATCCCCCAAGACGATTGTATTGCTGCAACTGCCTCAGTACTCAATGCCAACAACTGCCAGTTTCCAGATGCAATTTTACATCTGCTTCATCCTGGATCACAATGTCTTCACCTTCAACAATCAGTTCTTCATCCAGACACATGGAACAGTCATGGTGTCCAAATTCTCACCTCAGTACGCCAACATCTTCATGCACAGGTTTGAACAAGACCTCTTCACCACACAGGACCTTCGAGCAATGCTACACAATAACATCAATGACATTTTCTTCCTTTGGACTCATGGTGAACAATCACTGAAACAACTATATGATGACATCAATGAGTTCCATCCCACCATCAGACTCACCATGGCCTATTCTTGGAATTGGTTGCATTCTTGGACACACGCATCTCCATCAAGGACGGTCACCTCCTTAACCTCACTATACTTCAAGTCCACAGATAACCTCATGATGCTCCACTTCTCCAGCTTCCACCCTAAACACGTTAAAGGAGCCATCCCCAATGGAAAAGCCATCCTCATGTGTGTGGAACTTGTCTATCAGTCTCTGCTCAGCGTCTCCTGATGGTCATCTCAGTACCTCACTGTACCGCAAACCCACAGGTAACCTCACAATGCTCCACTTTTCCGGCTTCCACCCTAAACACCCTCTACAGACAAGCCCTCAGTATATAAACAGGATCTGCTCAGATGAGGAGGATCACAACAGACACCTCAAGAACAGGATATGGAGTTGACCTATCGATTGACAGTTCCGATGTGCCATAGTGAAAAACCACACTGACCTCTTCAGAAGACAAACACGGGGCACGATGGACAGAGTACCCTTCGTTCTCTGTCCTGGAGTGGACAAGCTACAACATTTTCTTCAACATGTCATTGATGAAGGCGAACATCTCACCAGGGCCATCCCCACCCCCCCACTTCTTGCCTTCAAACAACCGCACAACCTCAAACAGATCATTGTTCGCAGCAAACTACCCAGCCTTCAGAACAGTGACCATAATACCACACAACCCTGCCACAGCAACCTCTGCAAGACGTGCCGGATCATCAACATGGATGCCATCATCTCACATGAGAATACCATTCACCAGGTACACGGTACATACTCTTGCAACTCAGCCAATGTTGTCTACCTGATACGTTGCAGGAAAGGATGTCCCGAAACATGGTACATTGGGGAGACCATGCAGACACTACAATAGAGGATGAATGAACATCACTCAACAATCACCAGGCAAAACTGTTCTCTTCCTGTTGGTGAACACTTCAGCGCTCACCGGCATTCGGCATCTGATCTTGGGTAAGCATTCTCCAAGGGAGCCTTCACGACACACGACAGCACAGAGTCGCTGAGCAGAGACTGAGAGCCAAGTTCCACACACATGAGGACGGTCTTGATGGGAGATATTCATCGTGGAGTTCGGTGACGAGTGGTGTGCCTCAGGGGTCTGTTTTGGGGCCCCTGCTGTTTGTATTTTTTATAAATGATCTGGATGAGGGTATTGAGGGATGGATCAGTAAATTTGCAGATGATACTAAAGTTGGTGGTGTGGTAGATAGTGAAGGAGGGGTGTTTTAGTTTAGAGAGTGACTTGGACAAGTTGCAGAGCTGGGCCGAGAGGTGGCAAATGGAGTTTAATGTGGAAAAGTGTGAGGTAATGCACTTTGGCAGGAACAATAAATGTGTAGAGTATAGGGCTAATGGTAGGGCTCTTAATCGTGTTGAGGAACAGAAGGATCTTGGTGTATGTGTCAATAGATCCCTGAAAGTAGGCAGTCAAGTGGATAAAGTTGTTAAGGCATATGGAGTCTTAGCTTTTATTGGTAGGGGGGATTGAATTTAGGAGCCGCAGCATCATGTTGCAACTGTACAAAACTCTAGTGCGGCCGCACTTGGAGTATTGTGTGCAGTTCTGGTCGCCACATTATAAGAAAGATGTGGAGGCATTGGGGAGGGTACAGAGGAGGTTTGCTAGGATGTTGCCTGGTATGGAGGGCAGGTCCTATGAAGAGAGGTTGAAGGATTTGAGGTTGTTTTCGTTAGAAAGGAGGCGGCTAAGAGGGGGTCTTATTGAAGCATATAAGATGATTAGAGGTTTAGATAGGGTGGACAGTGATAGCCTTTTTCCTAGGATGGAGAATGCTAGCACGAGGGGACACAGCTTTAAATTAAGGGGTATGAGTTATAGGACGGATATCAGAGGTAGGTTCTTTACTCACAGAGTGATTGGGGAGTGGAATGCCCTGCCTGCAGCTGTTGTAGATGCGCCAAGTTTTGTGGCGTTTAAGAGGTTAGTTGATAAGTATATGGATGAGAAGGGAATGGTTTAGTTAGGAGGGGCATTGCTTTTTATTTTGGTCGGCACAACATCGAAGGCCGAAGGGCCTGTTCTGTGCTGTATTGTTCTATGTAATCTATGTCTTAACAGGGATCTTGGGTTCATGTCACACTATCTGTAACCCCCATGACTTGCCTGAGCTTGCAACACCTCACTTACTGTCCTGTCTGGAGACAATATACATCTCTTTAACCTATGCTTAATGCTATCTCCACTCACGTTATCTGCACCTTTAAGACTTGAATAGTAGATTAGCTGTAAAGACTCGCATTCTAATCAGTATTCTGTAAACTGAGTGAGCCTTTATAAGCTCTGTTCGTGATCAGAACTCCCCACTCACCTGACCAAGGGACAGCATTCCAAAAGCTTGTTAGTTTACTATCAAATAAATTTGTTGGACTTGACGTTGTGAGACTTCTTACTATGTTTATCCCAGTCCAACGCCACCATCTCCACATCATGACTCCTAAGGATCAACAGGGTCACCTATGTGCAGATCTACAAGAGATGGGTAAGATCCTAAATGAATAATTCTCATCAGTGTTTACTGTTGAGAAAAGCATGGATATTAGGGAACTTGAAGAAATAAAAATGTGTACATATTACAGTGGAGGTGGTTCTGGAAGTCTTAAACTGCATCAAGGTAAATAAATCCTGGGACCTGATGAAATGTATCCCAGGATAATGTGGGAAGCTAGGGAGGAAATTGCAGGTCCCCTAGCCGAGATATTTGAATCATTGATAGTCATGGGTGAGGTGCCTGGAGATTGGAAAGTGGCAAATGTTGTGCCTTTGTTTAAAAAGGGCTGCAGGGAAAAGCCTGGGAACTACAGGGCAGTGAGCCTCACATCTATTGTGGGTAAATTGTTGGAAGGTATTTTGAGAGACAGGACCTACAGGCATTTAGAGACACAAGGACTGATTAGGGACAGTCAGCATGGCTTTGTGAGTGGAAAATCATGTCTCACACATTTCATTTTTTTAAAGGGTTAACCAAGAAAGTAGACGAGGGCAGTGCAGTTGATGTTGTCTACATGGATTTTAGGAAGGGCTTTGACAACTTATCACATGGTAGGTTATTGCACAAGGTAAAATCTCACAAGATCCAGAGTGAGGTAGTTAACTGGATACAAAATTGGCTTGATGACAGAATGTAGAGATGCCGGCGTTGGACTGGGGTAAACTCAGTAAAGTTTTACAACACAAATTTTAAATCCGACCAATTTATTTGATAGTAAATCCGTGAGCTTTTGATACTATGTTGTGCCTTCGTCAGGCAAATGCAGTGTTCTGATCTGCAGAGGCACTCATATCCACATAGACAGTTACAGATTGCTGATTAGAATGTGAATCCTTACATCTAACCTGCTATTCAAGTGTTAAAGTGGCTAACAATGTGTGTGAAGGGAATCCTGAGCATTGGTTAGAGAATTGTGTATTTTCTCCAGACAGCACAGTAAGTGAGGTTTTTTGCTAACCCAGGCAAGTTATGGGGGTTACAGATAGTGTGTCATGAAGCCAAGATCCCTATTAAGACCGTCCTCATGTGTGCGGAACCTGGCTATCAGTCTCTGCTCAGTGACTCTGCGCTGTCGTGTGTCTCGAAGGCCCCCTTGAAGAACATTTACCCACAGGTCGGAGGCCGAATGCCCATGACTGCTGAAGTGCCTGTGGGCGAACACTTCAGCAGTCATGGGCATTCGGCCTCCGACCTACGGGTAAATGTTCTTCAAGGGGACCTTCATGACACACGACAGCGCAGAGTCGCTGAGCAGAGACTGATAGCCAAGTTCCGTACACATGAGGACGGTCTTAATAGGGATCTTGGCTTCATGACACACTATCTATAACCCCCATAACTTGCCTGGGTTAGCAAAAAACCTCACTTACTGTGCTGTCTGGAGAAAATACACAATTCTCTAACCAATGCTCAGGATTCCCTTCACACACATTGTTAGCCACTTTAACACTTGAATAGCAGGTTAGATGTAAGGATTCGCATTCTAATCAGCAATCTGTAACTGTCTGTGTGGATATGAGTGCCTCTGCAGATCAGAACACTGCATTTGCCTGAAGAAGGCACAACATAGTGTCGAAAGCTCGCGGATTTACTATTTGATGACAGAAGTCAGAGGGTGGTTGTAGAGGGTTGTTTTTCAAACTGTAGGCCTGTGACCAGCGATGTGCCTCAGGGATCAGTGCTGGGTCCGCTGTTATTTGTCATTTACTACAAAGCTACAGAACAAGAGATCTAGGGGTACCGGCTCAGAGCTCCTTGAAAGTGTAGTCACAGGTGGACAGAGTGATGAAGGCGGCATTCAACGTGTTTGGTTTCATGGGTCAAAACATTGAATACAGGAATTGGGATGACTTGTTGAAGTTGTACAGGACATTGGTAAGGCCACACTTGGAATACTGTGTGCAATTCTGGTCACCCTATTATAGAAAGGATATTATTAAACTGGAAAACGTACAGACAAGATTTAATAGGATGCTACTGAGACTTGATGGTTTGAGTTATAAAGAGAGACTGGATAGCCATTTTTCTTTGGAGCGTAGAAGGTGAGGAGTGATCTTACAGAGGTCTATCAAATAATGCAGGGCATAAATCAGCCAAATAGTCAATATCTTTTCCCAAAGGTAGTGGAATCTAAAACTAGAGGGCATCGGTTTAAGGTGATGGGGGAGAGATACCAAAATCTCCAGAGAGGCAGTTTTTTTCACACAGAAGGTGGTGAATACTTGGAATAAGTTGCCAGAAATAGTAGTGGAGGGAATACAATTTTAGACAGTTAGATGGGAAAGATAGACACACAGTGATATGGATCACATGCAGGCAGTTGGGATTTTAAAAAAAGGGCAGTATAGATAAGTTGGGTCGAGGGGTCTGTTTCCATGGTGTAACCTCTCTGACTTGATGATATTATATCAAAGGTCCACTGAAGTCAATGAAAAGGAAGAACGCTAGATCGTAAAACAAAAAATCAATCTTCAACTGTCCAGTGTGTAAGTTCCAGCCATTACACGTCACTCCAGATGCTGCTAAATGTCTGTACCAGTGTCCCCCTCTCACACTCTCCTGTAGCTGCTGTCTGTAAGAGTCTCACAATACCAGGTTAATTTGGTAAAAAAAACGCCACTAGCTTTCGGAACGCTGTTCCTTTGTCAAGGGGCATACACGCGGTGGGTCGTGTGAGGGCTGCTCTTGGATGTTCCTTCGAGAGTGGCCTAGTGCTTCACGTCGTTAATGGACGCTTAAACTGGACCAACTGACAGGCAACACGACAGCTCAGTGACTATCACTGTTTGCTGTGCAGATACATGGATTTGGGCCTGTGTCTGCAGGAGATTGCACATTCTTCCTGTGCCTGCGTGGGTTTTCTCCAGGTGCTCCCACATCCCAAAAATGTGCTCCTAGGCTGATTGGTGTAATCAAACAGGGCATGTAAAGGCACACATTCAGTTTACAGAATACTGAATAGAATGTGAGTCTTTACACCTAGTTAAATCTTAAATGTGCAGACAATGTGTGTGGAGATAGCATTAGGCATAGGTTAAAGAGATGTGTATTGTCTCCAGACAGGACAGTAAGTGAGATGTTGCAAATTCAAGCAAGTCATGGGGGTTACAGATAGTGCGACATGAACCCAGGATTCCTGTTAAGACTGTCCTCATGTGCGGAACTTGGCTATCAGTTTCTGCTCAGCGACTCTGCGCTGTCGTATGTCGTGAAGGCCCCCTTGGAGAGTGTTTACCCGAAGGTCAGAGGCCAAATATCCGTGACCACTGAAGTGTTCACCAACAGGAAGAGAACAGTCTCTTGCCTGGTGATTGTCAAGTGATGTTCATTCATCCTGTTGTCGTAGCATCTGCATAGTTTCTCCAATGTACCATGCTTCGGGACATCCTTTCCTGCAGCGTATCAGGTAGACAACGTTGGCCGAGTTGCAAGAGTATGTACCGTGTACCTGGTGAACGGTATTCTCACGTGTGATGATGGAATCTGTGTCAACGATCCATCATGTCTTGCCGAGATTGCTGTGGCAGGGTTGTGTGGTGTCACGGTCAATGTTCTTGGTCAGTGTGGTTTTTTGCTGAGAGTATCAGAACTGTCGATCGATGAGTCGAATGCCATATCTTGTTCTTATGAGAGCATCTTTCGGCATCTGGAGGTGTCTGTTTCAATCCTCCTCATCTGAACAGATCCTGTCTATATGGAGGGGATGGCTTCTTTAACATGTTTAGGGTGGAAGCTGGAGAAGTGGAGCACTGTGAGATTATTTGAAGGCTTGTGGTACACTGAGGTGCTGAGGTGACCGTCTTCAATGGACATGTGTGTGTCCAAGAATGCAATCAATTCCAGAGAGCAATTCATGGTGAGTCTGATGGTGGGATGGAACTTGTCGATGTCATCATACAGTTGTTTCAATGATTGTTCACCATGAGTCCAAAGGAAGAAAGTGTCATTGATGTATTTAGTGTATAGCATCAGTTGAAGGTTCAGTGCAATGAAGAAGTCTTGTTCGAGCCTGTGCATGAAGATTTTGGCATATTGAGGAGTGAATTTGATTCCCATGGCTGTTCATGTGTCTGGATGAAGATCTGGTTGTTGAAGGTGAAGACATTGTGGTCCAAGATGAAGCGGGTGAGTTTAAAATTGCATCCGGAAACTGGCAGTTGTTGGCATTGAGTACTGAGGCAGTTGCAGCAATACCATCGTTGTGGGGGATGTTGGTGTAGAGCGCCGAGACATCCATTGTGACAAGGAGTGTCCCTGGTTCAACTGCTCCATGTGTGCTGAGTTTCTGTAGAAAGTCCGTAGTGTCAAGACAAAAGCTGGGGTTGTTTGTGCAATGGGTTTCAGGATGCCCTCGATATAGCCGGAGAGGTTCTCACACAGGGTCCCATTGCCCAATACGATGGGACGGCCGGGTATGTTTGCCTTGTGTATCTTTGGGAGGCAGTAGAGATCTCCAATGCGGGGAGTACGTGGAATGAGAGCCCGGAGGGTGTTCTGAAGGTCCGGATCAAAGGTTTTGATCAGAGTGTTGAGTTGACGAGTGTGTTCTTTGGTCGGATCTGCGGGTAACTATCTGTAGTGTTCCTTGTTGTTCAGTTGTTGCACACATTTTTGCAGTAATCCGTTCTGTTCAGTGTGATGATGGCCTCTCCTTTGTCTGATGGTTTGATGACAATGTTACGGCTGGTCACCCAAGCACAGCTTAACACCATCTGCACTCTCAAGACCAACTGAACATTCTCATCAAACATAGAACATAGAACATAGAACATTACAGCACAGAACAGGCCCTTCGGCCTTCGATGTTCTGCCGACCAAAATAAAAAGCAATGCCCCTCCAAACTAAACCATTCCCTTCTCTTCCATATACTTATCAATTAACCTCTTAAACGCCACCAAACTTGGCGCATCTACAACAGCTGCAGGCAGGGCATTCCACTCCCTAATCACTCTTTGAGTAAAGAACCTACCTCTGATATCCGTCCTATAACTCATACCCCTTAATTTAAAGCTGTGTCCCCTCGTGCTAGCTTTCTCCATCCTAGGAAAAAGGCTATCACTGTCCACCCTATCTAAACCTCTAATCATCTTATATGCTTCAATAAGATCCCCTCTTAGCCGCCTCCTTTCTAACGAAAACAACCTCAAATCCTTCAACCTCTCTTCATAGGACCTGCCCTCCATACCAGGCAACATCCTGGTAAACCAGTAAACAAAGGATGGACCATCATCTCACGTGAGAACATCATCTACCAGGAACATGGCCCATACTCTTGCAACTCAGCCAATGTTGTCTACGCTGCAGGAAAGGATGTCCTGAGGTACGGTACATTGAGAGACTGTGCAGACGCCGCAATGGATGAATGAACACCACTTACCAATCACCAGGCAAGAGTGTTCTCTTCCTGTTGGCGAACATTCAGCGGTCACGGGCATTCAGTTTCTGATCTTCTGATCTTTCTGATCTGTTGGCTAAACATTCACCAAAGCGACCTTCACAACACATGAAAGCGCAGAGCCACTGAGCAGAAACCAATAGTCAAGTTCCACACACATGGGGACGGCCTCAACCAGGATCTTGGGTTCATGTCGCACTATCTGTAACCCCCACGACTTGCCTGAACTTGCAACAGCTCACTAACTGTCCTGTGTGGAGACAATACACATCTCTTTACCTATGCTATTGCTATCTCCACTCACATTGTCTGCATCTTTAAGACTTGAATAGCAGATTAACTATAAAGACTCACATTCTAATCAGTATTCTGTAAACTGTGTGTGTGTGTCTTTGTATGCCTTGTTTGTGACCAGAACTCTCACTCACCTGATGAAAGAGCAGAGCTTCAAAAGCTAGGGGCGTTTACTACCAAATAAACCTGTTGGACTTTAACCTGGTGTTTGTGAGGACTTATTATTGTATTGGCCATAGAAGACAGAGGGTACAGTGGGTGTTTTTCTGAATGATTAAAATAAACCAAATAAACCTGTTGGACTTTAACCTGGTGTAAACACCTTTAAACACAGTAAGACTTCTTACTGTTTACCCCAGTCCAATGCTGGCATCTCCACATTGGTGCTGTCTGATCTAGTGTCCTTTTACACTGTCCTCTCGGTGCTGACTGTCTCAGTGTCCCCCTCTCACACTCTCCTCTATACCCTGACTCTCTGCCCCAGTCTCCCCCTCTCTCACTCTCCTCTATACCCTGACTCTCTGCCCCAGTGTCCCCCTCTCACACTCTCCTCTATACCCTGACTCTCTGCCCCAGTGTCCCCCTCTCTCACTCTCCTCTATACCCTGACTCTCTGCCCCAGTGTCCCCCTCTCTCACTCTCCTCTATACCCTGACTCTCTGCCCCAGTGTCCCCCTCTCTCACTCTCCTCTATACCCTGACTCTCTGCCCCAGTGTCCCCCTCTCTCACTCTCCTCTATACCCTGACTCTCTGCCCCAGTATCCCCATCTCTCACTCTCCTCTATACCCTGACTCTCTGCCCCAGTGTCCCCCTCTCACACTCTCCTCTATACCCTGACTCTCTGCCCCAGTGTCCCCCTCTCTCACTCTCCTCTATACCCTGACTCTCTGCCCAGGTCCCCCTCTCACACTCTCCTCTATACCCTGACTCTCTGCCCAGTACCCCCTCTCTCACTCTCCTCTATACCCTGACTCTCTGCCCCAGTGTCCCCCTCTCACACTCTCCTCTATACCCTGACTCTCTGCCCCAGTGTCCCCTCTCACACTCTCCTCTATACCCTGACTCTCTGCCCCAGTATCCCCCTCTCTCACTCTCCTCTATACCCTGATTCTCTGCCCCAGTGTCCCCCTCTCACACTCTCCTCTATACCCTGACTCTCTGCCCCAGTGTTCTCCTCTCTCACTCTCCTCTAGCTGCTATCAGTCTTTCCATGCCCTCCTCTCTCACTCCCAGGTGGAGTTTAATTTAGACAAATGCTAAGTGATGCATTTTGGTAGATTGAACCGGGACTTACTCAGTTAATGGTAGGGTGTTGGGGAGAGATCGAGGGGCACATGTTCATAGCTCCTTGAAAGTGGAGTCACAGGTGGACAGAGTGGTGAAGAAGGCATTCAGCATGCTTGGTTTCATTGGTCAGAATATTAAATACAGGAATTGGGTCGTCTTGTTGAAGTTGTACAAGACATTGATAAGGCCACACATGGAATACTGTGTACAGATCAGGTCACCCTATTATAGAAAGGATTGTATTAAATTAGAAAGAGTGCAGAGACATTTACTAGGATACTACCAAGATTTGATGGATTGAAGTATAAGGAGTAGACTGCGACATTTTTCTCTGAGCAAAAGAGGTTGAATGTAATCTTATCGAGCTCTATAAAATAATGAGGGGCACTGATCAGCTAGATAGTCAATATCTTTTTCCAAAGATAGAGGAGTCTAAAACTAGAGGTTTAAGGTGGGAGGAGACAGAGGAACAATTTTTTTCACACAGAGTGTGGTGAGTGACTGGAAGTGCCAAACATAGTAGTAGAGGCAGATACAATTTTATCTTTTAAAAAGCATTTAGATAGTTCCATGGGTACAGAGGGATATGGGGCAAATGTGGGCACTTGGGATTAGCTCAGGACTTTTAAAAAGGGTGGCATAGACAAGTTGGGCCGAAGGGCCTGTTTCCGTGCTGTAAACCTCTATAAATCTCACTCTCCTCTAGGTGCTGACTGTCCCAGTGTCCTCCCTCTCTCACTCTCCACGTAATGTGAGAAAAAGTTTTCACACAATGAGTAATTCAGGTCCGGAATGTTCTGCCTGGAAGTGTGATGGAGGCAGATTCAATCGAGACATTCAAGTGGGCATTAGATGATTATTTGAATTGAAATAAGAGACACGGGGAAAAAGCAGGGGAATGGCACGACATCATAAAGCTTTTTTTGACAGCCAGTACAGACAAGATGAGCCAAATGACCTTCTTCTGCACAGTAATATTTCTTTCCTGAACTTAACCTAATTGGATATGTCATATAAGGTAGACAGAAATGGCAGAACTGGGGGATGTAAAAACAAGGGCTGAGGTTATATTCACTGAGAATCATTGCCCTGTAGAATGGACTCCCTGAATGTCATCCAGAGATTCACTGAAACCTGAGCTCAAAAAACATTCCCATTAAAGAAATACAAATATTTACAAAGTGCTTTAAGTGAGTACTAGGGGGGTCAAATTGCTTTCCAGAGGATCGGTGCTTTTCACTTGCAGTCAGCGTGATGAGGAAATGTGACTGCAAATTGATAATCAGCAAATTCCCACAAAGAGCAATGTGACAATCAGCCGATATTTTGTTTATTGTCATATCGATTGAGGGATAACTATTAGTCAGCAGACTGGGCAGCACATTAGGGTTTACTATTAGTCAAGAAGGCGTACAGCATGCTTGCCTTAGAACATAGAACATAGAACATTACAGCACAGAACAGGCCCTTCGGCCTTCGATGTTGCGCCGACCAATATAAAAAGCAATGCCCCTCCAAACTAAACCATTCCCTTCTCTTCCATATTGGGTCTCTTCATCGACCAGCAGGACATGTTGCAATTTTATAGAACCTTAGCTAAGCTGCACTTGGAAGGACGTGGAAGATTTAGACAGAGAACAGAAAAGATTTAACAGGATGTTGCCTGGTATGGAGGGCATTAGCTATGAGGAGAGGTTGGAGAAACTTGGTTTGTTCTCATTGGAGCGACGGAGGTTGAGGGGGAGACCCTGATAGAAGTCTACAAATTATGAGAGGCAATGGACAGAGTGGATAGTCAGAAGCTTTTTCCCCTGGGAATGAAAAGTCAATTATTGGGGGGCACAGGTTTAAGGTGCGAGGGGCAAGGTTTAAAGGAGATGTATAAGGCAGATTTTTTACACAGAGGGTGGTGGGTGCCTAGAACCCAATGCTGGGGGAGGTTGTAGAAGTGGATATATAGTGAGTTTTAAGGGGTTTCTTGACAAGTACATGAATAGGATGGGAATTGAGGGATATGGTCCCCGGAAGTTTAGGGGGTTTTAGTTAAATCAGGCAGCATGGTCGGAGCAGACTTGGAGGGGCCGAAGGGCCTGTTCCTGTGCTATAATTTTCTTTCCTCTTTGTTCACACGGGATTAATTCTCTTGCTCTTTCTGATGTCATGGGATTTTTCACATCTACCTGAGCAGACAGGTAGTTTTGTTATTTAATGTCTCACAAAGTGCTTGTTATCGGTGACAATAATGATGAAGATTTTTGGGCTGACTGTAGTCTCTAGATTTTTGCTTCATTCCCTGAACAAATGGGAGGGGTTTTCCAGAAATATTCCCTGAATTGGTTTCTGTTTGTTTTCCTGTTTAGTATTCTTCCTTCCCTGGGAGATTGTGTTTTGTGTGTGGGTCAGTTCTGGAAGGTGTGGATTTTGTCAGTTTGAAGGTTCACTCCTCTGTGAATTGAAATATTTTCCAATGGGCTGATGGATATTCCTATGACAGACAATGTCCAAATGGAAGTGTACAGAACAATATTACAGAGCACTTCCTAAATCCCACAGAATAGAGACAGCTTAACAGAAAATGTGTAGAGATTTAATCATCTTTTAAAGTTATGGACAGTTTTGATGACTCAACAGCAAAATAAAAGTTTTGCTTTGTTTGTCAACCAATAATGAGATGGTGAGGGTGTGGCAGGAGAGGAGTGGGAACAGTTTTGGAAAGAATTTCATTGCCCATTTTCACTCAGTGGTCCAATCCTAATTAAAATGTTTTTGTGAGGATGAAGGGTTTGGGTCGATTGCAATTTGTTACAGACAGGGGAGAACTTTGGGTTAATTTCTTTCACTTATAAAGGATGCCCCCTTTAGAGAAAATCATAACTTCCCCAACCCCATCCCGTCATTGATGTCTCAGGGTTCCCCTCCACACATAACCCCCCAGCCCCCAGCCCCCACCCCCACTGGCACGATCATAGTCGGCATCCTTCCCGCTTTGTAATCAACATCGTTATCAACCCTTCCCACTCTCCGGCAGTGCTAACCTGTGCCAAGGAAGTGTGCAGTGATGTCCCTCTCTTTGGGGAGTTGTATTCACCTCTAACCCCCCTTCCCTCAGAGGAATTCCCATGATAAGTTTACATCTAGATGAACTTTTTGTAAACCTCGCAGCAGTGACATCACATCGGCAAGGTATGAAAATGCAGCTAAAGGTTGATATATGGCAAAGGTGTTAGTGATATTTAAATTTATTATAATACATGTAAATGTGGCTCTCACTCATTATGGGCATGAATTTGGCCATGTCATCACGGGATGGGGAAAATCACATCTCCTGATTCTCTCGGGATATTTAGCCTGTGTCACTGTTCCCGCTGGTGATGAACACAGGCTGCAAATGGCCCTCACTATATTTTAAAAAAATTTTTTAATGATTTGAGTGCTGTGACTTTCAAGATTAGGCAAAACATTAGGCATAGTTTTAAAGTGAAATAAAGAATAATTGTTCCTTTTCTCAACACCCAAAATGGAAATACAACAAAACTCCTTATTCACAAGAAGCGCACACAAGGTGATAACAGAAAAAGAGCCAAGATTCTGAGAAATCATTGCTATTTTAGTTCCTCACAATGGTAAACAGAGTGTTATAAGCCAGAGAATTCTCTTTGGTTCACTGAATTAAAAATTGAGCTTGGAAGTTTCTGGTGATTTACTCACTGCAGTTTACTCGAACCAACAGAAAGTGTTTGGCTTTTCCAATCAGTGAAATGGTCAAAGCCCTGTAATAATGATTGAACGCTGGAGGTAAAAAAACAAGTCTCTCTTTCCTGCCTATGAGTGAGTTTTAAGCCAGGCCCTTTCTTTTGTTGGTGCGACATCTTCGCTGTGTAATCTGTGTATCCGAGATTACTTAGTTTTGATTTGCTTTGATTTATTATTGTCTCATACAGTGAAAAGTATTTTTTTCTTGCTATACAGACAAAGAATATCATCCATACCTACTGTGCAAAGGGAAGAAGGAAAGGAAGGATGCAGAATGTAGTGTCACAGTCATATCTAGGATGTAGAGAAAAGATCAGCTTAATATAAAGTAGTCCCATTCAAAAGGAATTTTAGGAAGGCATATGGAGTCTTGGCTTTTATTGGTAGAGGGATTGAATTTCGGAGCCGCAACGTCATGTTGCAACTGTACAAAACTCTAGTGCGGCCGCACTTGGAGTATTGTGTGCAGTTCTGGTCCCCACATTATAAGAAAGATGTGGAGGCATTGGAGAGGGTACAGAGGAGGTTTACCAGGATGTTGCCTGGTATGGAGGGCAAGTCTTATGAAGAGAGGCTGAGGGATTTGAGGTTGTTTTCGTTAGAAAGGAGGCGGCTAAGAGGGGACCTAATCGAAACATATAAGATGATTAGAGGTTTAGATAGGGTGGACAGTGATAGCCTTTTTCCTAGGATGGAGAAAGCTAGCACGAGGGGACACAGCTTTAAATTAAGGGGTGATAGTTATAGGACGGATATCAGAGGCAGGTTCTTTACCCAAAGGGTGGTTCGGGAGTGGAATGCCCTGCCTGCAGCGGTTGTAGATGCGCCAAGTTTGGTGGCGTTTAAGAGGTTAGTTGATAAGTATATGGAAGAGAAGGGAATGGTTTAGTTTGGAGGGGCATTGCTTTTTATATTGGTCGGCGCAACATCGAAGGCTGAAGGGCCTGTTCTGTGCTGTAATGTTCTATGTTCTATGTTCTAAAAGTCTGATGACAACACAGAAGACATTGTTAAATTGATTCGGCTGGTACATGATCCCAGGCTCTGACTGTCTGTGTGAACTATTAAAGTTAGTTCCTATCATGAGGTAGTTTCTGTCACGTAGCCACAGTTTGATATTCCCATTTTCTGCACAAATAGGCTGAAATAATTTTCAAATAATGGACAATGTATCCTATCCTCGTCAACACTCTATTTGATTTGATTTATTATTGTCAGATGTATTATACAGTGAAAAGTATTGTCTCTTGTGCACTATACAGACAAAACACAGTGTACATAGAGAAAGAAAAGGAGAGAGTACAGAATGTAGTGTTTCAGTCACAGTTGGAGTGTAGAGAAAGTTCAACTTAATGCAAAGTAAGTCTATTCAAAAGTCTGATGGCAGCAAGGAAGAAGCTATTCTTGAGTTGGTTGGTATGTGTCCTCAGACTTTTGTATCTTTTTCCTGAAGGAAGAAGGTAGAAGAGAGAATGTCAGGGGTGTGTGGAGTTCTCAATTATGCTGACTGCTTTTCTGAAGCAGCAGGAAGTGTGAAGAGTGTTAATGGATGGGAGGTGGTTTGGGTGATGGACTGGGCTTCATTCATGACCCTTTGCAGTTTTATTGCCGTTTATTTAAATTTATGAAGAACTTCTGATATCTCCATAAGACAGTAAGTGTGTCTTTTTAACTAAAATTGAGAGACGCTATCACTAATACCTGGGAGAAGTTGTGTCTCGATGACTTCTCAGCAACATGCCTGAAGAACAAGAATTCACTGTGCATATCTAAAATGCAAAGGTCACAGATGACTTGGAGTCCATCTTGCCAAGATACGTTGTCCACATTAAATTTACAGGCATATGACACAGGTATATCAAATTCTATATAATGGGAAGTCATTTATGAAATTTAATTCTGTCCAGTAAAAATGTACTTTCTCTGTTGGAATTCTGTCAGTGACATATAATGGGAGATGGGTATAATGAATGAGAAACAGATTGGTGTATTGCAACGACCAGTTGGGAATATTTCACAATATACATTCCAGGTCAGACATATAGACTATACTGTGTGAATATTAATAGTATGGAAATTAAACTGAAGAATCTCAGAGAGGAAGATTCTGTATGGAGGTAAGTGGATTTTGCACATTTAGTTGGACTCAATTTGAAATATTTTGTAATGTACTTTCACGAATTTTCTAAATTATATATATTTTGGGGGAAAAAGACTGGATTGAATTATTCCAATGGAATTGTATGGGAATGATGGCGTGTAGTATATTGTAATTTATTGGAATAATGAGAGAAGTTCATTAGAATTTCTTGGGAATAGTCCATTGAAAGTTCTGTGGGAATGCAGGAAGGCAGCTTATTCCAGTGAAATGGAAGACAATGTGGGGGAGCAGGATGCAAGATTCTGTGTCTCTGTTTCATTAGGACTGTCCCCTCAGGACGTGGAACTGAGTGGACTCTGCCTCGGGGACAAGGCTGTTTCATCACAAAACTGGGCAAAAAGCTGCAGCCTGTGGTTTTCCATCCTCTCAATCGTGAATGGAAACTGACACTCTGAGCTTCATCAGAAACACATATTTAGGAAGTTTTAGATGACAAACAAAGAACAAAGAACAACACAGCACGGGAAACAGGCCCTTCGGCCTAACGAGCCTGCGCCGCCGTCCTAACGTCTTAATGACATATAGGGACCAATATAGGGACAATTTGTTACCCAATCAGCCTAAGAGCACATTTTTGGGATGTGGGAGGAAACCGGAGCACCCGGAGAAAACCCACGCAACCATGGGGAGAACGTGCAAACTCCCGCAGACACAGGCCCAAATCCATGTGTCTGCACAGCAACAGCGATAGTCTCTGAGCTGTCATGTCCCATCTGATGGTCCAGTTTAAGCATACACTAACGACGTGAAGCACTAGGCCACTCCTGAAGTAACCTCCAGGAGCAGCCCTCGCACGACCTGCCGAATGCATGCACCTTGTTGGTCAACAAGGTGGACCGAATAGCCTGTGGAAACAATTAAAGTATTTAAACAGTCCTCATATATCCCTCTATCTGCAGACCGCTCATGTGGCTGTCCAAGAGACCCTTAAACAACCCTAGCGTGCCTGCTCCCACCACCTTACTCGGTAGTGCATGCCACACCCCCACTATCCTTTGTGTGAAAAAATGCCCTCTAATATTAGTCTTATACATAGCCCCCCTCACCCTAAGGCCATGACCCCTCGTTCTATCCGAATCTAATGGTGGAAAAAGCTTACCACCATTTACTCTATCTATACCCCTCATAATCACCAAGATTATTGGCAGAATGAACAGTGAAAAAAGTTATCTAGGATTAAAGCTAAAGTTTATCAGTTAAAAGTAGACTTACATTAACACTGCATTTAAGTTACTGCAAAAATCCATTAGTTGCTACACTCCAGTGCCTATTTGGGTACACAAGATTGCAATGAGATATTGATCCAATTGGGCTAGTGGACAGACAAATGGCAGATGGAGTTCAATTTAGATAAATGCAAGTTGATGTGTTTTGGTAGATCAAACCAGGGCAGGACTCACTCATTGGAAGAGTTATAGGACAAAGAAATCTAAGGGTACAGGTTCCTAGTTCCTTGAGAGAGGAATCACAAGTGGACAGAGTGGTGAAGAAGGCATTTGGCATGCTTAGTTTCATTGGTCAGAACGCTGAATACAGGAATTGTACCCCCCCCTCTACTACTGCCTCTGGCAGCTCAATCCAGACACTCACCACCCTCTGTGTAATACACTGTCCCTCTGGATCCTTTTGTATCTATCCCCTCTCACCTTAAATCTATGCCCTCTAGTTTTAGACTCCCTTACCATTGGGAAAAGATATTGATGATCTAGTTGATTAGGGTTCAGAAACCAGGATTTTGAATGAAATCGAGATTTATTGTGGGTGAGAGGTGTGAGCTGGCCAGAAGAGATTTAGAATAGTCAAACTGGAGGTAAGGAAGACATGGTGGCCTGACAGTGAATAGAGACACACCATGTTACAGAAATAGCTGCTCCTGGTGATGACAATAATAATGATTAGATCTCAATTCAAACAGCCTGCAATAATGTTCAGAAGGGAAGAATGAACTGAGGGCAAGGGTTTAAGATGGACCTTAATGCAACAGCTTCAGACTTCTTAATTGATTTTATGAGCCGTACAGTTTAACAAATCAAAGGAAATCCAGGGGCTGAGAGAGGTGATGGTGAGATTGAACCTGAGGAATCTGACACCGTGTATTTAGGTCATACAGCTGAGGGACAGCATATCCGTGTAGTAAATCCTCAGTGACCCCAGAGTCATGGTGCAGGGGCAGGAAAAAGACCAGGTTGGCTTTCATAACAGAGAAATGTAAAGGGAAGGACGTCAATGACAGTCGAGAAGCCGGACATTCCTGAAGATTAGCAACAACTATTGTCTGTCCAGGATATATGAAGACCCTCATCTTGAGGTTCAGGTTCATTAAGAATGGAGTGAACCTGGTCTTCAAGGTAAAATTGTAAGAAACCATCGGGACAACTTGAATGTTGCTGAGAATTCCTGAGAGCAGAGGTTAGAACCATAGAAAAGTTAAAACCTTAAAAATGGCACACAAGGAGGCCATTCAATCCGTCTTGTCCCAAGGACACCCAAGTACTCTTTCTAATTCCAGCTTCCTGCACCCGGCCCATTGCCCTGTAGCTTACAACACTTAAGGTGCAGGTCCAGCTACTTTTTAAAAGAGTTTAAAGTCTCTGCCTCCACCATCAACTTGGCAGCAAATTCAGACACACACCACTCTCTGTGTAACTTCCTCATGCCCCCTCTACACCGACTGCCACTTATCTTGAATCTATGTTGCCTAGTTCTAGAATTCTCCACCAAAGGAAACCATGTTATCCTGTCCACTCTATTTCTTCCCTTCATAGTTCTGTATACTTCATCCCTCAGCTTTCTTTGCTCCAAGGAAAATAACCCCAACCTATCCAGTCTCTCCTCATTGCTATACTTTCCTAGCCCTGTAAACTTTCTCTGAACTCTCTCTAGATTAATATATCCTTTCTGCAGTGTGGTGACCAGAACTGCACGGTGGCATTGTTTAACCCTGCTGCCTCTCAGTGCCAGGGACCTGGGTTCGATTGGGTCACTGTCTGTGTCGAGTCGGCACATTCTCCCTCTGCCTGCATGGATTTTCTCCGGGTGCTCCGGTTTCCTCCCAGAGAAGTGCTGGTTAGGTGCATTGGTCATATTAGATTCTCCTCAGTGAACCCAAACAGGCACTGAAGTGTGGCAACTAGAGGATTTTCACAGTAACTTCTTCATACTGTTCATGTAAGCCAATTTGTGACACTAATAATAAACTTGTGATCTCAGCAGTATTTTATACAATTCCAACATTGTGGACACAATTTTTCCCAAACTGCTGTTGAGCAGCGAGGTGGATGGGAAATGTAAGTGGGAGTGAAAAAAATGGAGTTTCTGCCCAGTGGCCTGTAAATCGCCAATCTCCCAGGCCTCCATTTTTTGTGTAATCAGCCTCATGCCATTCCTGTTCCTGTCTCTATTTAAGTCCTTTCAGCAAGCTCTGGATGCTATTCTTCGGATTGGCTTGGCTCTCCCACCTGGCTGGTGAATGTTCCCACCAGCAGGCATCATAGCTGCTTCCCAGCGATACGGAGCAGATGTGATGGTATTACTGATGGAACTGGATGCATTGAGGCCTCCCAGGGATGGGGGATAATGCTCCTTGAGCAGTGCCAGCCTAGACCCTAGTACTGTCAATCTGGCACACCGCCAAGGAGGTGGAAAACATGTCCCTGTCTACATCAATGGGAATGAAGTAGAAAAGGTCGAGAGTTTCAAATTTTTAGGTGTCCAGATCACCAACAACGTGTCCTGGTGCCTGCCATGCCGACACTACAGTTAAGAAAGCCCAGCAACGCCTCTACTTTCTCAGAAGATTAAGGAAATTTGGCGTGTCTTTTACGACTCTCACCAACTTTTACAGATGTACCATAGAAAGCATTCTATCTGTTGTATCACAGCTTGGCCTGGGCTCCTGCCCAAGACCACAAAGAACTACAAAAGGTCGTGAATGTAGCCCAATCCATCACACAAACCAGCTTCCCATCCATTGACTCTGAGTACAAAGAACAACGAACAAAACAGCACGGGAAACAGGCCCTTCGGCCCAACGAGCCCGCGCCGCCACCCCGATGTTCCCACCTCTACCCGCGATCCCTGTCTATGTTTATAGATCTATGCATTAAAAACCAAATTTGAGACAATTTAGGGAGAATTTGTTTTGCCAATTAGCCTAAGAGCACATCCTTGGGATGTGGGAGGAAACCAGAGCTCCCGGAGAAAACCCACGCCAGCACGGGGAGAATGCGCAAACTCCCACAGACACAGGCCCAAATCCATGTATCTGCACAGCACAGCGATAGTCACTGAGCTGTCGTGTTGCCCATCAGATGGTCCAGGTCAAGCATACAGTAACAACGTGAAGCAGTAGGATATTCTCAAAGAAGATCCAAGAGCAGTCCTCTCACGACCCATCGCGTGTATGCCCCTCGTTAGACAACAAGGTGGACCAAAGCACCTGTAGGATAAAAACAAGTACATCAATATCAACATCTATTTACACACTTCCCAGGGACTCCCAAGGCTTATGATCCCTATTTTAAATCAGTTTTCTATACCCCTCCATTCCCATTCTGTTCATGAGCCCATCTAAGTGTTTCTTAAATATCTCCAGAGTGCCTGCCTCCACCACTTTATTTGGCAGCGCATTCCATACCCCCACCACCCTCTGTGTGAAAAAACTCCCTCTAACATCCAAATTATACCTTATCCCCCTCACCCTAAGCCCGTGACCCCCTGTGCTATTTGAGTCCATCCTAGGAAAAAGCTTAACCCTGTTTACTCTATCTATCCCCTTCAAAATCTTGTACACCTCTATCAGATATCCTCTAAGTCTACGTCTTCCTAAGGAAAACAGTCCCAATTTGCCTAATCTCTCCTCGTAACTCAGACCTTCCATTCCAGGCAGCATCCTGGTAAACCTCCTCTGCACTATCTCCAGAGTCTCCACGTCCTTCCGGTAGTAAGGTGACCAGAACTAGACACAGTATTCCAACTGAGGTCTAACCAGCGTTTTATACAACTGCAACATTAAAGGCCAGCTCTTGTACTCTATACCCCTTCTTATAAAGGCTAACATACTATATGCTTTCTTCACAACCTTCTCCACTTGCTCTGCCACCTTCAGAGACTTGTTCACCTGCACCCTCAGGTCCCTCTGCATTTCTATACTCTTAATAGGTCTACCCTTTATCATATACCTCCCCCCTCCATTTTTTCTCCCAAAACCTCACATTTATCAGGATTGAATTCCATCTGCCATCAGTCTGCCCAAGCTACCAGCCTATCTATGTCCTGCTGCATCGCCTGACAATGCTCCTCACTATCCGCAAGTCCAGCCATCTTTGTATTGTCTGCAAACTTACTGATCACTCCGCTTACTCCCTCTTCCAAGTCATTTATATATGTCACAAATAGAAGAGGTCCCAGTACCAAGCCCTGCGGCACACCACTAGTGACCGACTTCCAGCTAGAGAAACACCCTTCCACTATTACTCTCTGTCTCCTATTACCAAGCCAGTTACTTATCCATCTAGCTACCTGTCCTTGTATCCCATGAGCCTTGACCTTCTCGACTAACCTCCCATGAGGCACTTTATCAAACGCCTTACTAAAATCCATCGACGACATCAACGGCTCACCCTTCGTCCACTGTTTCGTCACCTCCTCAAAAAATTCTACCAGATTTGTAAGGCACGAACTCCCCTTAACAAATCCATGCTGCGTATCCCTAATCAGATTGCAACGCTCTAAGTGCCTATACATCCTATCTCTAAGAATCCCCTCCAACAGCTTCCCTACCACTGACGTCAAACTCACTGGCCTATAATTCCCAGGGTTATCCCTACCACCCTTTTTAAACAACAGTATAACATTAGCTATTCTCCAGTCCTCTGGGACCTCACCTGTGTCCAAGGAAGAGACAAAGATTTGCGTCAGAGGCCCGGCAATTTCACCTCGCATCTCCCTAGGCAGCCTGGGATAAATGCCATCAGACCCCGGAGATTTATCAGTTTTAATGCTACCTAGAAGCTCTGACACTTCCTCCCTTGGTATGAATATTTCCCTCAACTGATCCACAGCTCCCTCAGAGACAGGAGCTATCAACAAGCCCCTCTCCTTTGTGAATACCGACGCAAAGTATTCATTCAGGATCTCCACCATTCCCTCGGGCTCTAAGCACAGTTCCCCTCCTCTGTCCCTAAGAGGTCCAATTTTTCCTCTAACCATCCTTTTATTCCTAACATAGGAATAAAAAGCCTTTGGGTTTTCCTTAATCCTATTCGCCAAAATCATTTCATGCCCCCTTTTTGCCCTTCTAACTCCCTGTTTGAGCTCCCTCCTACTCTCTCTATATTCCTTCAATGCTGTCTCCGTTCCCAGCTGCTTTGACCTATATATGCCTCTCTTTTCTTCCTAACCAAGTCCTCAATACCCCTAGTAATCCACGGCTCTCTAATCCTACCTTTCCCATCTTTCCTCTTGGCTGGCACACACTTAACTTCCTGCTGCTTCGGCAAAGCGGCTGACATAATTAAAGACCCCTTTCTCTCTTTCACCCTCTTCCATTGGGAAAAAGGTGTGAAAGTCAAAATCAAAAACCAACTGAGTCAAGAGCAAATTCTTTCCTGCTGCTGTCAGACTTTTGAATGGACCTAACTTGCATTAAGTTGATGTTTCTCTCCACCATAACTATGATTTTAACACTACATTCTGCATTTGTTTCCTTCTCTATGAACGGTATGCTTTGTCTATATGGTGCACAAGAAACAATGCTTTTCACTGTATGTTAATACATGTGACAATAATAAATCAAATCAAATCTTACTTTTATATTCAGGGGCAGTACAGTGATCGCACTGCCTCCTCACAACGCCACAAATCACGTATGATTCTGGCCTTGGGTCATGGTCGGTGTGGAATTTGCATGCTCTCTGTGATAGTATGGGTTTCCTCTGGGTGCTCCAGTTTCTTGTGCATAGTGCAAAGATGTGTCAGTTAGTTGGATTGGCATTTTGTATCCCAAGATGTGTATGTCAGGGGGATTATCGGGGTTATGGGGATTAGATGGGCGTGGGTAAGGTTTCCTCAGAGTCGATGGATCAAATAGCCTCCTTCTGCACTGTAAGGATTTTGTAATCTATACCTCTTCCAATGAAGAAGAGCATTCTATATTCCTTCTAAGAGAGGTCAGAGAGCTAAGAGAGGACACGAGAAGACTTTGGCTGATAGGATTAAGGAGAATCCTAAAACTTTCTTTAGATATGTTAAGAATAGAAGATTGGTTAGGACAAGATTAGGGCCAGTCACAGACAGCAGTGGGGAGTTGTGCGTGGAGCCTGAAGAGATTGGAGAGGCACTGAATAAATATTTCTCTTCGGTATTCACGCAGGGTGATGTAAATGTAGTTATGGAGAACACTGAGGTACAGGGTAGCAAACTGGAAGGTATCGAAGTAGCTAGGGAGGATGTGCTAGATATTCTCGAGGGTTTGAAGTTGGATAAGTCCCCTGGGCTGGACGGGATTTACCCTAGGATTCTCTGGGAGGCAAGAGAGGAGATTGCAGAGCCTCTGGCTCTGATCTTCAGGTCGTCGTTGGTTAGGGGTGTGGTTCCGGAGGACTGGAGGATAGCGAATGTGGTCCCGTTGTTCAAGAAGGGAAGAGAGACCTTCCAGGGAATTATAGGCCAGTGAGTCTTACTTCTGTTGTGGGCAAAGTATTGGAGAGAATAATTAGGGATAGGATTTATAGTTATTTAGAGAGAAATGAATTTGAGGTTGTTTTTGTTAGAAAGGAGGCGGCTAAGAGGGGACCTAATTGAAACATATAAGATGATTAGAGGTTTAGATAGGGTGGACAGTGATAGCCTTTTTCCTAGGATGGAGAAAGCTAGCACGAGGGGACGCAGCTTTAAATTAAGGGGTATGAGTTCTAGGACGGATATCAGAGGTAGGTTCTTTACTGAAAGAGTGATTAGGGAGTGGAATGCCCTGCCTGCAGCTGTTGTAGATGCGCCAAGTTTGGTGGCGTTTAAGAGGTTAATTGATAAGTATATGGACGAGAAGGGAATGGTTTAGTTTGGAGGGGCATTGCTTTTTATATTGGTCGGCGCAACATCGAAGGCCGAAGGGCCTGTTCTGTGCTGTAATGTTCTATGTTCTATGTTCTTTACAACCTTGTCCACTTGAACATTTAGGGATCTGTGTACTTGTGCATTATGATCTCTCATTTCACCTACCTCTCTCAATATAATTCCCATTTCTTCTATATTCCCTGAAACTGCTTGACATCCCTAAATGTAATTACTTCACACTTCTGTTAGTTAAAATCCACCTGCCACTTTAACACCCACTCCACCAACACACTTTTATAATTTTGGAGATTGTAGCTATTCCCTTTACTATCCAGTACTCAGCCAATCTTTGTGTCATCTGCAAATTTCCCAATCGTGCTTCCCAGATTCATATTCAAATTGTTAATGTATAACACAAACAACTAGGATTCCAGCATCAGCTCTGTGGAACACTACTTGAAACAATTCTGCATTCACAAATGCATCCATCAACCATTACTATTTGTTTTTTGTTACAGAACCAACTTTTTATCCAGTTTGCCACATTACCCTATATCCCACAGGCTTTTACTTTTTTGACCAATCTGCCATGTAGGATCTTGTCAAATGCTTTGCTAAAATCCATGTACACAACATCTACTGCACTACCCTCACCAACCCTTCTCATCACTTCCTCAAAGAATTCAAATTTGTGATGCAAGACCTTCTTTTAACAAATCCATGCTGACCATGCCTGACTAGTCCATTCTTTCTGTGACAGATACCCTTATCTCCCAGAATTGATTCTACTAATTTGCCCGCTAGCGATATAAGATTAATTAGCCTATAATTGTTTAGAAGGGAACTGGTGTGTAGATGCAGAGGTTGTGGGAAAGATTTTAAATAAATATTTTGTTTCCGTGTTTGCAAAGCAAAGGGATGATACAGATTTAGTAGTCCAGGAGGAATACTGTGAGATATTGAACAGGATGATCATAAAGAAAGTGTAAGTACTCAAAGGGTTGGAATCCTTGAAAGTTAATAAGTTGCCAGGGCCAGATGGATCATTTCTGAGGTTGCTGATGGAGGTTAGGAAGGAGATAGCTGATGCTCTGAGGGTGATTTTCCAATCCTCACTAGATACAGGGGAGGTACTGAGGAAGTGGGGTAATACAAATATGGTTCCATTACTAAAAAGGGAGAAGGATTCCAACCCTTTGAGTACTTACTCTTTCTTTATGATTATCCTGTTCAATATCTCACAGTATTCCTCCTGGACTACTAAATCTGCATCATCCCTTTGCTTTGGAAATGTGGAAACAAAATACATATTTAAAATCCTTCCCACAACCTCTGCATCTACACACCAGTTCCCTTCTTCATCTCTGATCAGTCCCACTTTTTCCTCAATTAGCCTTTTACCATTAATGTATTGGTAAAACAGCTATGGGTTTTCTTTAACTTGACTTGCTAATCTTTTCTCATGCCCTCTCTCCATCTACATTGTACATTTAAGATCTCACTTTTTAGTGCTTTGTACTGGTTTTCTACCAATTTATCCTTTAGCAAGACAATCTTGACAAAGTCCCTTCTCATTCCTGCAAAACCTGATTTTTACTCTTGCTTTATCTCTGTCCTTTTCCTTGGTAATGCTAAATCCAACATTTTGTTCTTTGAAAATATGCTCTGTGTTGCTGTAAGAAGCACTTGGAATATTCAGTGTCAGAATATGAACGTCATCAAGGTTGTGTGCATGAGATGTGCATTGAGGATAGAGGGTAATCACAGAGATGCTGAAATGAGGCTGCTCACATCAGGAAAAATACAAGCAGATCACATCTGTCAACTGACTGGTATGTTGGCAATTGGGGGGACATGATTGAGGTGTTTCAAATCAGGAGGGGGATGGATGGGGTGGATAGGAAGCAGCTGTTCAGGGCTCAATCACGAGGAGGCCTAGATTTAGGGTGAGAGGCAGGAGATTCAGAAAGGATTTGAGAAAAAAAATCACTGAGGATGGTGGGAATCTGAAATGCACCATCTGTGAAAGTAGTGGAAACCTCACAAACTTCAAAAAGTATTTGGATGGGCACTTGAACCATCAGAACATTCAGGGATATGGAACAAGTGCTGAAAGTGGAGTTAGATAACTTTAATGGTAGATATTGTTGGTGCAGACTCGATGGGCTGAAGGGCCTTTTGTGTGATTCACTGTGACCGTGTAATATAATCCATTCCTATCATTGGAGATATCAGGGGTGAACAGCTGTAAATAAGAAAAAAAATAAAGAGAAGTGTGTGTGTGTGCCCCCATCCCCCCTCACACACTAACCCACTACTCCAGCCTATGTGCGAGCCCACCCCTCCTACGTGGCCCATGCCCCCCTCTCTGCGTGCAAGCTCACACCCCTTCCCACCACGCAGGACCCCGCATCCCACCTCCTGTGTGCATGTCCACGCCCTACCCCCACACATTTTCCCACGCCACACCCCAACGCACAAGCCCACACCCCTCCCTCTTTCTCCAGCCCACGTCCTAACCAAGCATGCGCGAGCCTACAACCCACCCGTGTGCATACAAGCCCACACCGCACCAGCAACCGCGTGAGCCCATGCCCCATCCCCTCATGTGCGAGCCCATACCCCACGTCCTGTACGTAAGCCCATGCCTTACATCCGTGAGACTATGCACCACACCCCATGCATGAGACCACATCCCATAGCCCCACATGTACACCCACGCCCCACCACCCCCCAACATGCGAGACCACATTCCACCCTCCAATGTACAAGCCCATTCCCCAACCCTGATTCCAAGCCCACACTCACACCCACGCCCCACTCCCCCATACATGAGTCTTTGCCTCACCTTCACATGTGCGAGAGCACACACCTCCTTCCCTATGTGCAAGTCTATATTCAAACCCCCATCCACCCACATGAGCCCACACTCCACCGCCTGGCACACAAGCCCACGGCCCAGCCCACTGCTCACAAGACTATGTCCCATCCCCTGCAACGCATGCCCAATGTCACACCCCCCACCCCCCACACCCCCATGTGCAAGCTCATGTCCCACTCCCCACGCATGTGCCTAACGTCCCACCCCCTCAATGCATGATCCCATACCCCACGCCCCACCCTCCCGCACATGTACCCACGCCCCACCCTCCCACGCATGTACCCACGCCCCACCCCCTGAGTGTGAGTCCACACCCCACCCTCCCGCGCATGTACCCACGCCCCAATCCCCTTTAGCCATCTCCCAAACCCCATCCCCTCGGGCCTCTGCCTGACCCCACTCTCAGGTGGCTCCATCCCCACCCCTACCCACATGCCCACACATCCACACCATTGTGACCCCTCCCCCATGCATTTAACCCACTGCCACCTGAGCTCTTGACCAATGGACGCCCCCCCCTCCCTACACCCCCACAACCCTACACCTAGAGAAAATCTCAGCCTCTGTGTGTCACAGCTTTCCAACACACACTGAAATCAGGTAACACTGACACACACTGAGTTCATGATGCCGGAAATATATTTCAAACTTCTCCCCGATCTAGCAATTTCTTCTACATTTACAATCCAACTCTTCATCCATCAGTCCAGGCTACAGTGCTACTACTGGCCGGAGGGTGTAATGACAGTGCAATGATTTAAATAGACAGCTGCCATTGTGTACAAAAAAGCATAGTAATTTATAAAAGAAGTATTAAATTAAAAACTTTGACTGAATTACGTCTGTGTGCATTCCAGTTCCTTTGTACAGTCCCTGTCCTTTGATCCCAATACTATATTTAGCTCAATATATGTAATATTACAGTGAATGAAGATATTACTGAGCTCCCGTACAGGGAGTTGGTTTTACCTTTCTGAATCAGATCTTGGATATACTGCCTGAAATGTCCAGTTGTGCAAATGGAAGGTTTGTGACACTTCACCTACATCTCAGCTGTGAACAATGTATCACTCTCGTCAGCACTATTCTGCCTTTGATGTCCTCATCCACAACCCAAAAGAAGAAAAGATTATCCTTGTGATGGGTTTGATGCCAGTGCACATTCTTACACTGATACTGGAGAAGAACTATTTGGAAAAGGGGGTTGCAAGAAAGAAAAGCCAATGCAATGGAATTTTCTTGCTGCCAAAGTGTGGCTCTCAGTATAACGAAACCTTTCTCCACCAAGAAGAAAAATACAAAACCACACAGAGACAGCATCCTGGAGGATGATATTGTTTCAGTCAAGGATTTAAATGATATGTCACTTGATTCCTGCAGAAGACTGCTGGACAGATCATTAACTCACTTGGTGATGTTACATCCACCTCGCACCAACACATCGCAAGAGCCCAAAGGCCAAGAGGAAGAAGATGTTTGTCACTGCCTAATGACAGGAATTCCGACTACAGGTCTTATGAGGAGAGGCTGAGGGATTTGAGGTTGTTTTCGTTAGAAACGAGGAGGCTAAGAGGGGACCTGATCGAAACATATAAGATGATTAGAGGTTTAGATAGGGTGGACAGTGATAGCCTTTTTCCTAGGATGGAGAAAGCTAGCACGAGGGGACACAGATTTAAATTAAGGGGTATGAGTTATAGGACGGATATCAGAGGTAGGTTCTTTACTCAAAGAGTGATTAGGGAGTGGAATGCCCTGCCTGCAGCTGTTGTAGATGCGCCGAGTTTGGTGGCGTTTAAGAGGTTAATTGATAAGTATATGGAAGAGAAGGGAATGGTTTAGTTTGGAGGGGCATTGCTTTTCATATTGGTCGGCGCAACATCGAAGGCCAAAGGGCCTGTTCTGTGCTGTAATGTTCTATGTTCTATGTTCTATGTTCTACAGCTCACATCTGACAACCCAATTTCAAAACAGCGGGATCAAATAGATTCAGTGACACCAGACTCCCACATCCACTGCTTTGAATATAATGATGACCTGGACTGGGAAAAAAAATGTTGCAGTATGTGGCCTCCTGGAATAGAACAGAACAGCTTTCATTTCCTTCCAGAATAAACCAAGGTCACAAAACAGGAAGGCAGGTTTCCAGCTGACACCCAAAGGCAAATTCCAAAGATAAAGGACAGGAAGCCCGAGAGATCCAACAAGATGATGACCATCAGGACAGGGTCATCTCTAGACCAGGGTCACAGAGACAAAATTCCCTCAGTTACAATCCGGTGATTCTCTTCGTTTAAGAGGCGTTTAAGAGGTTAATTGATAAGTATATGGAAGAGAAGGGAATGGTTTAGTTTGGAGGGGCATTGCTTTTTATTTTGGTCGGCACAACATCGAAGGCCGAAGGGCCTGTTCTGTGCTGTAATGTTCTATGTTCTATGTTCTCAAGGATAACAAAGTGCCAATGTTGGAGAGAATGTTTTTAATAACGCTCAACAGTGAATCCACAATAGAACATAGAACATAGAACATTACAGCGCAGAACAGGCCCTTCGGCCTTCGATGTTGCGCCGACCAATTATGAAAAAAAAGCAATGACCCTCCAAACTAAACCATTCCCTTCTCTTCCATAAACTTATCAACTAACCTCTTAAACGCCACCAAACTTGGCGCATCTACAACTGCCGCAGGCAGGGCATTCCACTCCCTAACCACCCTCTGGGTAAAGAACCTACCTCTGATATCCGTCCTATAACTATCACCACTTAATTTAAAGCTGTGTCCCCTCGTGCTAGCTTTCTCCATCCTAGGAAAAAGGCTATCACTGTCCACCCTATCTAAACCTCTAATCATCTTATATGTTTCGATTAGGTCCCCTCTTAGCCGCCTCCTTTCTAACGAAAACAACCTCAAATCCCTCAGCCTCTCTTCATAAGACCTGCCCTCCATACCAGGCAACATCCTGGTAAACCTCCTCTGTACCCTCTCCAATGCCTCCACATCTTTCTTATAATGTGGGGACCAGAACTGCACACAATACTCCAAGTGCGGCCGCACTAGAGTTTTGTACAGTTGCAACATGACGTTGCGGCTCGGAAATTCAATCCCCCTACCAATAAAAGCTAAGACTCCGTATGCCTTCTTAACAACCTTATCGACTTGACTGCCTACTTTCAGAGATCTATGCACATATACACCAAGATCCCTCTGTTCATCAACACTATTAAGAATCCTACCATTAGCCCTATACTCTACACATTTATTATTCCTGCCAAAGTGCATTACCTCACACTTTTCCACATTAAACTCCATTTGCCACCTCTCAGCCCAGCTCTGCAACTTGTCCAAGTCTGGCAGCTGATACTCTGCAGCCTATCCCCTATGCTGGTACGATCCTTGGCAATGATAGAATTAGAAGTCAGGGACCCTTGTTTGATTCTCTGTTGGAGTCACTGTCTGTGTGGAGTTTGCACATTCTCCCCATGTCTGCATGGGTTTCCTCCGGGTGCTCCGGTTTCCTCTCACAGTCTAAAGATGTGCGGGTTAGGTTGTTTGGCCATGATAAATTGCCCTTAAGTGTCAGGGGTGTTGGTGGGATATTATGAGGATAGGGTCTGGGTGAGATTTTTGAACAAGAGTTGGTGCAGATTCAATGGGCCGAAAGGCCACCTTCCTCATTGTCTGATTCTATGATTTGAAATGATAAAGTGTTTTGTGGTTGTGTGTACTGATCAATGGTGTAGTTGGAAAATGCACAACTTTAATCAGATGGAAGGGGAGGAAATGATTTTTGCACAGAGGAGATTAGAATTTGGGCCTTTCATAAAGCGTTGTTAAAGCCTCATCTCGGAATTCTATTTCAAGGCAGAGAGGGAAATCCATCTGACAAATTTTCCTGACTGCTTTAATAGATAGATAGAATAGAACATTACAGCACAGAACAGGCCCTTCGGCCTTCGATGTTGCGCCGACCAATATAAAAAGCAATGCCCCTCCAAACTAAACCATTCCCTTCTCTTCCATATACTTATCAACTAACCTCTTAAACGCACCAAACTTGGCGCATCTACAACTGCTGCAGGCAGGGCATTCCACTCCCGAACCACCCTTTGGGTAAAGAACCTGCCTCTGATATCCGTCCTATAACTATCACCCCTTAATTTAAAGCTGTGTCCCCTCGTGCTAGCTTTTTCCATCCTAGGAAAAAGGCTATCACTGTCCACCCTATCTAAACCTCTAATCATCTTATATGTTTCGATTAGGTCCCCTCTTAGCCGCCTCCTTTCTAACGAAAACAACCTCAAATCCCTCAGCCTCTCTTCATAAGACCTGCCCTCCATACCAGGCAACATCCTGGTAAACCTCCTCTGTACCCTCTCCAATGCCTCCACATCTTTCTTATAATGCGGGGACCAGAACTGCACACAATACTCCAAGTGCGGCCGCACTAGAGTTTTGTACAGTTGCAACATGACGTTGCGGCTCCGAAATTCAATCCCTCTACCAATAAAAGCCAAGACTCCATATGCCTTCCTTACAACCTTCTCGACCTGACTGCCTACTTTCAGGGATCTATGCAGATACACACCAAGATCCCTCTGTTCATCTAGACTACTAAGAATCCTACCATTAGCCCTATACTCTACACATTTATTATTTCTGCCATAGTGCATTACCTCACTAAGGACATAACTTCCTCATCTCTGTGGGGTAGCTCGACTTCCAATCAACATTATTGAAGTGACCTTAGGCTGCAGAGATGGTATCTGCTGACCTGTGACATTCCTTCAGCAATGCAGAATATTCACAAAAGCAATGCTTCCAGAAATAGGACACTTTCCAGGGTGTCATGTCAAATGCTCTCACCTCGGGTTTTGCAGGATACAGGTCTTGTATTCCACCCAGAAATACATTATACTCCCACAGCATTCACTCCAAGCTGCCCATTTACTTTTCAACACTTTTACACTGGAGCAGAACAGAGAGGGGGAGGTGCATAGTGGAGTGGGGTAGGGGGGAGGGCAGGGGGGTATGCAGAGGGCAGGCAGTGTGTTGAGAGAGAAAGGCAGCAGATGAGGATACTTGGCTGTTGTGTCTCACAGCTGGCTGCAGGAGTTATTGTTAAAAAAGATAAATTTGGACAGAGGCGAATGCATCATCAGACTGACCTCCTCACACTCCAGTGTGGAACTAGATGGAACAGCAGGTGTCAATAACTCCCTCTGAATGACTGCTCTGTTCTCTGTCCTGACTGGCAATGTGCTGTGAGTCTGTTTTGGAAGAATTGGACATATCTCACTGCCTGAAACTGAGAGAGTAAATTGCTGTGTATTGATGTGAGAATTGGGGTGCTGATGTAGGATGTACCTCTACAGCAGGAGCTGGTGGTGTTTGACTGAGAATGTGACAGGATATTATTCCTGTGAGATTCCAGTGAGCCTTGCTGAGCTCAGGTATAATGCTGCTGAAGTTCTTTCCTTGTAAACTTAGGTTCCATTTTACTGTCGCTGGAGTTGCAATATCACTTATTGGACCAGATATTGATCAGGAAGTGATTAGTGAACTCAGCTCGTAATGGCCGTCCATCATCTCATTGATCACAAGAATGAAATTGGGTTTGTTCACTAACCATGGTCCCATGAATAAAATTAAACAGATTTAATACACGCCAAATATTTCATAATGAGTTTGAGAAAATCCTTCATCGTTTACACATTAATCGATCTGTCAGCAACTACAAATGATAAAAACACAAATATTTATTTTTAGATTGAAAACAAGCCCCTGTTGCTTTAGTCACACCAACAGGAATAAAACTGTACAGACGGACAGTAGCAACCCTGCACATGGGGAACCGTCAATGTAATGGGGGCTATCACAGGAACAGCGGCTGGGGCTGAAGATTCGGCAAAACTCACAAGTCACAAATCTCACTGGCAATATCCCAACTTCTAGTATTTGCACCCCTTGCCGGTGATATAATCAATCTAAATACATTTGAACAGACTTAAATATAATGAACATGCCCCCTCCCCACCCCCTCCCCACCCCCTCCCCACCCCCTCCCCACCCCCTCCCACCCCCTCCCCACCCCCTCCCCACCCCTCCCACCCCTCCCCACCCCCCCCCACCCCCTCCCCACTCTCTGCCATTATTGGATTCTGGCTTCACATTTTTAGATTTTATCTCCAAATCCTAGTTCTTTGGAGAGTCAGTGATGACGGTTAGGGTTAGGGTTCAAGTGTTGGGGTTAGGGTTAGGGTTAGGGTTAGGGGTTTGGGTTAAATTAGGGTTAGGGTTAAGGTTAGGGTAGGGGGTTGGGGTTAGGTTTAGGGTTAGGGTTGGGGGTTGGGGTAGGGTTAGGGTTAAGGTTAGTGTTAGGGTGTTGGGGTTAAGGTTAGGGTTAGGGGTTGGGGGTTGGGGTTAGGGTTAGGGTTAGTGTTAGGGGTTGGGGTTAGGGTTCAAGTGTTGGGGTTAGGGTTAGGGGGTTGGAGTTAGGGTTAGGGTTCAAGTGTTGGGGTTAGGGTTAGGGGGTTGGAGTTAGGGTTACGGTTCAAGGGTTAGGGGTTAGGGTTAGGGGGTTAGGGTTTGGGTGTTGAGGTGCAGGTTTGGGTTAGGGTTAAGGTTAGGGTTAAGGTTAGGATTAGGGTTAGGGTTATAAATTTATTTCAAAGACACATGATGTCCACTCCAGCTGATGTTGTAACTGAGAAGGTTTCTTTCTGTCCCTCTTTTTTATACTCTCTCTGTTTGCTAAACGGGTTTTGCAACTTAAGCAATCTCAGAAAGCACCTTTCCATTGTACCCCAAGCTGCAACAGGAACCCATTCAGACCAGCTCCACAACCACAAGCCTGTTTACAAATAATCTTTTCTCTTCTATCACAGGATACAACAGTTTGGTACATTTTTCTTCAAATCCCTCACCATATATTCAAACTGTGCTGCTGTGATGCCATGGTTTACAACACGTTCACCTCAATATGAACCTGCCATAGGGATCTCCCTGGGGCATTGGGGTGAGTGTAGCCCCCGGAGAAGAGAGTCAAGACCGGGCAACATCCTGACAATGGCCCCTGGCACTGCTCCCATCGCACAGGTTGGCATCACGTTCCAGGCCAACCTGGTAGGGGTAGAGACAGGATGGGCCTCAAGTGGGGAGGGGATTGATTTGTATGCGGTAATGGCTGGGAGTGGATGTGGGAGCTGGGGATGCTGGCGATGGTCGTGTGGGTGGGGATTTGGGAGAAGGGGTCTGATGTTCAGGGGAACAGGGGAATTGTGGGCACTGATTGTTGGGGTGAGGGGGAGTTCTGACTCCATCTGTGATCAGGGTGGAATTGAATGCTGGCTCTGATCAGGGGTTGGGAGGGTGGTGGGGAGTCCTGAGGCCTGTGTGGTGGAGTTGGGGGTGGTGTGGGCGAAGGGAGGGGGCAGGAATTCATTGTTTGGCCTGTCCAGGGTATCCTTTAAAAATAGCACCCAAATCTCAGTCCAGCTGAGCATTGCTAGCCCCCTACCCTCTACATGATAGTGTGAAATATTGCTTGGTTGTATTTTTGGTGCAGAGTGTCGTCAGGTCGGGAGAGAAACATGGTTTTTCTCACCGGAAACAACACCCTGCTATTTCTTGCTCTGATTTTGCCCAATGTCTCGTGGATCGTGTGTTACCTCCAGACCCCCAGGTTACCTGCCAGTGGTTCAAAATGATCCAGTAACGGTCTCACATTGTTCATTGAACTCAATGTCAAAAGTGCAATTATTATCAACTATTCTCACCACAGCTAATTAGGGCTGGTAACCGTACAGTGCATGACCTGCTAAGATCTTTTCAGTACAGTTTGTGGGTATCATTGACTAAGTCGGCATTTATTGCCCATCCCTAATTGCCCTTTGAACTGAGGCCATTCCAGAGGGCAGTTGAAAGTCAACCCTAATGGCTTTTTGCTCTGATATTTCAAGGAATCGCAGGAAAGAGGCAAACAAAGTTCTAGAATGTTCCTGAATATTTGTCTTTGCCCTTCTCTGCAGTTTCTTTGTGCTACTTTAGAACATAGAACATAGAACATAGAACATTACAGCACAGAACAGGCCCTTCGGCCTTCGATGTTGCGCCGACCAATATAAAAAGCAATGCCCCTCCAAACTAAACCATTCCCTTCTCTTCCATATACTTATCAACTAACCTCTTAAACGCCACCAAACTTGGCGCATCTACAACTGCTGCAGGCAGGGCATTCCACTCCCGAACCACCCTTTGGGTAAAGAACCTGCCTCTGATATCCGTCCTATAACTATCACCCCTTAATTTAAAGCTGTGTCCCCTCGTGCTAGCTTTTTCCATCTAGGAAAAAGGCTATCACTGTCCACCCTATCTAAACCTCTAATCATCTTATATGTTTCGATTAGGTCCCCTCTTAGCCGCCTCCTTTCTAACGAAAACAACCTCAAATCCCTCAGCCTCTCTTCATAAGACCTGCCCTCCATACCAGGTAACATCCTGGTAAACCTCCTCTGTACCCTCTCCAATGCCTCCACATCTTTCTTATAATGTGGGGACCAGAACTGCACACAATACTCCAAGTGCGGCCGCACTAGAGTTTTGTACAGTTGCAACATGACGTTGCGGCTCCGAAATTCAATCCCCCTACCAATAAAAGCCAAGACTCCATATGCCTTCCTAACAACCTTCTCGACCTGACTGCCTACTTTCAGGGATCTATGCACATACACACCAAGATCCCTCTGTTCATCTAGACTACTAAGAATCCTACCATTTGCCCTATACTCTACACATTTATTATTTCTGCCATAGTGCATTACCTCACACTTTTCCACATTAAACTCCATTTGCCACCTCTCGGCCCAGCTCTGCAACTTGTCCAAGTCCCTCTGCAAACTATAACACCCCTCTTCACTGTCTACCACTCCACCGACTTTAGTGTCATCTGCAAATTTACTAATCCATCTTTACTAATCCATACTTTTGCTATTCATGTTTGTAATAGGGAATGTCGTCATTCCCAACTTGCTAAGATTAATTGCCAATCACGATAGTGTAACTTATTCAAACCAAAGTTCGATGGATTTCAGTCAGATTTTGGTTGGGCTCCAGATTCAGGCAGCAGCTCACTATCAGCTTCTCCAGGGCAATTAGTGAGGGTCAATAAATGCTGAGTTAGTGAGCAATGCTCAGATTTCAATGAAAAATCCTACAGGAGAAGTTTGAGCTCACAGTGTGGATTTGGGCCTCTGACCCCAAAAATCCTCACCACTGGCCTTTTTTTCATAGAATCCCTCCAGAAGAGAGAGGCCATTTGCCCAATCAGTTCTGCACTTATTCTCTGACAGAGCATCTATCCCAGGCCCTACCTCCGTAAACCCACGTATATGCATCTTGGGGGTACTTAGAGGTCACTAACTGGCAATTTAACATAGCCAATCCACTGAATACACATATTTTTGAACCGTGGGGAGAAACCAGAGAACTCAGAGGAAACCCACGCAGATTCAGAGAGAATGTGCAAACTCCACGCAGTTACCCAAGGCCAGAATCCAACCTAAATCCTGTTGCTATGCTGAGGAAACCCTTCCTATTGTAAAGAGTTTGTGAGCTTTCTGGACAGGAATCTCATTATACCAGTAGTGAGGGGCAGGGGTAATGAGAAAATGAGCTTCTGGTTTTCTGAATCTCCCAATATTTTTCACTCACATTGTAATCACAGTGATTGCAGGCAACAAAAGGCATCCCTTCTGTCTGTGTCTCCTCGACTTATTGACAGAGATTTATCATTGTGATTACTCAGTGATTCTATAATTGCTGTGTCGTGTGATTGCCAGGATTGGAGACGGTGAAGCAGTTGGAATCAGAGCTATTTTCAGCAGTAGTTTCCTCTATCCCAATCTTTCTCCAACATCCCACCTGCTCACAGGATAGCGGCAACAGAAGGTGGACTTTGCTCTTGTTTGTTTAATACTCCCTATTCCAGCTGTGAAAGCAGTGACGTGGAAAAAGAGAAGAACAAATCATATTTAAAAATACTCGTTTATTTGCATTTTACTTGCTAACATCTCAATATAACTATGCTCAAATATGAGAAGATTACAGTGTCCCCACTTTGCTATTCTTTACCTTTCTCTTACTTCTCCTTCTGTCGTTTTTTTCCTTTTTGTAATCCATTCACTTTCATTTTTTGTCTTTCTAAATTCAACAGTTTCTTTTTCCTTTTATTTCATTGGTTAAAGAGTTAGTCTATTGGGTACAACATTACTGAGAACACCGTGATCAGGCCGATATTCCGCTAAGTTCCAGTGCTTCAGTGTCAGTGGTTGGTATCAAAGTTATTATTTCATTCATCATAAAACTGCCTTTGCAGCAATTTTCAGCTTCTGCTCATTTCCAACACAACAGCAAGGACTTCCTGCTTTGTCGGATTTCTGGCACATTTATCTTGGGAGAATTCGGGTGCTTGAGGCCTGCTCACTGGTGGATTGGCAGGAACTGTTGATCTCCTGCCTCAGTTATACAGGGAGTCACAGTGGGGCGGCTCGATGAACTATGATTAGCACTGCTGCCTTACAGCACCAGGGACCAGAATTCGATTCCCAGCTCGGGTCACTGTCTGCATGTGGTCTGCACATTCTCCCTGTGTCTGCATGGGTTTCCTTCGGGTGCTCTGGATTCCTCCCACAGTGTGAAAGACGTGCTGGTTAGGTGCATTGGCCATGCTAAATTTCTCCCTCAGTGTACCCGAACACGTGCCCAAATGTGGCAACTAGGGGATTTTCATTGTAACTTCATTGCAGTGTTAATGTAAGCCTATTTGTTTTAAAGTTTAAAGTTTATTTATTAGTGTCACAAGTAGGGATTCTATGACTCCACAAGAACAAAGAACAGTACAGCACAAGAACAGGCCCTTTCCTCCAAGCCTGCACCGACCGTGAGTCCAACAACACCATTCATTTGTATCTCTCCCAGTCTGTTCATGTGGCTATCCAGATAAGTCTTAAACCATCCCAGTGTGTCCGCCTCTACCACCCTGCTTGGCAGTGCATTCCAAGCATCCGCCACATCATAGAATCCCTACTTGTGACACTAATAAATAAACTTTAAACTTTAAAACAAATAGGCTTACATTAACACTGCAATGAAGTTACAATGAAAATCCCCTAGTTGCCACATTTGGGCACGTGTTCAGGTACACTGAGGGAGAAATTTAGCATGGCCAATGCACCTAACCAGCAAGTCTTTCACACTGTGGGAGGAATCCAGAGCACCCGAAGGAAACCCATGCAGACACAGGGAGAATGTGCAGACCACATGCAGACAGTGACCCGAGCTGGGAATTGAATTCTGGTCCCTGGTGCTGTAAGGCATTCCCCTGACATCTGTGTTGAACTTTACCCCCCTCACTTTGAACTTATGACCCCTTGTGTTTGTCACCTCCGACCTGGGAAAAAGTTTCCCACTTTCACTGTATCTATGCCGGTAGTTAGTGGTAGTTATAGGACGAATGTCAGAGGCAGGTTCTTCACACAGAGGGCGGTGAGGACGTGGAATACCCTGCCTGCAGCAGTTGTGGACTCGCCTACTTTGGGGGCATTCAAATGTTCGGTGGATAGGCATATGGATGATATTGGAATAGTTTAGGTTAGAGGGTCCACTGGCCAGTGCAACATCGAGGGCCGAAAGGCCTGTACTGCGCTGTAATGTTCTATGTTCTATGCCCTTCATAATTTTATACACCTCTATTAGATCACCCCTCATTCTCTGTCTTTCCAGGAAGAACAACCCCAGTTTACCCAATCTCTCCTCATAGAGAAGACCCTCCATACCAAGCAACATCCTGGTAAACTTTCTCTGTACTCTTTCCAAAGCCTCCACATCCTCTGGTAGTGTGGTGACCAGAACTGGACGCAATATTCCAAATGTGGCCTAACCAACGTTCTATATAACTGCAACATCATATGCCAACTTTTATACTCTATGCTCCATCCAATAAAGGCAAGCATGCCATATGCCTTCTTCACCATCTGTGCTGCCACCTTTAAGGGTCTGTGGATTTGCACACCCAGGTCCCTCTGTGTCTATACTCCTGATGGTTCTGCCATTTATTGTATGGCACCCCCTGTATTAGTTCTACCAAAATACATCACTTTGCATTTATCTGGGTTAAATTCTATCTGCCATTTCTCCACCCAATTTTCCAGCCTGTCTATATCCTGCTGTATTCTCTGACAACATTCATCACTATCCACAACTCCAGCAATCTTTGTGTGGTTACACAAATTGCCCACGCAAAGTGATTTGTGATCAGGGAACTGATTTTTATCCAGCAAGTAAGAAGGTTGATGATCAAGCATCTCAGCTCCATGACATCACTACAGGGGGTTCCTCAGGGATAATGTCCTCTGCCCAAACACCTTCAACTGCGATATCAGTGACTCCTTGTGTCGCTGTTGCTCCTTTTGTTATCTTTCCTCTTCTTTTCAATCCTTCCAGAACTTTATCGTTGTTCCATCACCATCACTGGTTCAAAATCCTGGAACTCCCTCCCTAACAGCACTGTGAGTGTACCTACACAATATGGGCTGGAGTAGTTCAAGAAGGGAGCTTACCACCATATTCTTAAGGAGCAACTGGGGAAGGGCAATAAATATTGGCCGAGACAGTGTCACCCAGATCCCATGAAAGGATGAAATAAATGAGATGGCAAGCCTTTCTTTGGCCAATGACGTCACGTGATGTGGAGATATCAGCGTTGGACTGGGGAAAGTCTCACGACACCAGGTTAAAGTCCTACAGCAATGGTATCACTCCAGATAGTGTGAGCCTGACCTCCATCCTAACTGTACTTCCGTGATCCTGCCCAGCGTTTCAGCAACTGGAGTCCAGCTTCTCCAACAGATTTGTGGATATTGAAAAGATTTAATGGTTTGCCCATTATGTAATCTTTCACATGATGTTGTTTTTGCTGGATTCTGCGGTGGGGTCACTCATTGAACACATCCTAGGCCTCAGGTTCAGAACCAGCCCTGTTGCCAGAGCAACTCAAGAGTGTAATTATTGTCAAAGATTCTAATTCCCAAATCAAAGAGGAAATGTTCTTATTTTCTTGTCTGGTAATTGAAAAGGGGGATATTAAATTAAGAAGTGAAAATGAAGAAAGGAACCGCTGTGATTGAATATTTATTCTGCCAATATTCAGTGTTTATTGAAAAGGAACAGAAAACTGGATCCTTTCCAGCTCAGGACAGCCCCAAACAACAACACGTTACAAAATTTGTCTATAAAAAGGGAGGCTCGGCATCAGTAACTTAAAAAGAGCTCAGCTTTCATTTGGGAATCCATTCTTTCCAGAATGTATAACCTGCTGAATCATGGCTGGTGCTACACATTTAGTCAAACAAAGTAAAGCTCTCTCTCCTGGACCCTATAACCTGCTTCCAATTAGTACACAATCCTACAGTGCACAAGGAGATTGTTTGGCCCTTCGAGTCCATACTGACCGCAATCCGACCAGACCCTTTCCCTGTAACCCCATACATTTACCCTGCTAATCCGCCTGACGGTAAGGGGCAATTTAGCAAGGCCAAACAACCTAACCTGTGCATATTTGGGACTTTGGGATGAAACCGGAGCACCTGGGACAACCCACACAGACTCGGAGAGAAACAGGCGGTGAAGGAGGTCAGAATTGAACTCTGTTCCCCAGGGTCCCACAACGACCCCCACCCACTCATCCAGGGGTCAATGCAGATCTCTTTGGAATTTTTTTAACTTTATAGTTTATTATTGGTGCCACAAGTAGGCTTACATTAACACTGCAATGAAGTTAACAATGAAAATCCCCTAGTTGCCACACCCTAGCATTTGTTCGGGTTACACTGAGAGAGAATTTAGCACAGTCAATGCACCTAACAAGCATATTTTTCAGGCTGTGGGAGGAAACCAGAGCACCCAGAAGAAACCCACACAGACATGAGGAGGATGTGCAAACTCCACACAGACAGTGACTCAAACTGGGAATTGAACCGAGGTCCCTGATGCTGTGAGGTTGCAGTGTTAACCACTGTGTCACCGTGACACTCTGTGGCTAACAGGGAGCAGAGGGTACATCCTGAAAGGCCTGGGCAGGATTTAGCTCAACTACAGAGTTTTAAAGATCTCAGCTGAGTAGTCAGTAAGTTGACAGAAAGCAGTCGAAAGTTCTCACAAGCCTTGCATTTCCACCAGTTACTATTGGGAAGGGAGGGAGAGAGAAAACAGGAGAAGTCAGAACTTTCCCTGAGTTGCTCCTAAATTAAACTGTCCATCATCTGAAGGGACACGCCCCTCATAAACCCCCCACACAAACCCACCCACCCACCACAAACTTCTCCCACATACTACCACCCTCACAAACACACATTCCCCCCACACCACACACACACACCCATGCACCCACCACACAAACACAGACCCGCACCCCCCCCCACCACCACCACCCCCACCACACCCACCACCCCCCCACACCTCCCGCCCCCTGCCCCGCACCTCCCCCAACCTCTGTTCTCACTGCTCCTGTGCTTCATTTGTCCTCCCGCAGCCATGTACTGACCAGCTGATACTGGTCAATAAATTACTGTCACTAACATCACTATGTAAGAATTTAGCAACACCAATTTATAATCCAACCTATTTATTTGATAGTAAAAAAGCGAGCTTTTGACTCTGTGTCTTCGTCAGGCAAATGCAGTGTTCTGGTCTGCAATAGCACACATCAGCACAGACAGTCAGAGATTGCTGATTAGAATGCGAATCCTTACATCTAACCTGCTATTCAAGTGTTAAAGTGGCTAACAATGTGTGTGAAGGGAATCCTGAGCATTGTTGGAGAATTGTGTATTTTCTCCAGACAGCACAGTAAGTGAGGTTTTTTGCTAACCCAGGCAAGTTACGGGGGTTACAGATAGTGTGTCATGAAGCCAAGATCCCTGTTAAGACCGTCCTCATGTGTGCGGAGCTTGGCTATCAGTCTCTGTTCAGCGACTCTGCGCTGTCGTGTATCACGAAAGCCCCCTTGAAGAACATTTACCCGCAGGTCGGAGGCCGAATGCCCATGACTGCTGAAGTGTTCGCCCACAGGAAGGGAACTGTTTTGCCTGGTGATTGTTGAGCGATGCTCATTCATCCGCTGTCGTAGTGTCTGCATGGTCTCCCCAATATACCATGCTTCGGGACATCCTTTCTTGCAACGTATTAGGTAGACAACGTTGGCCGAGTTGCAAGTGTATGTACCGTGTACCTGGTGAATGGTATCCTCACGTTTGATGATGTCGTCCATGTCTATGATCCGGCATGCCTTGCAGAGGTTGCTGTGGCAGGGTTGTGTGGTATTGTGATCACTGTTCTCCTGAAGGTTGGGTAGTTTGCTGCGAACAATGATCTGTTTGATATTGTGCGGTTGTCTGAAAGCAAGAAGTGGGGGGGTGGTCACATCCATTGTGACAAGGAGTGTCCCTGGTTCAACTGCTCCATGTGTGCTGAATTTCTGTAGGAAGTCTGTAGTGATGGAACAAAAGCTGGGGGTTCTTTGTGCAATGGGTTTCAGGATGCCCTCGATATAGCCGGAGAGGTTCTCACACAGGGTCCCATTGCCCGATACGATGGGACGGCCGGGTATGTTTGCCTTGTGTATCTTTGGGAGGCAGTAGAGATCTCCAATGCGGGGAGTACGTGGAATGAGAGTCCGGAGGGTGTTCTGAAGGTCCGGATCAAAGGTTTTGATCAGAGTGTTGAGTTGACGAGTGGGTTCTTTGGTCGGATCTGCTGGTAACTGTCTGTAGTGTTTCTCATTGTTTAGTTGTCGGTACACTTCTTCACAGTAGTCCGTTCTGTTCAGTATGACGGTGGCGCCTCCTTTGTCTGCTGGTTTGATGACAATGATGATAACATTGTCATCATGGAGGATCGTGATAGACACCTCCAGACACTGAAGGATGCCCTCGTGAGAACAGGATATGATGCTCGACTCATCGATCAACAGTTCCGATGTGCCACAGCGATAAACCGCACTGACCTCCTCAGAAGACAAACACGGGACACGGTGGACAGAGTACCCTTTGTTGTCCAGGACTTCCCCGGAGCGGAGAAGCTACGACATCTTCTCCGGAGTCTTCAACATATCATTGATGACGATGAACATCTCGCTAGGGGCATCCCCACCCCCCCACTTCTTGCTTTCAGACAACCGCACAACCTCAAACAGATCATTGTTCGCAGCAAACTACCCAACCTTCAGGAGAACAGTGACCACAATACCACACAACCCTGCCACAGCAACCTCTGCAAGACATGCCAGATCATAGACATGGACGACATCATTAAACGTGAACAGAACAGCCGACAGAGGGATCCGCAGTGCAGCAACCGAAGAGGAATGAATCCAATTGGACTCCTCCGGAAGGCCGCTGCCCCCGACTGGACATGTATGCCCAAGCCATCAGGAGGTGTGTGAACACCAGATTTATCAACCGCACTTACAAGACAGTCCCGAACATCACCCAAGTACATCGCAAGGCCATCCGTGCTCTCAAGACCAACCGCAACATTGTCATCAAACCAGCAGACAAAGGAGCCGCCACCGTCATACTGAACAGAATGGATTACTGTGAAGAAGTGTACCGACAACTAAACAATGAGAAACACTACAGACAGTTACCAGCAGATCCAACCAAAGAACACACTCGTCAACTCAACACTCTGATCAAAACCTTTGATCCGGACCTTCAGAACACCCTCCGGGCTCTCATTCCACGTACTCCCCGCATTGGAGATCTCTACTGCCTCCCAAAGATACACAAGGCAAACATACCCGGCCGTCCCATCGTATCGGGCAATGGGACCCTGTGTGAGAACCTCTCCGGCTATATCGAGGGCATCCTGAAACCCATTGTACAAAGAACCCCCAGCTTTTGTCTTGACACTACGGACTTCCTGCAGAAACTCAGCACACATGGAGCAGTTGAACCAGGGACACTCCTTGTCACAATGGATGTCTCGGCGCTCTACACCAACATCCCCCACGACGATGGTATTGCTGCAACTGCCTCAGTACTCAATGCCAACAACTGCCAGTTTCCGGATGCAATTTTACAACTCATCCGCTTCATCTTGGACCACAATGTCTTCACCTTCAACAATCAGCTTTTCATCCAGACACACGGAACAGCCATGGGGACCAAATTCGCACCTCAGTATGCCAACATCTTCATGCACAGGTTCGAACAAGACTTCTTCACCACACAAGATCTCCAACCAAGGTTATATACTAGATACATTGATGACATCTTTTTCCTTTGGACTCATGGTGAACAATCATTGAAACAACTGTATGATGATATCAACAAGTTCCATCCCACCATCAGACTCACCATGGACTATTCTCCAGAATCAGTTGCATTCTTGGACACACGCATCTCCATCAAGGACGGTCACCTCAGCACCTCACTGTACCGCAAACCGACAGACAACCTCACAATGCTCCACTTCTCCAGCTTCCACCCTAGACACGTTAAAGAAGCCATTCCCTATGGACAAGCCCTCCGTATACACAGAATTTGCTCAGATGAGGAGGATCGTGACAGACACCTCCAGACACTGAAGGATGCCCTCGTGAGAACAGGATATGGCGCTCGACTCATCGATCGACAGTTCCGACGTGCCACAACGATAAACCGCACTGACCTCCTCAGAAGACGAACACGGGACACGGTGGACAGAGTACCCTTTGTTGTCCAGTACTTCCCCGGAGCGGAGAAGCTACGACATCTTCTCCGGAATCTTCAACATATCATTGATGACGATGAACATCTCGCTAGGGCCATCCCCACCCCCCCACTTCTTGCTTTCAGACAACCGCACAACCTCAAACAGATCATTGTTCGCAGCAAACTACCCAACCTTCAGGAGAACAGTGACCACAATACCACACAACCCTGCCACAGCAACCTCTGCAAGACATGCCAGATCATAGACATGGACGACATCATCAAATGTGAGGATACCATTCACCAGGTACACGGTACATACTCTTGCAACTCGGCCAACGTTGTCTACCTAATACGTTGCAAGAAAGGATGTCCCGAAGCATGGTACATTGGGGAGACCATGCAGACACTACGACAGCGGATGAATGAGCATCGCTCAACAATCACCAGGCAAAACAGTTCCCTTCCTGTGGGCGAACACTTCAGCAGTCATGGCATTCGGCCTCCGACCTGCGGGTAAATGTTCTTCAAGGGGGCTTTCGTGATACACGACAGTGCAGAGTCGCTGAGCAGAGACTGATAGCCAAGCTCCGCACACATGAGGACGGTCTTAACAGGGATCTTGGCTTCATGACACACTATCTGTAACCCCCGTAACTTGCCTGGGTTAGCAAAAAACCTCACTTACTGTGCTGTCTGGAGAAAATACACAATTCTCCAACAATGCTCAGGATTCCCTTCACACACATTGTTAGCCACTTCAACACTTGAATAGCAGGTTAGATGTAAGGATTCGCATTCTAATCAGCAATCTCTGACTGTCTGTGCTGATGTGTGCTATTGCAGACCAGAACACTGCATTTGCCTGACGAAGACACAGAGTTGAAAGCTCGCAAATTTACTATCAAATAAATAGGTTGGATTATAAATTGGTGTTGCTAAATTCTTACTGAGTTCTTACCACCCCAATCCAACACCGGCATCTGTACATCATGACTAACATCACTATGCCATTTTCCACTCTATTCCACACAGACTAGACTTTCAATATGGCCCTTCAGCTACTCCTCTACCACAATCTCTCAATCAATTTCTTTTTCCCGTCTCTTGCTCTCTCCTGTCTCTCTCTTTGTCCTCTTACTCTATTGTTCTTTCTCTCTCCCTTTTTCTCTCTCTCTCTTTTCTCTTTCTTGCTTGTTTCTCTATTTTTGAAATAGATGCGAGATTGTAACTGTAGAGTGTCTTATGTGAAATAATAATTTATCTCCATTCTCTCTCAGACAACATCAATAGAAGTGTTTATCCTGAGCAGTGTGGTGGGAGCGAGAGGGGAGTGCGGCTCAGGAAGATGATAAATTCTTGCCATTTTGTTTTCCTTTGGCTCTATGTCCATTACCAATCAGAGCAACAATTGGCACCACATTGCCCTGGGGCCTCATGTATTCACCAGCCTGTCAGTGAGATTAACAAGCTCCTACAGAAAGGAGGCAGCTGCTTCTCTTGTTTCACAAAGCTGTTGTTATTGTCAGCATTGTTTCTATCAGGCTGCCTTTTCAGTAACATACAACCCTCAAATAAAGAAAAGAGAGAGTGAAATTTGCAGACCTGTTTCTCTCATGTCCCATTGCTGCTACTCTCCAGAGTGATTAATTGAATTACACATGAACAGAATGGGAATGGAGGGGTATAGAAAACTGATTTAAAATAGGGATCATGAGCCTTGGGAGTTCCTGGGAAGTGTGTAAATAGATGATGATATTGATGTACTTGTTTTTATCCTACAGGTGCTTTGGTCCACCTTGTTGTCTAACAAGGGGCATACACGCGATGGGTCGTGAGAGGGCTGCTCTTGGATTTTTTTCGAGAGTATCCTAGTGCTTCACGTCGTTAGTGTACGCTTGACCTGGACCATTTGATGGGCAACACGACAGCTCAGTGACTATCGCTGTGTTGTGCAGATACATGGATTTGGGCCTGTGTCTGTGGGAGTTTGCGCATTCTCCCCGTGCTCCCCATTCTCCAGGCACTCTGGTTTCCTCCCACATCCCAAAGATGTGCTCTTAGGCTAATTGGCAAAATAAATTCTCCCTAAGTTGTCTCAAATTTGGTTTTTAATCCATAGATCTATAAACATTGACAGGGATCGTGGGTAGAGATGGGAACATCGGGGTGGCGGCACGAAGGGCCTGTTTCCCGTGCTGTTTTGTCCTTTGTTCTTTGAGTATGTCAGGGCTGCCTCTTGCCCAGCCAATTATATTCGATTTGCATGGAGCCATTCCTGCGCCTCTTGCGGAGGAGGTTGTTGGGTTTGGCTCTATGCAGGCCGGGCATTGGGATGGTCCTATTGGCTTGCGCTGATGACATACTCTTCGTGTTCATGGGCCTGGCTGACCTGCAGAGGATGCGGGAATTCCAGGCACTGTACTCCACTGCATCCTCCACCAGGATCAACTGGGCCAAGTGCTCCGGCCTCCTGATTGGTCTGTGGGAGACAGATACCCTCCCAGAGGAGCTCAGGCCTTTCACCTGGAGCAGGACCAACCACCAACCTCCCCTACTGAGGAGTCCATCTTTGCCCAACTGAAGAATCTGAACGAACTGGCAGGAGTTGGAGACCAAAGTCACCAGTCGCCTGGGTCGCTGGACAGGACTGCTCCAAGTATGAGTTGTCATCATAAACCAGCTTCTCACCTCTATGTTGTGGTATCAGCTGATCAATTTGACCCCTCCCTCTGGCTTTGTCACAAACATGATGTGGACAAGCTGGTGTTGGACTGAGGTAAATACAGTAAGAAGTCTCACAACACCAGGTTAAAGTCCAAAAGGTTTATTTGATAGTAAACCCATAAGCTTTTGGAAACACTGTTCCTTCGTCAGGTGAGTGGAAGATTCTGATAGGGAAGGGCATATAAAGTCACACACAGTTCACAGAATAATGATTAGAATGCGAATCTTTAAAGCTAACCTGCTATTCAAGTCTTAAAGATGCAGTCAATGTGAGTGGAGATAGCATTAGGCATAGGTTAAAGAGATGTGTGTTGTCTCCAGATAGGACAGTAAGTGAGATGTTGCAAGTTCAGGCAAGTCATGGGGGTTACAGATAGTGTGACATGAACCCCAGATCCCAGTAATGCTGACAGACTTGGCTAAGTTCCGCACACATGAGGATGGTTTCAACTGGGATCTGGGCCACCATGCTGCCTGTAAAACATCTCTAACTCTGCTCACTAAACTTCTCCCCCACCCTGGCACTGCTGGAGGCTCAGCCTCATTGGCACCTCTCACAGGTGGCAGAGTGATTAGCACTGCTGCCTCACAGCGTCAGGGACCCGGGTTCGATTCCTGTTTGGGTGACTGTCTGTGTGAAGTTTGCACACTCTCCCTGTTTCTGCATGGGTTTCCTCCAGGTGCTCCGCTTTCCCCCCATAGTTTGAAAGACATGCTGGTTAGGTGCATTGCCCCAAAACAGCTACCAGAATGTGGCGACAAGGGGAATTTCACAGTAACTTCATTGCAGTGTTAATGTAAGCCTTACTTGTGACCAATAAATAAACTGAATAAACTTTTTACACACTCCAGTCTCCTCTGCCACTGCTTATAGCACCCCCCCCACCCCTCCCCCCACCCCTCCCCCACCCTCCCCCCCACCCTCCCCCACCCTCCCCCCACCCTCCCCCACCACCCCCCCACCCTCCCCCCACCACCCCCCACCCTCCCCCACCACCCCCACCCTCCCCCACCATCCTCCCCCCCACCCTCCCCCCACCCCCCCCCCCCCACCCTCCCCCACCCACCCTCCCCCCCACCCTCCCCCCCACCCTCCCCACCACCCCCCCACCCTCCCCCACCACCCTCCCCCTCCACCCCCCCACCCTCCCCCCCACCCCCCCACCCCTCCCCCACCCTCCCCCACCACCCTACCAACTCCATTCAGTGCTCCGAGTGACCCCTGAGCACCCCAGCCCACTCCCCAAAGCTGCCCCATTTCAGCACAATTTCTGGCAAAACCGCACCCCGACTCCTCACTGTCCTGTTTTCGGATACTGGGGGAACCATCTCAGAGTAAGTGGGCAGCTATTTTGGAGTGAGATGAAGAGAAATATCTTTGCTCAGAAGATTGTTCATTTTTGGGATCATCTCCGTCAGAGAGCTGTGGACACTCAGTTATTGAATATCAAGATGGAAGTTGATAGGTTTTTGGATTCTAGGAGATATGGCGATATGCGGGAAACTGGATTTAATATGGAAAATGGGGAGAGATACAAAAGTGGGGGCAATATTTTCATACGGAGCACGGGAGGTGTCTGGAACAAGCTGCCAGAGTTGTACTGGAGATGGGTACAATTTTGTCTTTTTGAAGAATTTAGATAGTTACACAGATACAATGGGTATAGAGGGATATGGGCTAAATGCAAGCAATTGGGATTATCTTAGGAGTTTAAAAAACGGGTGGCATGGACAAGTTGGACCTAAGGACCTGTTTCCGTGCTGTAAACATCTATGTGTCGATGACTCAATGAAAATTAGCCATGATCCTATCACATGGCAGAGCAAGTTCACAGGAGCAAATGAACTGTCCTCCTCCCATTTGTTAGATGTTTATGTTCAAATTCCTTTTCCTCAAACATATCTACATTCTTAAGATGGAATGCTACATTCCAAGACCATCATCAATCAAAGAACAAAGAACAAAACAGCACGGGAAACAGGCCCTTCGGCCCAACGAGCCTGCGCCGCCATCCCGATGTTCCCACCTGTACCCGTGATCCCTGTCCATGTTTATAGATCAATGGATTAAAAACCAAATTTGAGACAATTTAGGGAGAATTTATTTTGCCAATTAGCCTAAGAGCACATCTTTGGAATGTGGGAGGAAACCGGAGAAAACCCACACAAGCACGGGGAGAATACGCAAACTCCCACAGACACAGGCCCAAATCCATGTATCTGCACAGCACAGCGATAGTCACTGAGCTGTCGTGTTGCCCATCAAATGGTCCAGGTCAAGCGTACACTAACGACGTGAAGCACTAGGATACTCTTGAAAAAAATCCAAGAGCAGCCCTCTCACGACCCATCGCGTGTATGCCCCTCGTTAGACAACAAGGTGGACCAAAGCACCTGTAGGATAAAAACAAGTACATCAATATCATCATCTATTTACACACTTCCCAGGGACTCCCAAGGCTCATGATCCCTATTTTAAATCTGTTTTCTATACCCCTCCATTCCCATTCTGTTCATGTGCCCATCTAAGTATTTCTTAAATAACTCCAGAGCACCTGCCTCCACCACTTTACTTGGCAGCGCATTCCATACCCCCACCACCCTCTGTGTGTGAAAAAACTCCCTCTAGCATCCAAATTATACCTTACCCCCTCACCCTAAGCCCGTGACCCCTTGTGCTATTCGAGTCCATCCTAAGAAAAAGCTTAACCCTGTTTACTCTATCTGTACCCCTCATAATCTTGTACACCTCTATTAGATCTCCTCTAAGTCTACGTCTTTCTAAGGAAAACAGTTCCAATTTGCCCAACCTCTCCTCGTAACTCAGACCTTCCATACCAGGCAGCATCCTGGTAAACCTCCTCTGCACTCTCTCCAGAGTCTCCACGTCCTTCCGGTAATAAGGCGACCAGAACTGGACGCAGTATTCCAACTGAGGTCTAACCAGCGTTTTATACAACTGCAACATTAAAGGTCAGCTCTTGTACTCTATACCCCTTCCTATAAAGGCTAACATACTATATGCTTTCTTCACAACTTTCTCCACTTGCTCTGCCACCTTCAGAGACTTGTTCACCTGCACCCCCAGATCCCTCTGCGTTTCTATACTCTTAATAGGTCTACCCTTTATCATATATCTCCCCCCTACATTCTTTCTCCCGAAATGCATCACCTCGCATTTATCAGGATTGAATTCCATCTGTCATCTGTCTGCCCAAGCTACCAGCCTATCTATGTCCTGCTGCATCGCCTGACAATGCTCCTCACTATCCACAAGTCCAGCCATCTTTGTATCGTCTGCAAACTTACTGATCACTCCACTTACTCCCTCTTCCAAGTCATTTATATATATTACAAATAGAAGAGGTCCCAGTACCGAGCCCTGCGGCACACCACTAGTGACCGACCTCCAGCTAGAAAAACACCCTTCCACTATTATTCTCTGTCTCCTATTACCAAGCCAGTTACTTATCCATCTAGCTACCTGTCCTTGTATCCCATTTGCCTTGACCTTCTCAACTAACCTCCCATGAGGGACTTAGAACATAGAACATTACACCACAGAACAGGCCCTTCGGCCTTCGATGTTGCGCCGACCAATATAAAAAGCAATGCCCCTCCAAACTAAACCATTCCCTTCTCTTCCATATACTTATCAACTAACCTCTTAAACGCCACCAAACTTGGCGCATCTACAACTGCTGCAGGCAGGGCATTCCACTCCCGAACCACCCTTTGGGTAAAGAACCTACCTCTGATATCCGTCCTATAACTATCACCCCTTAATTTAAAGCTGTGTCCCCTCGTGCTAGCTTTCTCCATCCTAGGAAAAAGGCTATCACTGTCCACCCTATCTAAACCTCTAATCATCTTATATGTTTCGATCAGGTCCCCTCTTAGCCGCCTCCTTTCTAACGAAAACAACCTCAAATCCCTCAGCCTCTCCTCATAAGACCTGCCCTCCATACCAGGCAACATCCTGGTAAACCTCTCTGTACCCTCTCCAATGCCTCCACATCTTTCTTATAATGTGGGGACCAGAACTGCACACAATACTCCAAGTGCCGGCCGCACTAGAGTTTTGTACAGTTGCAACATGACGTTGCGGCTCCGAAATTCAATCCCCCTACCAATAAAAGCCAAGACTCCATATGCCTTCTTAACAACCTTCTCGACTTGACTGCCTACTTTCAGGGATCTATGCACATACACACCAAGATCCCTCTGTTCATCTAGACTACTAAGAATCCTACCATTTGCCCTATACTCTACACATTTATTATTTCTGCCATAGTGCATTACCTCACACTTTTCCACATTAAACTCCATTTGCCACCTCTCGGCCCAGCTCTGCAACTTGTCCAAGTCCCTCTGCAATATATAACACCCCTCTTCACTATCTACCACTCCACCGACTTTAGTGTCATCTGCAAATTTACTAATCCATCCTTCAATACCCTCATCCAGATCATTTATAAAAATTACAAACAGCAGGGGCCCCAAAACAGACCCCTGAGGTACACCACTTGTCACCGTACTCCAAGATGAATATCTCCCATCAACCACCACCCTCTGTCTTCTACCTGCTAGCCAATTCCTAACCCAATTAGCTAAATCACCCTCTATCCCATACATCAGCATTTTCTGCAGAAGTCTTCCATGGGCCACCTTATCAAACGCCTTACTAAAGTCCATATATACCACATCAACCGCCTTACCCCCATCCACCTCCTTGGTCACTTTTTCAAAAAACTCAATGAGGTTAGTAAGGCACGACCTACCCTTCACAAAACCATGCTGACTATCCCCAATCAATTCATTTCTCTCTAAATAACTATAAATCCTATCCCTAATTATTCTCTCCAATACTTTGCCCACAACAGAAGTAAGACTCACTGGCCTATAATTCCCTGGAAGGTCTCTCTTCCCCTTCTTGAACAACGGGACCACATTCGCTATCCTCCAGTCCTCCGGAACCACACCCGTAACCAACGACGACCTGAAGATCAGAGCCAGAGGCTCTGCAATCGCCTCTCTTGCCTCCCAGAGAATCCTAGGGTAAATCCCGTCCGGCCCAGGGGACTTATCCAACTTCAAACCCTCGAGAATATCCAGCACATCCTCCCTATCTACTTCAATACCTTCCAGTTTGCTACCCTGTACCTCAGTGTTCTCCATAACTACATTTACATCACCCTGCGTGAATACCGAAGAGAAATATTTATTCAGTACCTCTCCAATCTCCTCAGGCTCCACGCACAACTTCCCACTGCTGTCTATGACTGGCCCTAATTTGCCCTAACCAATCTTCTATTCTTAACATTTCTAAAGAAAGCTTTAGGATTCTCCCTAATCCTATCAGCCAAAGTCTTCTCATGTCCTCTCTTTGCTCTCCTGAATTCCCTCTTTAGCTCCCTCCTGGCTAATCTATAGCTATCCATTGCACTAACCGAGCCTTCAATCCTCATCCTGACATAAGCCTCCTTTTTCCTTTTAACCAGCAAATCAACTTTTTTCGTACACCAAGGTTCTCTTACTCGACCATTTCCTCCTTGCCTGACAGGGACATACTTATCAAGGACCCGCAGCAGCTGCTCCTTGAATAAGCTCCACATTCCAGATGTTCCCAGTCCCTGTAGCTTCCTAGTCCAATCTATGCACCCTAATTCTCTCCTGATGGCCTCATAATTACCCTTCCCCCAGCTATAACTACTGCCCCCAGCTTCATGCCTATCCCTATCCATCACTAATGTGAACGTAACCGAATTGTGGTTACTATCACCAAAATGTTCACCAACCTCCAAGCCTAACACCTGGTCTGGCTCATTGCCCAGCACCAAATCCAATGTAGCCTCACCTCCAGTTGCCTATCTACATACTGAGTCAAAACACCCTCCTGCACACTTTGTACGAAAACTGACCCCTCTAACGAGCTAGAGCTATAGCTATTCCAATCAATATTAGTAAAGTTAAAGTCCCCAAACTTTGTCAAACGCCTTACTAAAATCCATATAGGTGACATCAACGGCTCGCCCTTCGTCCACCGTTTTCGTCACCTCCTCAAAACATTCTACCATATTTGTAAGGCACGACCTCCCTTTAACAAATCCATGCTGCGTATCCCTAATCAGATTGCAACACTCTAAGTGCCTATACATCCTATCTCTAAGAATCCCCTCCAACAGCTTCCCTACACTGACGTCAAACTCACTGGCCTATAATTCCCAGGGTTATCCCTACTACCCTTTTTAAACAACGGTACAACATTAGCTATTCTCCAGTCCTCTGGGAATTCACCTGTGTCCAAGGAAGAGACAAAGATTTGTGTCAGAGGCCCAGCAATTTCACCTCGCACCTCCCTAAGCAGCCTGGGATAAATGCTATCAGGCCCTGGAGATTTATCAGTTTTAATGCTACCTAGAAGCTCTAACACTTCCTCCCTCGGTATGAATATTTCCCTCAATAGGTCCACAGCTCCCTCAGAGACAGGAGCTGTCAACAAGCCCCTCTCCTTTGTGAATACCGATGCAAAGTATTCATTCAGGATCTCTGCCATTCCCTCGGGCTCTAAGCACAGTTCCCCTCCTCTGTCCCTAAGAGGTCCAATTTTTCCTCTAACCATCCTTTTATTCCTAACATAGGAATAAAAAGCCTTTGGGTTTTCCTTAATCCTATTCGCCAAAATCATTTCATGCCCCCTTTTTGCCCTTCTAACTCCCTGTTTGAGCTCCCTCCTACTCTCTCTATATTCCTTCAATGCTGTCTTGGTTCCCAGCTGCTTCGACCTATCATACGCTTCTCTTTTCTTCCTAACCAAGTCCTCAATACCCCTAGTAATCCACGGCTCTCTAATCCGACCTTTCCCATCTTTCCTCTTAGCCGGCACATATCTTTCTTGCAACATTTTCAGTATTCCCTTCAGAGTCCCACATGCCTAGTGTGGACTTACCCTCGAACAACCGTTCCTAATCAGTTTCCATAAGTTCCTGCCTAATCCGACCATAGTTAACCTTCCCCCAATTCAGCACCCTGCCCCTAGGGCAACAAGCATCCTTTTCCATCTGTATCCCAAAGTAGACAGAATTGTGGTCACTGTTAGCCACATGTTCCCCTACTACAACATCAACCACCTGCCCTGGCTCATTACTCAGAACTAAATCCAATATAGCCCCTTCTCTAGTCGGGCTAGCCACATACTGCTCCAACGATCCTTCCAGTACACATTTTACAAATTCCTGCCCGTCCAAACCCCCAGCTCTAGGTACTTTCCAATCCACCCTAGGGAGATTAAAATCTCCCACTATAACGACTCTGTTCTTTCTACACCTATCCAAAATGCCAAATCCAATCATTGCCAGATCTAGCTACACATCCGATTGCATCCAGACCCAACACATCCGACATTCCCACTTTATGCAAAGGGGATTAGCGGGTAAATATGTGGTGTTACAGGGATAGGGCTTGGATAGGATTGTTGTCAGTTATAGGTAAGCTAATGGAGAGGATTCTCAGGGACAGGATGTATGAGCATCTGGCCCGCTGCGATCTGATCAGGGATACGCAGCATGGCTGCGTTAAGGGGAGGTCATGCCTTACGAATCTAGTGGAATTTTTTGAAGAGGTGACAAAAACGGTTGATGAAGGACAAGCTGTTGATGTCGTCTATATGGATTTCAGTAAGGCGTTTGATAAGGTCCCTCATGGTAGGCTGATAAAAAAGGTGAAGGCGCATGGTATACAGGGCCAGGTATGTAGATGGGTTGAGAACTGGCTTGGGAGGAGGAGACAGTGGGTAGTAGTGGAAGGATCTTTTTCCAACTGGAGGTCTGTCACTAGTGGTGTGCCACAGGGCTCTGTACTAGGCCCCCTTCTATTTGTGGCATATATAAATGACTTGGAAGAGGGGGTAGGTAGTGTGATCAGCAAATTTGCTGATGACACTAAGATGATTGGATTGGTGGGGACTGAGGAGCAATGCCAGGCAATACAACATGACATAGATAGGCTGGTAGATTGGGCAGATAGATGGCAAATGGAATTTAATCCGGATAAATGCGAGGTGATGCATTTTGGCCAGAATAATGTAGAGGGGATTTATAGGATAAAAGGTAAAACTGTCCAGAGTATAGAGGTGCAGAGAGACCTTGGGGTGCAAGTTCACAAGTCTCTAAAGGTGTCAGTACAGGTGGGGAATGTGGTAAAAAAAGCGTATGGTATGTTAGCCTTCATAGGAAGAGGTATAGAATACAAGAGTAGGAGTCTAATGTTGCAGGTCTATAGAACGTTGGTTAGGCTTCACTTGGAGTACTGCGTCCAGTTCTGGTTGCCGTACTACAGGAAGGATGTAGAGGCCCTGGAGAGAATGCAGAGGAGATTTACCAAGTTGCTGCCTGGTATGGAAGGGCTGTCTTACGAGGAAAGATTGAAAACACTGGGGTTGTTTTCCCTTGAAAGACGTCGGCTGAGAGGGGATCTTTTAGAGGTGTATAAGATTATGAGGGGTATAGATAGAGTAAATGGTGGTAAGCTTTTTCCACCATTAGAAAAGGATAGAACGAGGGGTCACGGCCTTAGGGTGAGGGGGCTATGTATAAGACAAATATTAGAGGGCATTTTTTCACACAAAGGGTAGTGGGGGTGTGGAATGCACTACCGAGTAAGGTGGTGGGAGCAGGCACGCTAGGTTTGTTTAAGGGTCTCTTGGACAGCCACATGAGCGGTCTGCAGATAGAGGGATATAGCAGGACTGTTTGAATATCGGGAGGACCAAATAGTAGTAGACTATCTTTTAGTTTCATCTCGGGAATGTCTTAGTTTTTTTTAGCATGTTTAATTAAGTCTTATTTGTTTCCGCAGGCAATTCGGTCCACCTTGTTGACCAACAAGGCGCATGCATGCGGCATGTCGTGCGAGAGCTGCTCTTGGAGGTTGCTTCAGGAGTTGCCTAGTGCTTCACGTCGTCAGTGTATGCTTAAACTGGACCATCTGATGGGTATCATGACAGCTCAGAGACTATCGCTGTTGCTGTGCTGACACATGGATTTGGGTCTGTGTCTGCGGGAGTTTGCGCGTTCTCCCCGTGGTTGCGTGGGTTTCCTCCGGGTGCTCCGGTTTCCTCCCACATCCCAAAAATGTGCTCTTAGGCTGATTGGGTAACAAATTGTCCCTATATTGGTCCCTATATGGGAATCTTCAACAATAGGCATAGCCTAAAGTCAAGGATATGTCATTAGGACGTTAGGACGGCAGCGTGGGCTCGTTGGGCCAAAGGGCCTGTTTCCCGTGCTGTGTTGCTCTTTGTTCTTTGTTGTCAGTGCAGTCTCGATCGGCCGAGTGGCCTCTTTCTGCACTGTAGGGATTCTATGATTCCATGAGACATCCCACCATTCACTCGGATTGTTGTTGCCCACCTGGAGCTGTGAAGCAGCAGTGCTAACCACTGTGCTACTGTACCACCCATAAATGAGGAAATGCTATCACTGACTCTCAAATTCATTTTCTTTCTCCACAGACTATCCTGGTGGGTGACAGTGGTGTTGGGAAGACATCTCTGTTAGTGCAGTTTGACCAAGGAAAGTTCATTCCGGGATCATTCTCTGCAACTGTGGGAATCGGATTCACAGTAAGTTCCTGGCTTTCTGTTCTGGCAGAAGCTGCAACTGTTTTTGATCATTCCAGCCTGAAACAATCTGAGAAATACCCTGGTAATCTGCTCAGTTTGTCATTGCTCGGTTTGTACTCAGGTGCTGATAGTTAATGGTTTGATGTTGTTGCTGGAAAAACAGCAAATTGTTGATAACATTGAGCTCCACAGATGAGAAATGTAACAAAGATTTCTGCCCGTCCCTCTCACTGCGATCGATGTGGTGAAGGTGGCTCCATTGAGGAAACGTCAGGAGTTTGACCCAGTGCTGATGAAGGAAAGTGAAGGAAGCTGGGGGCAGTAGTTATAGCTGGGGGAAGGGTAATTATGAGGCCATCAGGAGAGAATTAGGGTGCATAGATTGGACTAGGAAACTACAGGGACTGGGAACATCTGGAATGTGGAGCTTATTCAAGGAGCAGCTGCTGCGAGTCCTTGATAAGTATGTCCCTGTCAGGCAAGGAGGAAATGGTCAAGTAAGAGAACCTTGGTGTACGGAAAAAGTTGATTCGCTGGTTAAAAGGAAGAAGGAGGCTTATGTCGGGATGAGGCTTGAAGGCTCAGTTAGTGCACTGGATAGCTACAGATTAGCCAGGAGGGAGCTAAAGAGTGAATTGAGGAGAGCTAAGAGGGGACACGAGAAGACTTTGGCTGATAGGATTAAGGAGAATCCTAAAGCTTTCTTTAGATATGTTAAGAATAGAAGATTGGTTAGGACAAGATTAGGGCCAGTCACAGACAGCAGTGGGAAGTTGTGCGTGGAGCCTGAAGAGATTGGAGAGGCACTGAATAAATATTTCTCTTCGGTATTCACGCAGGGTGATGTAAATGTAGTTATGGAGAACACTGACGTACAGGGTTGCAAACTGGAAAGTATGAAGTAGATAGGGAGGATGTGCTAGATATTCTCGAGGGTTTGAAGTTGGATAAGTCCCCTGGGCCGGACGGGATTTACCCTAGGATTCTCTGGGAGGCAAGAGAGGAGATTGCAGAGCCTCTGGCTCTGATCTTCAGGCGTTGGTCCCAATGTGGTCCCATTGTTCAAGAAGGGGAAGAGAGACCTTCCAGGGAATTATAGGCCAGTGAGTCTTACTTCTGTTGTGGGCAAAGTATTGGAGAGAATTATTAGGGATAGGATTTATAGTTATTTAGAGAGAAATGAATTGATTGGGGATAGTCAGCATGGTTTTGTGAAGGGTAGGTCGTGCCTTACTAACCTCATTGAGTTTTTTGAAAAAGTGACCAAAGAGGTGGATGGGGGTAAGGCGGTTGATGTGGTATATATGGACTTTAGTAAGGCGTTTGATAAGGTGGCCCATGGAAGACTTCTGCAGAAAATGCAGATGTATGGGATAGAGGGTGATTTAGCTAATTGGATTAGGAATTGGCTAGCAGATAGAAGACAGAGGGTGGTGGTTGATGGGAGATATTCATCGTGGAGTTCGGTGACAAGTGGTGTACCTCAGGGGTCTGTTTTGGGGCCCCTGCTGTTTGTAATTTTTATAAATGATCTGGATGAGGGTATTGAAGGATGGATTAGTAAATTTGCAGATGACACTAAAGTTGGTGGAGTGGTAGATAGTGAAGAGGGGTGTATACTTTGCAGAGTGACTTGGACAAGTTGCAGAGCTGGGCCGAGAGGTGGCAAATGGAGTTTAATGTGGAAAAGTGTGAGGTAATGCACTTTGGCAGGAATAATAAATGTGTAGAGTATAGGGCTAATGGTAGGATTCTTAATAGTGTTGATGAACAGAGGGATCTTGGTGTATTTGTGCATAGATCCCTGAAAGTAGGCAGTCAAGTCGATAAGGTTGTTAAGAAGGCATATGGAGTCTTAGCTTTTATTGGTAGGGGGATTGAATTTCGGAGCCGCAACGTCATGTTGCAACTGTACAAAACTCTAGTGCGGCCGCACTTGGAGTATTGTGTGCAGTTCTGGTCCCCACATTATAAGAAAGATGTGGAGGCATTGGAGAGGGTACAGAGGAGGTTTACCAGGATGTTGCCTGGTATGGAGGGCAGGTCTTATGAAGAGAGGCTGAGGGATTTGAGGTTGTTTTCGTTAGAAAGGAGGCGGCTAAGAGGGGACCTTATCGAAACATATAAGATGATTAGAGGTTTAGATAGGGTGGACAGTGATAGCCTTTTTCCTAGGATGGAGAAAGCTAGCACGAGGGGACACAGCTTTAAATTAAGGGGTGATAGTTATAGGACGGATATCAGAGGTAGGTTCTTTACCCAAAGGGTGGTTAGGGAGTGGAATGCCCTGCCTGCGGCAGTTGTAGATGCGCCAAGTTTGGTGGCGTTTAAGAGGTTAGTTGATAAGTATATGGAAGAGAAGGGAATGGTTTAGTTTGGAGGGTCATTGCTTTTTATATAGGTCGGCGCAACATCGAAGGCCGAAGGGCCTGTTCTGTGCTGTAGTGTTCTATGTTCTATGTTCTATGTTCTATGTGTGTGCGAGCCAGGAAGGTGTGTGGCTTGGGGGGATAACAGTTGACGGGGTTTGCATGTCCTTGCCACATTGTCTTTCTACATTGTGGATCCTATAAGTTTTGGAAAACAATTCAAGCTGAAACAGCTGAAAGGACTTCAGTAAATTTATTCAAAATGAGGCATTGAGAAAGATGCAATAATGTAGGTGGTGAGATTGAATAAAGAAGATGATTAGGAGGTGAGTCTAAGTTTTTTTTTCGATGTGCCGCTGGAACAAGGCTGTGCCCACTAGATGTTGGAATTCTACCTTTTACTCTCTTTCAAAGTTGTCAAATTTCTTTCGAACTCTTTTAAATTCTCCAACAATTCTACACTCTAGCTATGACTGTAACACTACATTTTACACACTCTCCTTTCCTTTTCTATGAATAGTGTGAATGGTATTCTCCATCTGTACAGTGCACAACAAACAATAATTTTCATTCAATTGTTTCCACATTCCCAGGGTCTCCACACTCCTGCGGTCTCTGCACTTCTGCAGTCTCCAGGCTCCTGGGATCTTGGTGCTCCTGGGGTCTCCAAACTCCTGCAGTCTCCACACTATAGGGGCTCAGTGCCTCTGGGGCCTAGGCATACCTGGAGATTCGATACTCTGAGGGTATTCATCATTTCATGGAGTTTTGGTAGTCTGAGAGGCTATTTTTGCAGGGGAATTTCAGTTCTGCAGAGGTTCTCAATAGTTTAGTGAATCAGGGAGCAGAAGGCACCATAATCTGCTGCATGACACCCAGTGTGTCCCAGACTGAGCTTTCACATTGCAGAGACTCCAGGAGGGAAGGAAGGTTGCCAACTCACCAAGATTGTTCTGGAACCTTAGGATGATTTTCAGATGGTGCCAGCTTATAATGAGAACAGAGTGCAGTAAGAACCGAGAAATGTAATTCCAATCCCTCGTAACGGGAATCCCGCCCTGAAATATTGGGAACCTTATTTAAATATATCTGTACGTCATCAATGAGCTTTTCCGCTGGGACTTCCCTGTCACCAAGTTTACTCCCGGGCAGCGATGTGATGGAACACTGGCACAATAGCTGTGTAAAAACCTGGCGACCCCATCACCAAGGGGGAGAATGGAGGACAGCAGCAACTCTATCACTGTTCCCACTACCAACTGTACAGGGGGTGGCAGGGAGGCCCCATACACCCAGATAACTACAACTCAGGATTGATGGGGTGGGTGGGGGAGGGAGGTTCAGTCTCAGTATTTCCAGTATCTCGGAGAGACGGGGAGGCAGCATCTCCAGTTGGGGATGTAGTATCTTGGAGGGTGTGGACAGTATCTCAGAGGGTGAGGGTCAGATTCTCCGGGGAAGGGTCAGTGTCTCCAGGACAGGGGTCAGTATATCCAAGGCAGTGATCAGTATCTTGGAGGAGTCTGTATGTCTGAGAGGGGGGGTCAATATCTCGGGGGCTGTCAGTATCTTGGGGGGATCACTATCATGGGGAGGTCTGTATCTCAGAGGGGATGGTGTGTCAGTATAGGAGGAGGGTCAGTATTTCAGGGAGGTCAGTATCTTGGGTGGGTCATGTTTCAGGGGAGTCAGTATCTCGGAGGGGGCTTTAGTATCTCCAGGAGAGGGATCAGTGCCTCGAGGGGGAGGGGTCAGTATTTCCAGGAGGGGGAGGGGTCAGTATCTCCATGAGGGAGGGGAGTCAGTATCTCATGGGGGGTCAGTATTTCCGGGGATGGGGTCAGAGGGTGGGGTTAGTATCTTGAGGGGGAGTCAGTATCTTTGGAAAGGGGTCATTATCTCAGAAGGAGCAATATGTCCAGGATGGGGGGTGGTCTGTAACTCTGGAGGGTCAGTATCTCTGAGGGAAGGGTCAGTATCTCAGTTTCTTGGAGGAGTTCAGTATCTCGGGGGCGGGGCAGTATTTCTGAGGAGGGGTCAGTATCTTGGGGGGTGTCAGTATTTCCGAGGAGGGGTCAGTATCTTGGGGGGTGTCAGTATTTCCGAGGAGGGGTCAGTATCTTGGGGACGGCCAGTATCTTTGAGGGAGGTTAGTATTTTGAAGGGAAGTTCAATATCTCTGAGGGTTGGGTCAGTATCTCAGAGGTACTTAGAACATAGAACATTACAGTGCAGTACAGGCCCTTCGGCCCTCGATGTTGCACCGACCAATGGAACCAATCTAATTGGTTACGGGTGTGGTTCCGGAGGACTGGAGGATAGCGAATGTGGTCCCGTTGTTCAAGAAGGGGAAGAGAGACCTTCCAGGGAATTATAGGCCAGTGAGTCTTACTTCTGTGGTGGGCAAAGTATTGGAGAGAATAATTAGGGATAGGATTTATAGTTATTTAGAGAGTACTGAATTGATTGGAGATAGTCAGCATGGTTTTGTGAAGGGTAGGTCGTGCCTTACTAACCTCATTGAGTTTTTTGAAAAAGTGACTAAGGAGGTGGATGGGGGTAAGGCGGTTAATGTGGTATATATGGACTTTAGTAAGGCGTTTGATAAGGTAGCCCATGGAAGACTTCTGCAGAAAATGCAGATGTATGGGATAGAGGGTGATTTAGCTAATTGGGTTAGGAATTGGCTAGCAGATAGAAGACAGAGGGTGGTGGTTGATGGGAGATATTCATCGTGGAGTTCAGTGACGAGTGGTGTGCCTCAGGGGTCTGTTTTGGGGCCCCTGCTGGTTGTAATTTTTATAAATGATCTGGATGAGGGTATTGAGGGATGGATCAGTAAATTTGCAGATGACACTAAAGTCGGTGGAGTGGTAGATAGTGAAAGAGGGGTGTTATACTTTACAGAGTGACTTGGACAAGTTGCAGAGCTGGGCCGAGAGGTGGCAAATGGAGTTTAATGTGGAAAAGTGTGAGGTAATGCACTATGGCAGAAATAATAAATGTGTAGAGTATGGGGCAAATGGTAGGATTCTTAGTAGTCTAGATGAACAGAGGGATCTTGGTGTGTATGTGCATAGATCCCTGAAAGTAGGCAGTCAGGTCGAGACGGTTGTTAGGAAGGCATATGGAGTCTTGGCTTTTATTGGTAGAGGGATTGAATTTCGGAGCCGCAACGTCATGTTGCAACTGTACAAAACTCTAGTGCGGCCGCACTTGGAGTATTGTGTGCAGTTCTGGTCGCCACATTATAAGAAAGATGTGGAGGCATTGGAGAGGATACAGAGGAGGTTTACCAGGATGTTGCCTGGTATGGAGGGCAGGTCTTATGAAGAGAGGCTGAGGATTTGAGGTTGTTTTCGTTAGAAAGGAGGCGGCTAAGAGGGGATCTTATTGAAGCATATAAGATGATTAGAGGTTTAGATAGGGTGGACAGTGATAGCCTTTTTCCTGGATGGAGAAAGCTAGCACGAGGGGACACAGCTTTAAATTAAGGGGTGATAGTTATAGGACGGATATCAGAGGTAGGTTCTTTACCCAAGGGGTGGTTCGGGAGTGGAATGCCCTGCCTGCAGCAGTTGTAGATGCGCCAAGTTTGGTGGCGTTTTAAGAGGTTAGTTGATAAGTATATGGAAGAGAAGGGAATGGTTTAGTTTGGAGGGGCATTGCTTTTTATATTGGTCGGCGCAATATCGAAGGCCGAAGGGCCTGTTCTGTGCTGTAATGTTCTATGTTTAATCCCATCTAACTTAAACTATTCATATATCATCCATATGTTTATCCAATGACTATTTAAATACCTTTAATATTGATCAGTCCACAACTGCTGCAGGCAGGGCATTCCACACCGTTATTACTCTCTGAGTAAAGAACCCACCTCTAACATCTGTCCTATATCTATCACCCCTTAATTTAAAGCTATGTCCCCTCGTGCTATCCATCTCCATCTGAGGAAAAAGGCTCTCAACATCCACCCTATCTAACCCTCTGATCATTTTATATGTCTCAATTAAGTCACTCTTAGCCTTTTTCTCTCTAATGAAAATAACTTCAAGTCCCTCAGCCTTTCCTCATAAGACCCTACCCATCATACCAGGCAACATCCTGGTAAACCTCCTCTGCACCCTTTCCAATGCCTCCACATCTTTCTTATAATGCGGCGACCAGAGCTGTTCGCAATACTCCAAGTGCGGCAGCACCAGAATTTTGTACAGTTGCAAAATGACATCTCAGCTTCAAAACTTAATCCCTCTACCAATAAAAGCTAACACACCGTACGCCTTCTTAACAACCCTATCAACCTGGGTGCCAACTTTCAGTGATCTATGCACACGTGCACCGAGATCTCTCTGCTCGTCAACACTACTAAGAGTCCTTCCATTATCCCAATATTCTGTAATCCTGTTACTCTTACCAAAGTGAATCACTTCACACTTTTTCTCATTAAACTCCATTTGCCACTTCTCAGCCCAGCTCTGCAGTTTATCTATGTCCCTCTGTAACCTGTAACATCCTTCCAACTGTCCACAACTCCATTGACTTCAGTATCATCTGCAAGTTTACTAATCCATCCTTCTATGCCCTCATCCAGATCATTTATGAAAATGGCAAACAGCAGTGGCCCCAAAACAGATCCTTGCGGTACACCACTAATAACTGAACTCCAGGATGAACATTTCCCATCAACCACCACCTTCTGTCTTCTTACAGCTAACCAATTTCTGATCCAAACTGCAAAATCACCCTCAATCCCTTGCCTCCGTATTTTCTGCAGTAGCCTACCGTGGGGAACCTTATCAAACTCTTTACTGAAATCCATATACACCACATCAACTGCTTTACCCACATCCACCTCTTTGGTCACGTTCTCAAAGAAGTCAATAAGGTTTATGAGGCACGATCTACCCTTCACAAAACCATGAATTATAATCATCTAAAATGGAACAATTTGAATGTCCCTAATTAAGTTGTTCCTTTCTAGATGATTATAAATCGTACCTCTTATAATTCTTTCCAAAACTTTGTCCATAACAGAAGTAAGGCTCACTGGTCTATAATTACCAGGATTGTCTCGACTCCCCTTCTTGAAAGAGATCAACAATTACTATCCTCCAGTCTTCAGGTACTTTTCCTGTGGACAATGACAACCATAAAGATCAAAGCCAAAGGCTCTGCAATCTCCTCCAAGCTTCCCAAAAAATCTTAGGGTAAATCCCATCTGGCCCAGGGGACTTATCTATTTTCACACTTTCCAGAATTGCTAACAGCTCCTCCTTATGAACTTCAATCCCTTCTAGTCTAATAGCCTCTATCTCAGTGTTCTCTTCAACAACATTGTCCTTCTCCTGTGTGAATACTGACCAATACTCTCTTATCTTCCAACTCCACACACAACTTTTCACTACTGCCATTGAGTGTTAAAATGGGTGGTCCGGGCTCGTTGGGCCAAAGGGCCTGTTTCCTGTGCTGTGTTGTTCTTTGTTCTTTGTTTTTTGTCCTTGACTAGCCCGAATCTTACCCTAGTCATTCTTTTATTCCTGATATACCTACAGAAAGCTTTAGGGTTTTCCTTAATCCTACCTGTCATGTCCCTCCTGATTCTTCTTAGCTCTCTCTTTAGGTCCTTCCTGGTTAACTTGTAACTCTCCAGTGCCCTAACTGAGCCTTCACGTCTCATTTTTGCATAAGTCTCCTTCTTCTTCTTCACAAGAGATTCAATTTCTTTAGTAAACCATGGTTTCCTCACTCAACCACTTTGTCCCTGCCTGACAGGTACATATTTCTCAAGGACACGCAGTAGTTGTCCCTTGAACAAGCTCCACATTTCAATTGTGCCCATCCCCTGCAGATTTCTTCCCCATCCTATGCATCCTAAATCTCGCCTAATCACATCATAGTTTCTTTTCCCCCAGCTCTTGCCCTTTGGTATATACCTATCCCTTTCCACCACTAAGGTAAATGTAACTAAATTGTGGTCACTAACACCAAAGTGCTCACCTACCTCCAACTCTAACACCTGGTCTGGTTCATTACCCAGAACCGAATCCAATGTAGCCTCACCTCTTGTTGGTAGAGTCAGAATCTCAGAGGGGAGTCAGTATCTCAGGGGTCAGTATCTTGGAGGGAGGTCAGAATAGAACAAAGAACAAAGAACAAAACAGCACGGGAAACAGACCATTCGGCCCAACGAGCCCGCGCCGCCACCCCGATGTTCCCACCTCTACCCGCGATCCCTGTCCATGTTTATAGATCTATGGATTAAAAACCAAATTTGAGACAATCTAGAGAGAATTTATTTTGCCAATTAGCCTAAGAGCACATCTTTGGGATGTGGGAGGAAACCGGAGTACCCGGAGAAAACCCACGCAAGCACGGGGAGAATGCGCAAACTCCCACAGACACAGGCCCAAATCCATGTATCTGCAAAGCACAGCGATAGTCACTGAGCTGTCATGTTGCCCATCAAATGGTTCAGGTCAAGCGTACACTAACGACGTGAAGCACTAGGATACTCTCGCAAAAAATCCAAGAGCAGCCCTCTCACAACCCATCGCGTGTATGCCCCTCATTAGACAACAAGGTGGACCAAAGCACCTGTAGGATAAAAACAAGCACATCAATATCACCATCTATTTACACACTTCCCAGGGACTCCCAATGCTCATGATCCCTATTTTAAATCAGTTTTCTATACCCCTCCATTCCCATTCTGTTCATGTGCCCATCTAAGTATTTCTTAAATAACTCCAGACTACCTGCCTCCACCACTTGGCAGCGCATTCCATACCCCCACCACCCTCTGTGTGAAAAAACTCCCTCTAGTATCCAAATTATACCTTACCCCCTCACCCTAAGCCCGTGACCCCTCGTGCTATTTGAGTCCATCCTAGGAGAAAGCTTAACCCTGTTTACTCTATCTATCCCCTTCATAATCTTGTACACCTCTATTAGATCTCCTCTAAGTCTACGTCTTTCTAAGGAAAACGGTCCCAATTTGCCTAACCTCTCCTCGTAACTCAGACCTTCCATACCAGGCAGCATCCTGGTAAACCTCCTCTGCACTCTCTCCAGAGTCTCCACGTCCTTCCGGTAGTAAGGCGACCAGAACTCCTTTTTGTTCAAGAAGGGGAAGAGAGACCTTCCAGGGAATTATAGGCCAGTGACTCTTACTTCTGTGGTGGGCAAAGTATTGGAGAGAATAATTAGGGATAGGATTTATACTTATTTAGAGAGTAATGAATTGATTGGAAATAGTCAGCATGGTTTTGTGATGGGTAGGTCGTGCCTTACTAACCTCATTGAGTTTTTTGAAAAAGTGACTAAGGAGGTGGATGGGGGTAAGGCGGTTGATGTGGTAGATATGGACTTTAGTAAGGCGTTTGATAAGGTGGCCCATGGAAGACTTCTGCAGAAAATGCAGATGTATGGGATAGAGGGTGATTTAGCTAATTGGGTTAGGAATTGGCTAGCAGATGGAAGACAGAGGGTGGTGGTTGATGGGAGAGATTCATCTTGGAGTTCGGTGACAAGTGGTGTACCTCCGGGGTCTGTTTTGGGGCCCCTGCTGTTTGTAATTTTTATAAATGATCTGGATGAGTGTATTGAGGGATGGATCAGTAAATTTGCAGATGACACTAAAGTCGGTGGAGTGGTAGATAGTGAAGAGGGGTGTTATAGTTTGCAGAGGGACTTAGACAAGTTGCAGAGATGGGCCGAGAGGTGGCAAATGGAGTTTAATGTGGAAAAGTGTGAGGTAATGCACTATGGCAGAAATAATAAATGTGTAGAGTATAGGGCAAATGGTAGGATTCTTAGTAGTCGAGATGAACAGAGGGATCTTGGTGTGTATGTGCATAGATCCCTGAAAGTAGGCAGTCAGGTCGAGAAGGTTGTTAGGAAGGCATATGAAGTCTTGGCTTTTATTGGTAGAGGGATTGAATTTCGGAGCCGCAACGTCAGGTTGCAACTGTACAAAACTCTAGTGCGGCCGCACTTGGAGTATTGTGTGCAGTTCTGGTCCCCACATTATAAGAAAGATGTGGAGGCTTTGGAGAGGGTACAGAGGAGGTTTACCAGGATGTTGCCTGGTATGGAGGGCAGGTCTTATGAGGAGAGGCTGAGGGATTTGAGGTTGTATTCGGTAGAAAGGAGGCGGCTAAGAGGGGACCTAATCGAAACATATAAGATGATTAGAGGTTTAGATAGGGTGGATAGTGATAGCCTTTTTTCTAGGATGGAAAAAGCTAGCACAAGGGGACACAGCTTTAAATTAAGGGGTGATAGTTATAGGACGGATATCAGAGGCAGGTTCTTTACCCAAAGGGTGGTTCGGGAGTGGAATGCCCTGCCTGCAGCGGTTGTAGATGCGCCAAGTCTGGTGGCGTTTAAGAGGTTAGTTGATAAGTATATGGAAGAGAAGGGAATGGTTTAGTTTGGAGGGGCATTGCTTTTTATATTGGTCGGCGCAACATCGAAGGCCGAAGGGCCTGTTCTGTGCTGTAGTGTTCTACGTTCTATGTTCTATAGAACTGGACACAGTATTCCAAATGAGGTCAAACCAACGTTTTATACAACTGCAACATTAGAGGCCAGCTCTTGTACTCTATACCCTTTCCTATAAAGGCTAGCATACCACATGCTTTCTTCACAACCTTCTCCACTTGCTCTGCCACCTTCAGAGACTTGTTCACCTGCACCCCCAGGTCCCTCTGCATTTCTATACTCTTAATAGGTCTACCCTTTATCATATATCTCCCCCCTACATTCTTTCTCCCGAAATGCATCACCTCGCATTTATCAGGATTGAATTCCACTCCACTGGTGACTGACCTCAATGCAGAAAAACACCCATCTACAACCACTCTCTGCCTTCTGCCGGCAAGCCAGTTCTGGATCCACAAGGCCAAAGCCCCTTGGATTCCATGCCCTCTCACCTTCTCCAGAAGTCTTGCATGGGGGACCTTATCAAACACCTTGCTGAAGTAAATATGAAAGGAATATGAAAGGAAAGTAGACATAGAAAATTATAGACAGAGGTGCAAAGAGTTAGAAGCTAATGTAGAAAGAACAGAATGAGGACAAACATCAAATATGATGCACTGAACCATAGATGTGTTCTAAGGGGGTATAGTGTCCCCTTGTGGGGACAGGTGAAGGTACAATTGTTGCCAAGTGCTGATCATTCTCCCTTCTGACATTGATAATCTCTCTCCAGGTATCTCTGTTACTGGGGCATCAAACACAGGCATGATTTATAACAGCTGGTTACATAGCGTGGGATTTTTATCAAAGGTCTCAGTGAACGCAGAGCTCAGAGAGCAGAGGGCTGGAAATGAATCAGAATTCAGTGAGCAGAGAGGCTGGAAAAGGGTGAGATGCATACATGAATCTAAGATTAGATCATTTAATATGAATCTAACTGAAATTAGACAGTGCCAGGGACCAGGGTTCAATTCCCAGCTTGGGTCACTGACTGTGTGAAGTTTTCACATTTGGAGTTTGCACATTCTCCCCATGTCAGCATGGTTTTCAAAGAACAAAGAACAAAGAACAAAACAGCACGGGAAACAGGCCCTTTGGCCCAACGAGCCCACGCCGCCACCCCGATGTTCCCATCTCTACCCGTGATCCCTGTCCATGTTTATAAATCTATGGATTAAAAACCAAATTTGAGACAATTTAGGGAGAATTTGTTTTGCCAATTGGCCTAAGAGCACATCTTTGGGATGTGGGAGGAAACCGGGGCACCCGGAGAAAACCCACGCGAGCACAGGAAGAATGAGCAAACTCCCACAGACACAGGCCCAAATCCACATATCTGCACAGCACAGCGATAGTCACTGAGCTGTCATGTTGCCCATCAAATGGTCCAGGTCAACTGTACACTAACGACGTGAAGCACTAGGATACTCTCAAAAAAAAATCCAAGAGCAGCCCTCTCACGACTCATCGCGTGTGTGTTCCTCGTTAGACAACAAGGTGGACCAAAGCACCTGTAGGATAAATTTCCTCTGGGTGCTCTGGTTTCCTGCCACAGCCTGAATGATGTGCTGGTTAGGATGCATTGACCATGGTAAATTCTCCCTCAGTGTACCCGAACAGGCACCGGAACATGGCGACACGGGGATTTTCACAGTAGCTTTGTTGCAATATCAACATAAGTCTCCTTGAGACATGAATTAATAAACTATAAACATTAATAAATGCAGGGGGTATGGGGATAGAATGGGATTGTTGGCAGTACAGGCTCGATGGACCAAATGTCCCCTTCTGCACTGTATGGACTCAATGATTCTAAGATTTAGAACATAGAACATAGAACATAGAACATAGAACATAGAACATAGAACAATACAGCACAGAACAGGCCCTTCGGCCTTCGATGTTGTGCCGACCAAAATAAAAGGCAATGCCCCTCCAAACTAAACCATTCCCTTCTCTTCCATATACTTATCAACTAACCTCTTAAACGCCACCAAACTTGGCTCATCTACAACTGCTGCAGGCAGGGCATTCCACTCCCGAACCACCCTTTGGGTAAAGAACCTACCTCTGATATCCGTCCTATAACTCATACCCCTTAATTTAAAGCTGTGTCCCCTCGTGCTAGCTTTCTTGTAAACCTTAAACCTTTAAGGTTTACAAGAAAGCTAGCTTAAACCTTTCTTGTACAGAAATACTAAATGAAACTCGTTTAAATCTATAAATCTAATATCCAACAATACAAATTAAAGCTACCTGTTCCCTGACATTAAGTCAAGGACTGAGTGCCTAATCCCATTCCCTCACTCCTCACATGTCATTCCTCACTTAGTATCGGATTCTTCAATTCCCTCCCAGTCTCAAACCCTCAATCCTTCAATCCTCGCTCAGCCTCATATCCCCCACACTCAGTTCCAGACACTTTGCTCATTGCACTTCATTCAATCTCTGTATCTCCAGCCTCCCCTCACTCTTCCCATTCAGTAATGTGTCTGTGATATGGTCAGTGTTCACTCTCAGCTCGTGGTTACGTGTGGATTATAAAGTTAGGTATCGATATTTTATATCCCTTTTAGTGAGATCTCGTTATTTTCTGATCCTCAAACTCCTCACTTGGTGAAAATAAATGTCAGAAATGTTTTTGAATGCTCTAATGCTAACTTTTACTGAAGTATTTTTGAAGTATTTAATGGTGTGACTGGTTGTCATGGTGACTGCACATGCACTATACTGTTTATTAGGCTGGTTTCACACTGGGTTGTAGTTTAAGAGGGAGATAATGTTCTGCGCAGATTAAAGATACCATCTCAACACAATTGTGAATGTAGGAATTGACAAAGCCTCCCAAGATGTTTTTTGATTTGATGCTTACCCATTAAGCCTTGGCTTTGTAGCCCTGAGCTTTGGGCCATTGTGTGATTATCACTTTCTCATTACAGACCAGCTTTAATTCCCGTTCCTGAACAGCAGCAGGTTTATGTGAATACCAGCAGGTGTCACTGCTTCCCATCTTTCTTTAACTAGTGCCATACCTGGTGTGTACAGTGGTTTCACACATCTGTCCCACAGCACCAGGGACATGGGTTTGAATTCCAGCGTGGGTCACTGTCTATGCAAAGTATGCACATTTTCCCCATGTCTGTGTGGGTTTCCTCTGGGTGCTCCGGTTTCGTCTCACAGTCCGAAAGATGTGCGGGTTCGGTGGATTGAACAAAGAAGGTTTATAAAGCTGCAACATGACTTGCCAATTTTTAAACTCAATGCCCCGGCTGATGAAGGCAAGCATTCCAAATGCCTTCTCGACTACCTTTTCCCCATACGGGCACTCACTTTTTTATTGATGTATTTGTTTTTATCCTACAGGTGCTTTGGTCCACCTTTTTGTCTAACAAGGGGCGAACGCGCGATGAGTCGTGAGAGGGCTGCTCTTGGATTTTTTTTCGAGTATCCCAGTGCTTCACGTCGTTAGTGTACGCTTGACCTGGACCATTTGATGGGCAACACGACAGCTCAGTGACTATCGCTGTGCTGTGCAGATACATGGATTTGGGCCTGTGTCTGTGGGAGTTGCGCATTCTCCCCGTGCTTGCGTGGGTTTTCTCCGGGTGCTCCGGTTTCCTCCCACATCCCAAAGATGTGCTCTTAGGCTAATTGGCAAAACAAATTCTCCTAAATTGTCTCAAATTTGGTTTTTAATCCATAGATCTATAAACATGGACAGGGATCACGGGTAGAGGTGGGAACATCGAGGTGGCGGCGCGGGCTCGTTGGGCCGAAGGGCCTGTTTCCCGTGCTGTTTTGTTCTTTGTTCTTTGTTCTTTGTACCTGCATTGCCACTTTCAGTGACCCGTGTACTGCACACCCAGATCCCATTGCCTATTAATACTCATAGGAGTTCTGCCATTTACTATATATTTCCTATCTGTATTAGACCTTCCAAAATGCATTGCCTCACATTTGTCCAGATTAAACTCCATCTGCCATCTCCCCACCCAAGTCTCTGAATGATCTATATCCTGCTGTATCCTCTGATAGTTCTCATCGTTATCCACAAATCCACCAACCTTTGTGTCGTTCACAAACTTACTAATCAAACCAGTTACATTTTCTTCCAAATCATTTATATATATCACAAACAGCAAAGGTCCCAGCACTGATCCCTGAGAATGCCACTTGTCACAGCCCTCCATTCAGAAATCCTTCCACCCTCTGTCTTCTATGATCGAGTAAGAGGTCTGACAACACCAGGTTTAAATCCAATCGATTTATTTGATAGTAAACTCACAAGCTTTCGAGGTGTTTCAACCTCTGTCAGGTGAATGAGGTGTTCTGGTCTCAGACAGCACATATAACAGTACAGTTTACAGATTACTGATGAGAATGTGAATCTCTACAGCGAACCTGCTCTCACTACCATGTACAATGGGTCTATCCACCTGTAATCTGAGTTGCCAGCACTGACATGGCAACACACAAAGGGCAGCAGCAGCAGTCTGGCAGCTGTCAGAGGAGACTGTGCTCCAGAACATTGGTCCAGCTGTGAGAGGCAGCATTCCATCAGTGCAGGCATTGCTGCCTTTCTCAGTACCAACATGATAGGAGCAGCTTAATCTCACTCCAGCTGCACCTTCTCCTCAAGGAGTCAGCAATGGGCCTTTGGGGACCGACAATGAGAAGGACCAGCAATTTGATATTCCTGAAATCATCCACCCAAGCTCACTCCCAGAGGATCCAGCCATTCCCAATCCCCTCTTCCTGTGAACCACATCAGCTCTGCAGGCCAAGGAAGGGCCAACTCTCCCACAGTGGGCTACAACGTTCCGGGTCTTGGCCCTCTAGGGGATGCTCATCAATGTCATCCCAGATAACAGGGTGTTTGCAGTCAGCATTCACATTCCATTTCCACTCTGGATGTCAGGAAGTGGCTGGAGTTAGCGGCAGAGTGAGGGAAAAAAATAAGATACACAATGAGATGTTAAACTTTATACAGTGTTCATGAATGTAAATACACAGCCAATCCTATCATTTCCCCTTGTGTGTGCCTCCTTCTCAGGATGAACTTTGTAAATAATGACCTGGTAGTTTCCTGTGTCCCAAATCAGTCTCCTGTGTTAGCACTGTGTCCTAACCACAGTGTCCTGTCTCAATGTCACACTCCAGATCAATAATGTCTGCATTTCATGTAACAGTATGGTTGCTGCAAGCATCTCATACCAAAGTGTAGTAGGGTCTGGTGTAGAGTTGACTCTGTCCCTCTACCTCCTTCACATTCCTGTGAAGTGAGGATCTGATATTGAAGGGAACTGGTGATGATCTTGCGGAACTGAAACTCTATGTATCTGCTGTCTCTTGATAGGATAGCCGTACTCTGAATCACGTCACAGAGGTGATGTGTGCTGCCTTTAGCCAGACTGGAATCCAGCTTTCCAAGAAAATGGGAATGGAGGGGTATAGAAAACTGATTTAAAATCATGAGCATTGGGAGTCCCTGGGAAGTGTGTAAATAGATGATGATATTGATGTACTTGTTTTTATCCTACAGGTGCTTTGGTCCACCTTGTTGTCTAACGAGGGGCATACACGCGATGGGTCATGAGAGGACTGCTCTTGGACCTTTCTCGAGAGTATCCTACTGCTTCACATCGTTAGTGTATGCTTGACCTGGACCATCTGATGGGCAACACAACAGCTCAGTGACTATCGCTGTGCTGTGCAGATACATGGATTTGGGCCCTGTGTCTGTGGGAGTTTGCACATTCTCCCCGTGCTTGTGTGGGTTTTCTCCGGGTGCTCCGGTTTCCTCCCACATCCCAAAGATGTGCTCTTAGGCTAATTGGCAAAATAAATTCTCCCTAAATTGTCTCAAATTTGGTTTTTAATCCATAGATCTATAAACATAGACAGGGATCACGGGTAGAGGTGGGAACATCAGGGTGGCGGCACGGGCTCGTTGGGCCGAAGGGCCTGTTTCCCGTGCTGTTTTGTTCTTTGTTCTTTGTTTCTTTGTATACAATATGATAATCTCAGCTCAGGTCAAAGCATTTTGGCATTTTGCCACTTTGCATTGGTGAAGAGATGGTTCTCTGCGTGCAGACACTGAAACTTTGAGCAACATTAAGCACTATTTATGGCCCCTCAGATACTAAAGTAATCTGTGTCCAAACGCAGCAAGAATTGGACAATATTGAGGCTTGGGCTGGCAAGTAGCAAATGACATTTGCTCCACACAAAGAGCAGGCAATGACCATCCCCAACAAGGCAGCTGAGTACAGCCCAAAAGAGATTTTATGACACAAGATACAAAGCATTTACCTGCCCTTATTGATGGACCTTATTCATGAGGTCATGGTTCATGAACAAGTCCAATTTCAATCTGTAGCTTATTGAGAAGAGGGAGAGCCAGTCACCTGCCAAGGTTGTCCATCAATGATCTGGAGTTTGGGATTAAACATTGTATTTTCAAGTTTGCAGATGACACAAAACTAGATGGAAGTGTGAATTGTGAGGAGGATGCAAAGATAATTTTGGGTGGCACAGTAGCACAGTGTTTGCTCACAGCGCCAGTGACCCAGGTTTGATTCCCACTTCTGTGGAGTTTGCACATTCTCCCCGTATCTGCGTGCACTTCCTCCGGCTGTTCTGGTTTTTTCTCACAGTCTAAAGCTGTGCGGGTTTGGTGGATTGGCCATGCTAAATTGCTCCTTAGTGTCAGGCGGACTAGCTAGGTAAATATGTGGGATTATGGGATAGGACCTATGTGGAATTGTTGTCAGTATAGGCTGATGGGCTGAACGGCCTACTTCTGCACTATGGGGATTCTGTGATTCATGGGGATTTGGAAAGGCTCAGTGAGTGGGCAAAAATTTGACAGATGGGAAAATGTCAGGTTATCTACTTTGATGAGAAAGACCGTATCTCTTAAATGGTGAGAAATTGGGAAGTGTTGAACTGCAAAGGAACTTGTGTGCCCTTGTTCATGAGTCACTGCAAGCTAATATTCATCCAGCAAGAAATAAAGAAAGTAAATCATATGTTGGTCTTTAATAAAGGGGCTTTGAGTACAAGAGTAAAGATGTCTTATTGCAATTATATAGAGTCTGGTGAGACCACACCTGGAATATTGCGAGCAGTTTGTCTTTGGAATTCCCCTTCAACAAAAAATATCAATATATATTTATCTTTAGCATCAGCACAATATAATCACACAAGGAACAAGACATTGAACAAGGATCACTATCATTTCCCCATTCGCTCGGATTCACATTGTTCTGCTGGAGCAGACACTGAGGTCAGATCCAATCCACAGACCTCGCTCTGAGCCCTCACTCACCAGTTAAGCTCCAGTTAAAGAGATGTGTATTGTCTCCAGACAAAACAGTTAGTGAGATGCTGCAAGCCCAGGCAAGCAGATAGTGTGACATGAAGCCAAGATCCCGGTTGAGACCGTCCTCATGTGTGTGGAACTTGTCTATCAGTCTCTGCTCAGCGACTCTGCGTTGTCGTGTGTTGTGAAGGCCGCCTTGGAGAATGTTTATCTAAAGATCAGAGACCGAATGCCCAAGACCGCTGAAGTGTTCACCAACAGGAAGAGAACACTTCTGCCTGGTAATTGTCGAGCGATGTTCATTCACCCACTGTCGTAGTGTCTACATGGTCTCCCCAGTGTACCATGCTTCGGAATATCCTTTCTTGCAACGTATTATGTAGACAACATTGGCTGAGTTGCAAGAATATGTACCGTGTACCTGGTGGATGGTGTTCTCACATGAGATTCTTGGCATTCGTGTCGATGATCGGGCATGTCTTGCAGAGGTTGCTGTGGCAGGGTTGTGTGGTATTGTGGTCACTGTTCTCCTGAAGGTTGGGTAGTTTGCTGCAGGCAATGACCTGTTTGAGGTTGTGCAGTTGTTTAAAGGCAAGAAGTGGGGGTGTGTTCCATACGATGGGATGGCCAGGTGTGTTTGCCTTGTGTATCTTTGGGAGGCAGTAGAGATCTCCAACATGGGGAGTATGTGGGATGAGAGCAACAAGGGTTGTCTGAAACTCTGGATCAAAGCTCTTGATCAGAGTGTTGAGTTGACGGGTGTGTTCTTTGCTCTGATCTGCTGGTAACTGTCTGTAGTGTTTCTCATTGTTTAGTTGTCTCCTGTACCCAATCCCCTTTCAAACAGCTATATTACCTGCCTACTTCTCCTGGCAGTCATCCATCTACCTGTGTGAACCTGTGGTGTGATAACCTCCCTGTAATTAGTGTCTATCACACTCTCTGCCTCCTGTATGATCCGCAGTGTGTCCATCTGCAACTCCAACCGAACTATACAGTCTGTGAGGAGCTGCAACTGGACACACTTCCTGCAGACAAAGTTGTCAGAGAGACTAGATTGCTCCCTAATTGCCCACATCTGGCAGGAGGAGCATATCACTGCCCTAAATGCCATATTGTTCTTATATAGATAAATTCACCTCTCCCTTGCTTATGGTCCTCTGCCAATTTTTTTTTTGGTTAGAGGAGGAGTTAGGGTCAATTTATCACAGCCAATCAGTGTAACTCACACATCTTTGGATTGTGAGAGAAGACCGGAGCACCTGGAGGAAACCCATGCAGACACGGGGAGAATGTGCAAAATCCACACAGACAGTGACCTGAGGCCAGAGTTGAACCTGGATCTTGGTGCTATGAGGAACAGAGCCGACAACTGTGCCGGGTGGATGATCCATCCTGGTCCATTATGATTGCTCAGGGTGTTTCAGGGCTCCTCCATCATTGAGAATGGGGATATTTATGGAGTCTCCTCCTCCAGAGAGTTGTTTAATTGTCGTTGATAACTGGAAGTGGCAGATCTGCAGAGCTTGCATCTGAGTCGTTAGTTATCGGATCACTTATCTCTGGCTATCACTTATTGCTGTCGGATTCACAAGTAATCCTGTTTAGGTAGCTTCGCCAGTTTGGCACCTGGTTTTTAGGTAATCTTGGTGCTCTTCCTTCCTGTACCTTCCATTAAACCAGGATTGATCCCTGGCTTGGTGGTTATGGTAGAGTGGGGGTTATGTTGGGCCATGAGGTTACAGATTGTGGTTGAGTAAATTCTGTTGCTGTCAGTGTCTCCTGGATGTCTTGAGGAGATGTACCATGCTTCAGAATATCCTTTCTTGCAACGTATTATGTAGATAACATTGGCTGAGTTGCAAGAATATGTACCGTGTACCTGGTGGATGGTGTTCTCACATGAGATTCTTGGCATTCGTGTCGATGATCCGGCATGTCTTGCAGAGGTTGCTGTGGCAGGGTTGTGTGGTATTGTGGTCACTGTTCTCCTGAAGGTTGGGTAGTTTGCTGCAGGCAATGACCTGTTTGAGGTTGTGCAGTTGTTTAAAGGCAAGAAGTGGGGGTGTGTTCCATACGATGGGATGGCCAGGTGTGTTTGCCTTGTGTATCTTTGGGAGGCAGTTGCTAGATCTGTTCAAAATCTATCTCTTTTAACACAGTGATAGTGCCACATCACATAATGGAGGTTATTCTCAATGTGAAAATAGACTTTGTCTCCACGAGGACTGTGAAGTGGTCACTCCTCTCAATGCTGCCATGGACAGATGTATCTACAGCAGGCAGATTGATGAAGATGAGTTAAGGATGTTTTTCTCTCATTTCCCTCACCACATGCTGCTGTCTCCACTTCCTGTCCGGCCTATAGTGGTGCTATATCTCCAATTGAAAGCCTCCAATCGGAGTGAATTCTGCACCCTTGTCACTCTATGCTTCCTCCAAGTGGTGTTCAACATAAAGGAATACTGATTCAGCAGCCGAGGGGAGACAGCGTGCGGTAATCAGCAGGAGGGTTTGACCGAGTGCATGAAATTCATAGAGCACAGACTGTATGCCTCTGTGTCACCATCTCTGCTGGGTCGGTCCTACTGATGGGACAGGGCCTATTCAGGGATGGTAAGGATGGTATCTGAGCTACTATTTGTAAGGTATGATTACATGAGTGAGGGTGACTGCGTGGCCAAATTCTCCTCCAACTCGATTTTCAAATTTGTTGACGACACCACTGTTGTGGGTCAGATCTCCAACAATGACAAGATAGAGCACAGGAATGAGACAGAGAATTTGGTGAATTGGTTCAAAGATAATAATCTCTCCCTCAATGTCAACAAAATGAAGGAAATTGTCATTGACTTCAGGAAGTGTAAGGGAGAACATCCCCCTGTCTACATCAACGGGGACAAAGTAGAAATGGTCGAAAGCTTCAAGTTTTTAGGTATCCAGATCACCAACAACCTGTCCTGGTCCCCCAATACCGACACTATAGTTACGAAAGCCCACTAGCGCCTCTATTTTCTCAGAAGACTAAGGAAATTTGCCATGTCCGCTCCGACTCTCACCAACTTTTACAGATGCCCCATAGAAAGCATTCTTTCTGGTTGTATCACAGCTCGGTGTGGCTCCTGCTCTGCCCAAGAAATTACAAAAGGTCATCCCATCCATTGACTCTGTCTACATTTCCTGCTGCCTCAGCCAAGCAGCCAGAATAATTAAGGACCCCATGTACCCTGGATATTCAGTCTTCCACCTTCTTCCTTTGGGAAAAAGATACAAAAGTCTGAGGTCACGAATCAACCGACTCAAGAACAGCTTCTTCCCAGCTGCTGTCAGACTTTTTGACATGGACCCACCTCACATTAAGCTGATCTTTCTCTACACTCCTCGCTGAGACTGTCACACTACATTTTGCATTCTCTCATTTCCTTTCTCTATGAACGGTATATTTTATCTGAACAGCACGCAAGTTTCTATGAATACACGTGACAATAATAAATCAAATGACAATGTCAGGTTGTTGTTTGCTGAGTCTGTGAGACACGGTACATCAGTTAATTCAGGTCAAGTCAAGAACTGAAGCTGGACTCTCTGAATGTCACAAGAAGTGACATAGCACATACTCAATCAGTCCCAGGCTGTCATAGTTTCAAATCCTCTCTCACCAATATTCTGAGTCATTGATGGAGATTTGGTGATAAGAGATTGTTGTCAAATTTGATGTAATTCCTGCCAGAAAACACAATATTTTCTGCTCTTTCTCTTCCGGAGGTCCAGATATGAAATGATCTCTTGTCTGCTCGAAGATTATAAAGACTGATTCTATTTGCATTCTCAGACGCTGAACAAGAATCTGTAGGGTTGCTAAGCGACAGACAGTTTCAGACATGAACACAGGGGTTTGGTTGAGGACGATAGATGAGATTTCAGATTTCTGCCTTGGAGATTTCTGCCTGCTGGTCAGGTATAATCAGCTTACGACACTGAGGTTTATTGTAACTCACCTGTTACAGGTCCGAGAGTCGGATGCTGAGGTCTCATCTCTTGATCTGAGGGTTGAGGATCCGAGTCATGACTCGCAGTCATGATTCAGTGTATTATTATCACTGACTCCCCCACCATGCTGGAGGTTACCATTAATCAGAAACTAAAGTGGACACAGCCATATTAAATACAGTGTCCATCAGAGCAGCTCAAAGGCTTGGAATCCTGTGGTGAGTAACTCACCTCCTGACTCCCTAAAGCCTGTTCACCACCAGCAAGCCGGGAATCTGATGGAATATTCTCCATTTCCCTGGATGTGTGGTCTCCACTTCCATGAAGCTCCCACACCATCCAGATCAAATTACCCTCTACACCAGCTCAACTGTTCACTCCCTCAGTCACCACTCTGACAGTCACGTGTACCGCTTACAGGGTTCACTGAAGGAACCAAGACTCCTTCAATATTCCCCGGAGCGGAGAAGTTACGACACCTTCTCCAGAGTCTTCAACATATCATTGATGAAGATGAACATCTCACCAAGACCATCCCCACATGCCTCACTTCTTGCCTTCAAACAACTCAAACAGACCATTGTTCGCAGCAAACTCCCTAGCCTTCAGGAGAACAGTGACCACAGCACCACACAATCCTGCCACAGCAACCTCTGCAAGACATGCCATCATCTCATGTGAGAACACCATCCACCAGGTACACAGTACGTACTCTTGCAACTCGGCCAATGTTGTCTAATGCACTGCGGGAAAGGATGTCCTGAAGCATGGTACACTGGGGAGACCATGCAGATGTTACAACAATGGATGAATGAACATCACTTGACAATCACCAGGCAAGACTTGCCCACTTTAAGGATGTTCAAATGGTCAGTGGATAGGCATATGGATAACATTGGAATAGTTTAGGTTAGAGGGTCATAAAATTGGTTCCACTAGTCAGCGCAACATCGAGGGCCGAAGGGCCTGTACTGCACTGTAATGTTCTATGTTCTTCTATGTTCTATGTTCTAGACTGTTCCCTTCCTATTGGCAAGCACTTCAGCAGTCACTGGCATTCAGCCTCTGATCTTTGGGTAAGCATTCTCCAAGGTGACCTTTATAACAGACGACAATGCAGAGTCACTGAGCAGAGACTGATAGCCAAGTTCCACACACATGAGGACGGCCTCGACCAGGATCTTGGATTCATGTCACACTATCTGTAACCCCCATGACTTGCCTGAACTTGTAAAATCTCACTTACTGTCTTGTCTGGAGACCATACAGATCTCTTTAACCTATGCCTAATGCTATCTCCACTCACAGTATCTGCATCTTTAAGACTTGGCTGTAAAGATTTGCATTCTAATCAGTATTCTATAAACTGTGTGTGACTTTATATACCCTTTTCTGATCAGAACCTTCCACTCACCTGACGAAGGAACATAGATTCTAAAAGCTTGTGGGTTTACTATCAAATAAACTGGTTGTACTTTAACCTGGTGTCGTGAGATTTCTTACTGAGCAGAAAGTTGCCAGTGTTGATCCATGATGTGTTAATCAGGGAACAGAAATCACCTCCCTTGACTTCCCTGAGAGTGCTGTACGGTCCATTTGATGGAGTGAGAAGCCCCCGGTTCAAAGCTACAATCCAGTGAAGCAGGAATGAGTCACATCTCCATAAAACAGAGTACAAAGCAATCCCTCAGCTCTCTTTGGAAAGTGAATCTGGCTTTGAGTTCATCTAGATTGTTTTCCAGAGATTGGACATTTGCAAGCAGTGAGCTGGGAGCAGTGAGCTGGGACACAGTGAGCTGGGAGCAGTGAGCTGGGACACAGTGAGCTGGGATACAGTGAGCTGGGACAAAGTGAGGTGGGAGCAGTGAGCTGGGATACAGTGAGCTGGGATACAGTGAGCTGGCACAAAGTGAGCTGGGATACAGTGAGCTGGGATACAGTGAGCTGGGATACAGTGAGCTGGGACACAGTGAGCTGGGACACAGTGAGCTGGGACACAGTGAGCTGGGAGCAGTGAGCTGGGACACAGTGAGCTGGGACACAGTGAGCTGGGAGCATAGAACATAGAACAATACAGCACAGAACAGGCCCTTCGGCCTTCGATGTTGTGCCGACCAAAATAAAAAGCAATGCCCCTCCTAACTAACCATCCCTTCTCATCCATATACTTATCAACTAACCTCTTAAACGCCACCAAACTTGGCGCATCTACAACAGCTGCAGGCAGGGCATTCCACTCCCTAATCACTCTTTGAGTAAAGAACCTACCTCTGATATCCGTCCTATAACTCATACCCCTTAATTTAAAGTTGTGTCCCCTCGTGCTAGCTTTCTCCATCCTAGGAAAAAGGCTATCACTGTCCACCCTATCCAAACCTCTAATTATCTTATATGTTTCAATAAGATCCCCCCTTAGCCGCCTCCTTTCTAACGAAAACAACCTCAAATCCTTCAACCTCTCTTCATAGGACCTGCCCTCCATACCAGGCAACATCCTGGTAAACCTCCTCTGTACCCTCTCCAATGCCTCCACATCTTTCTTATAATGTGGCGACCAGAACTGCACACAATACTCCAAGTGCGGCCGCACTAGAGTTTTGTACAGCTGCAACATGATGCTGCGGCTCCTAAATTCAATCCCCCTACCAATAAAAGCTAAGACTCCATAAGCCTTCTTAACAACTTTATCCACTTGACTGCCTACTTTCAGGGATCTATTGACACATACACCAAGATCCTTCTGTTCCTCAACACTATTAAGAGCCCTACCATTAGCCCTATACTCTACACATTTATTGTGCCTGCCAAAGTGCATTACCTCACACTTTTTCCACATTAAACTCCATTTGCCACCTCTCGGCCCAGCTCTGCAACTTGTCCAAGTCACTCTGTAAACTAAAACACCCCTCTTCACTATCTACCACACCACCAACTTTAGTATCATCTGCAAATTTACTGATCCATCCCTCAATACCCTCATCCAGATCATTTATAAAAATTACAAACAGCAGGGGCCCCAAAACAGACCCCTGAGGCACACCACTCGTCACCGAACTCCACGATGAATATCTCCCATCAACCACCACCCTCTGTCTTCTATCTGCCAGCCAATTTCTAATCCAATTAGCTAAATCACCCTCTATTCCACACATCTGCATTTTCTGTAGAAGTCTTCCATGGGCCACCTTATCAAAAGCCTTACTAAAGTCCATAAAGCCTTACTAAAGTCCATAAAGCAGTGAGCTGGGACACAGTGAGCTGAGATACAGTGAGCTGGGAGCAGTGAGCTGGGAGCAGTGAGCTGGGACACAGTGAGCTGGGATACAGTGAGCTGGGACACAGTGAGCTGGGATACAGTGAGCTGGGATACAGTGAGCTGGGAGCAGTGAGCTGGGATACAGTGAGCGGGAACAGTGAGGGGAGCAGTGAGCTGGGAACAGTGAGCTGGGATACAGTGAGCTGGGAGCAGTGAGCTGGGATACAGTGAGCTGGGACAAAGTGAGGTGGGAGCAGTGAGCTGGGATACAGTGAGCTGGGATACAGTCAGCTGGGACAAGTGAGCTGGGATACAGTGAGCTGGGACACAGTGAGCTGGGACACAGTGAGCTGGGAGCAGTGAGCTGGGACACAGTGAGCTGGGACACAGTGAGCTGGGACACAGTGAGCGGGAACAGTGAGCGGGATACAGTGAGCTGGGAGCAGTGAGCTGGGATACAGTGAGCTGGAACAGTACGGACAAGCAGGAGCTGGGATACAGTGAGCTGGATACAGTGAGCTGGGACAAAGTGAGCTGGGACACAGTGAGCTGGGACACAGTGAGCTGGGAGGAACATGAGCTGGGACAGTGAGCTACCAACACAACACAGTGAGCTGGGACACAGTGAGCTGGGATACAGTGAGCTGGGAGAGTGAGCTGGGACACAGTGAGCTGGGACACTGAGCTGGGACACAGTGAGCTGGGGAAACAGTGAGCTGGGACACGTGAGCTGGGATACAGTGAGGGAGCAGTGAGCTGGGCAACAGTGACTGGGACACAGGAGCTGGAAAGACTGGGACAGTGAGTGGGACACAGTGAGCTGGGACACAGTGAGCGGGATACGTATGGGAACAGTGAGCTGGGACCAGTGAGCTGGGACAGTAGCTGGACACAGTGAGCTGGGATACAGTGAGCTGGGAGCACTGAGCTGGAACACAGTGAGCTGGGACACAGTGAGCTGGGACACAGGGAGCTGGGATACACTGAGCTGGGATACAGTGAGCTGGGATACAGTGAGCTGGGAGCAGTGAGCTGGGACACAGTGAGCTGAGATACAGTGAGCTGGGAGCAGTGAGCTGGGACACAGTGAGCTGGGATACAGTGAGCTGGGATACAGTGAGCTGGGAGCAGTGAGCTGGGACACAGTGAGCTGGGATACAGTGAGCTGGGACACAGTGAGCTGGGATACAGTGAGCTGGGATACAGTGAGCTGGGAGCAGTGAGCTGGGATACAGTGAGCTGGGATACAGTGAGCTGGGAGCAGTGAGCTGGGTACAGTGAGCTGGGATACAGTGAGCTGGGATACAGTGAGCTGGGAGCAGTGAGCTGGGACACAGTGAGCTGGGACACAGTGAGCTGGGACACAGTGAGCTGGGACACAGTGAGCTGGGAACAGTGAGCTGGGACACAGTGAGCTGGGATACAGTGAGCTGGGAGCAGTGAGCTGGGACACAGTGAGCTGGGAGCACTGAGCTGGGACACAGTGAGCTGGGATACAGTGAGCTGGGACACAGTGAGCTGGGATACAGTGAGCTGGGAGCAGTGAGCTGGCATACAGTGATCTGGGACACAGTGAGCTGGGAGCAGTGAGCTGGGACACAGTGAGCTGGGACACAGTGAGCTGGGATACAGTGAGCTGGGATACAGTGAGCTGGGACACAGTGAGCTGGGACAACAGTGAGCTGGGATACAGTGAGCTGGACACAGTGAGCTGGGATACAGTGAGCTGGGAGCACTGAGCTGGAACACAGTGAGCTGGGACACAGTGGCTGGGACACAGGGAGCTGGGATACACTGAGCTGGGATACAGTGAGCTGGGATACAGTGAGCTGGGAGCAGTGAGCTGGGAACAGTGAGGGAACATGAGTGGGACACAGTGAGCTGGGATACAGTGAGCTGGGAGCAGAGTGAGCTGGGACACAGTGAGCTGGGATACAGTGAGCGGGATACAGTGAGCTGGGAAGCAGTGAGCTGCACAGTGAGCTGGGATACAGTGAGCTGGGATAACATGAGCTGGGAAGCTGGGAGCTGGGACACAGTGAGCTGGGACACAGTGAGCTGGGATACAATGAGCTGGGAGCAGTGAGCTGGGACACAGTGAGCTGGGACACAGTGAGCTGGGAGCAGTGAGCTGGGACACAGTGAGCTGGGATACAATGAGCTGGGAGCAGTGAGCTGGGACACAGTGAGCTGGGACACAGTGAGCTGGGATACAGTGAGCTGGGACAAGTGAGCTGGGATACAATGAGCTGGAGCTAGGGGACACAGTGAGCTGGGACACAGTGAGCTGGGATACAATGAGCTGGGAGCATTGAGCTGGGACACAGTGAGCTGGGACACAGTGAGCTGGGAGCAGTGAGCTGGGACACAGTGAGCTGGGACACAGTGAGCTGGGATGCACAAATTGATCTTTGAAGGTGACAGGACACATTGCGGGTGAAGTGTGTGGGATCTTGGTTTGCATAATTAACATTATGACTAGAAAATGTTGTAATGCTGAGTTTGATCCCCTCTCTTAACGAGGGGTATACGTGCGATGGGTCGTGAGAGGGCTGCTCTTGGATTTTTTTTCAAGAGTATCCTAGTGCTTCACGTCGTTAGTGTACGCTTGACCTGGACCATTTGATGGGCAACACGACAGCTCAGTGACTATCGCTAGATACATGGATTTGGGCCTGTGTCTGTGGGAGTTTGCGCATTCTCCCCATGCTTGCGTGGGTTTTCTCCGGGTGCTCCAGTTTCATCCCACATCCCAAAGATGTGCTCTTAGGCTAATTGGCAAAACAAATTCTCCCTAAATTGTCTCAAATTTGGTTTTTAATCCATAGATCTATAAACATGGACAGGGATCACGGGTAGAGGTGGGAACATCGGGGCGGCGGCGCGGGCTCGTTGGTCCGAAGGGCCTGTTTCCCGTGCTGTTTTGTTCTTTGTTCTTTGTACTCCCTCTTCCAAGTCATTTATATATATTACAAATAGAAGAGGTCCCAATACCGAGCCCTGCGGCACACCACTAGTGACCGACCTCCAGCGAGAGAAACACCCTTCCACTATTACTCTCTGTCTCCTATTACCAAGCCAGTTACTTATCCATCTAGCTACCTGTCCTTATATCCCATTTGCCTTGACCTTCTCGACTAACCTCCCATGAGGCACTTTGTCAAACGCCTTACTAAAATCCATATAGACGACATCAACGGCTCGCCCTTCGTCCACTGATTTCGTCACCTCCTCAAAAAATTCTACCAGATTTGTAAGGCACGAACTCCCCTTAACAAATCCATGCTGCGTATCCCTAATCAGATTGCAACTCTCTAAGTGCCTATACATCCTATCTCTAAGAATCCCCTCCAACAGCTTCCCTACCGCTGACGTCAAACTCACCGGCCTATAATTCCCAGGGTTATCCCTACCACCCTTTTTAAACAATGGTACAACATTAGCTATTCTCCAGTCCTCTGGGACCTCACCTGTGTCCAAGGAAGAGACAAAGATTTGCGTCAGAGGCCCAGCAATTTCACCTCACACCTCCCTAGGCAGCCTGGGATAAATGCCATCAGGCCCCGGAGATTTAATGCTACCTAGAAGCTCTAACACTTCCTCCCTCAGTACGGATATTTTCCTCAACTGGTCCACAGCTCCCTCAGAGACAGGAGCTGTCAACAAGCCCCTCTCCTTCGTGAATACCGACGCAAAGTATTCATTCAGGATCTCCGCCATTCCCTCGGGCTCTAAGCACAGTTCCCCTCCTCTGTCCCTAAGAGGTCCGATTTTTCCTCTAACCACCCTTTTATTCCTAACATAGGAGTAAAAAGCCTTTGGGTTTTCCTTAATCCTATCCACCAAAACCATTTCATGCTCCCTTTTTGCCCTTCTAATTCCCCGTTTGAGCTCCTTCCTACTCTCTCTATATTCCTCCAACGCTGTCTCCGTCCCAGCTGCTTTGACCTATCAGACGCTTCTCTTTTCTTCCTAACCAAGTCCTCAATATCTCTAGTAATCCACGGCTCTCTAATCCTGCCTTTCCCATCTTTCCTCTTAGCTGGCACATATCTTTCTTGCAACATTTTCAGTATTCCCTTGAAAGACTCCCACATGCCCAGCGTGGACTTACCCTCGAACAACCATTCCCAATCAGTTTCTATAAGTTCCTGCCTAATCCAACCGTAGTTAGCCTTCCCCCAATTCAGCACCCTGCCCTTAGGGCACAAGCATACTTTTCCATGTTTGTCATCTTCCAGAAACTTCTGTCTTCTTTCTTCTGCCTGGAAGCTCTGTCTTCTTTTGCTATCTTCACTATCGAGATGAGGTTTTGAGCTAAAAGTTTTTAGTTGTGGCAGAGAGCAGTTGCTGTGTCTGTCTGGAGTTGAGAGGTGGCTCTTGTACCGCTGATGACACATCAAAATCCCCACAATAGGATTGGTTCTCAGGTTACCAGAACATCAAATTTAAATCTAATAAGATGCTGTTATCCAATGCCCAAAAGTGATTGGTTAAAATTCAAAAACAGCCTGTTGTCTTGACAACATTACTGTTTGGCCTTTGATATGATGTTTCAGTCTGTGTACTCTATCTGAACTCTAAGTCTAGAAAAAGCACCACCTTATAGAGGGACCAGGCACTTCTTTTCATTGTAGCATTTTACAATTTTTTGCAAGTTTACAAACACCAAATTCTAACCTTCTACACAACTTTGCAACAAAAAAAAAAGAATGATTTTGAAACTGAATAAAGCTCTGGTTAGACACAGCTACTATGTTTGTTCAGTATTTGTCATTATATTTTTGGTGTGAGGATTCTTGATATATCAGAATAGTTCCAGAGGTGAAGGATTTTAATTACAGGGTTAGGATTGGAGAAATTAGGGTTTTCCTCTTGGAGCAAAGGAGATCGAGCGGAGATTCGAGAGATGTACAAGACGATGACAGGGTGACAGAGAAAAGCTGTTCCCATTGGCTGATGTTACAAGGCAAGGACTCAGAGCCACAGGGTTGCAGGGTGAGTAAGAGATGTTTTATGTTGCGAGTGCTAATTATTTGGTGATGGCTGCCCATGAGGGTGGTGAAAGTAGAGGCAATCAATGATTTGAAAGGGAAATTAAACAGACATTGTAAATAAATAAATGTGCAAGGTTATGGGGATTGGATGAGGGAATCGAGCTGACTAGATTTCTGCTCAGAGAGCTAGCAATGATTCAATCGGCCGAATATCTCCATCTGTGCTGTTAATGAATCTGTGAGTCTAAGAGAATTAACCCTTCTGTCCCAGAGTAATGAAAACTCAACAAACATCACTCAAATAGAATATCTAGTAATGCTGATAGAATCTTACTGTATGCAAGTTAACCACCAGGTTTTCTGCATTACAATTATCACCAGACAGTATTTTATTCATTTCTTTGGGATGTCCAGGAGATGGAGATGGTGCCAAGAAAGAGCAAGTTATCTCTTTCCCATTGGTTCCCCTGGTCTCAGTGCCTGAACTATAGAAGGAAATAAATCATCCCAAGTTTCTGTCCCCAGTCATCACCCAAAAACACTTCCATTTGTACATAACGAACATCCCAGAACTTCAACAGCAGCAAAAATAACTGGTTAACAGGTACTTCAGAGAGAAGGATTCAGAAATTTAGTATCCAAATGCTTCACCTATTCTAATATAACTGGGACACAAACAGTGTGAAGGGCTCAGAGGGGACCAAATAATTCAACTTCATTCAAGAGAATGTTTTCAGCCAGCATGTGACTAGCCCGTTGAGAGCAATTTGAGATTTAGTCTTAAGAAATTAAGATGGACAAGGGGATCAAGTCAAGGTAAGGATCAGTCTGGAGATGGAGACCAGATATAGTTAGATTTTGCATCATTATGAAAAAAACAAAGATAGAACAGGACTTAAAGTTCTAATTTGGGGCAACATAAATTTTACAAAGCTGACGAAAGTTGACTGGATACAACTAACAGAAAGGGAAAGAGTGATGGAGCAGTGAGAGACATTGTATGGCACAGTATAGACGGACTCTCACAGTAAAAGGGCAGTCCTGTCGATTCTACAGCCTGCTGGTTATCCACAAACACACAAACCAAAACCAAAATAAAGCAGAACTCTGACACTCACAAAATCTTAACACTGTGGAAAGAGGAGTATAGAAAACATTGCAGGGCATGGTGGGGGGAGAGAAAAAACACAAATTAGGAAAGCAAAGGGAAGATACAAAAAATATTGGCAGGTAAAATGAGAGAAAATCCAAAGATGTTTTACCAGTACATTAAGAACGAGGGAATAATTAAAGGAAAAGTGGAGCTTATCAGAAATTTAAATGGTTGATTTGGAAGATGTGGGCAGCGTTCTCAGCGAGTAGTTTGTCTCTGTCTTCACGATAGCGAGGATGATTCAGACATTCTAATTAAAAAGGATGAATGTGACATGTTATAAACAATAAAGCATAGTGAAAGAGGAAGTACTGGAGGGACTGATATCCTTGAAGATGAATAAGTTCACAAAGCTGGATGGATTGTATCCCATGCTGTTGAAGGAAGGCAGGGAGGAAATAGTGGACTCTCTGAGGATTAGTTTCCAATCCTCAGTAGATACAGGTGAGGTTCAGATACAGATCTGTAGATACAGATTGAAGGTCTGGGAAAGTTCTACCATTATTTAAAAGGGTGTAAGGGTTAGGCCAGAACCCTTTGACTTTGGTGGTGGGAGAATTATTGGAAACAATTCCGAGAGACAGGATAAAGTGTCAATTAGAAAGGCAGAGGGATAATCAGCATGGTTTTATAAGAGGAAGATTGTATCTTAATATCTTAATTTAATAGGATTTTTTTGAGGCAATAATAAGGAGGATTGATGAGGGTACTGCAGCGGATGTTGTCCACATAGATCTCTGTAAGACATTTGATAAGGTCCCCCATGGTAGACTGGTCAGAAAGGTGGGATATTGGTGAAGTTGGCGAGTTTATCTGAAATTGGCTCAGTGAAGGGAAATAAAGGATAATGATCAATGGATGTTTTTGATCTTTCACAGGGCTAAGTGTTGGGGCTTTTGCTCTTTGGTGTATACATTAGTGATTCAGACTTTAAAGTGAGAGACAGGATGTTGAATTTGCAGATGACACAGAAATCTGTGTAGTTGATAGTGAAGAGGATAGCTGTCAACTCCAGAATGTGAGCAATGGTTTGGTTGAGGGTGGAGAAGTGACAAATGGAATTTAATCTGGAAAATTGAGGGGTAGTACATTTGAAGAGGACAAACAAAGCAAGAGAATACTTACTAAATGGGATAATTTTGAGAGGGGTTGAGGAACTGAGAGTCCTTGGAGTGCATGTTCACAAGTCCATGAAGGTGAACATGAAAAGGTGGTCAAGAAAGCATATGGAATGCTTTCCATTATTGGACAAGGAATTGAATATTGCAGGATGTAAGGCTGGAACTGGTTAGGCCATAGTTAAAGAGGTGTGTACCAGTTTAGTACAACATTATAGAAAGGACATTGCTCTAGAGAGAGTACAAAGGAAGTTTTACAAGAATATTAACAGGGCTAGAAAAGTGTAGCTACAAGGAGAGATTGGATAAACGCATGCTTTCTTTCCTTAGAACAGAGGAGGCTAAGGGGTGACCTAACTGAGAGTGTACACAATTATGAGGGGCACGGACAGGTAGATGGCAAAGGCTTGCTTCTCCTAGTGAGAGATCAATGACCAGGGGCATAGGTGATTGGTAGAAGGATTAGTAGGGGCATGAGGAAAATCTTTCACCCAAAGAGTAACGGGCACCTCGAATTCGCTGTCTGAATTAGTGTTTGAGCTGAAACGCTATTTAAAATGAGCTGAATCTGTATCAGGAGAGCTGTAATGGGCAAAATTACAGAGCAGGTGCTAGAACATGGGGTTAGAATGGGAATTGTTAGAGTTGTTATTTTGGCTTACCTGATCAGCATGGAACAAATGGGCTGAATGGCCTCTTTCTGTGGCATAATATTTCTAAGCTTCTATTGGGAATGAATTATGATGAAGACACAAAGGTGGCATAACAAGATCCCAATAAAGCAATAAGATTCGATAAGGTCATTTATTTTTAGTGCTGTAGTGAGAGGAGAAACTGTCGTTCTCAGATACGTGGTCAACTCCAGAGCGACAGTGAACTTTCATTTTAACCTCACTTCAAAATCAGCCAAAGTTTCTGAGCAATGCCTCCTCTGAGGGCAGTCCTCTCTCCCCCAGCCCCGTTCAACATGAGGTTACCTGCTCATTTCATTAGGTTGGGATTTGAACCCAGAGCTTCTGTGTGGGAAAGGGAAGAGGGATGAGTGCAGCTTATGCTGGAGGCACAACATGACTCACTTCCTGTGTGTGGATCGGGGAGAGAGAGAGTGTAATATGATGCTGCCTGCAGCTGAATAGCTGACTGGCATTCAACCTCTAGATTTGCTGGTAAAGAACAGACAACTGGAGATGGCATAGGTTGCAGGAAGAGTGAGGAATGTGGGAATGTGAGGAGAGGATAGGGGATGAATGAATGGATGGAGAAAGAGGGTTCAGAGGCAAGGGGAGGAGAAGGACCATGGAGGGAGAGGGAAAAGTGACAGGGTGGAAAATGTTTGGGGTGAATGATATGGAGAATGGAATCATAGAACAGTGTAGAAAGAAGCCATTCAGCCTTTGGAGTTGCACCAACAACAATTCCCCACAGGCCTTATTGCCATAACCCTCACTAATCCCTCCACACCCTCCATGACACTAAGGAGCAATTTAGCACGGCCAATCCACCTAACCAGCACATATCTGGAGTGTGAGCATGAAAGATGTTTGGGATTGGGGTTGGAACTAATGGGAGGATGATGGGGAGGGGATGGCGAGGAGGGGGAGGTTATGGGGAGGGATGATAATGGGAGGGCGATGGGGAGGTTTAAGTGAAAGTTGGCATTCTCATAGGCAGGGGCTGTAAACTGGGGAATCTGTCCCTGAGGGAGTAAGAGGAGGGAGTAGTGGGGGAGAGAAAGTTGGAGCTCACTGCCCTACTGAGAGGAAAATACTGGAAAGAAAAATGCTGATGACAGATCCCTCAGCCCCTCCCTGTGTGTGTGAGATGATCACCTGTAGGAGAGAGAGAGAGAGAGAGGCAGTCTGGCTCTGTCCCTGACGCTCTGTAGAATGGAGCTGGATGTATCTGCAGCCTCCTGTGACAGCTCACACTGATCCGCCTTCCGGGAAGCCTGTTCTCTGTGTGTGTGTGTGTGCTCTCTCTGTCTCTGTGCACTCCACCTCTCTGTGCTCTCCCTCTGTACACTTTGCCCCACTGACTCTCTCTCTCTCTGTGTATGTGTCAGTGACTCTCTCTCTCCCTCTCTGTGACTCTCTCTCTCCCTCCCTCTCTCTCTCTCTGTTGTCTCCGGAGTTGCGATGCCCCGCTCAAAGAGTCTCCACCCCAGAGCGGGCAGCACCGAGTTGTCAAACGGAGACCCCCCGCCCCCCCTGCAGCGGTCCCGATCTTGCAGACAGAGCCAGGAGCTGACTTACAAGGTGTGTACATCTTTATTCACTGCGAAACTTCACTCCATAGATAACATTTATAACTGCAAAAGATCCGGCAAATTGGGGGTTTAACCCTGTCTTCGCTGCAAATGTTCAGTAAACAGCGCAGGAAGAATGCACTCCCTCAACAATCATGGGGAGGGGGGGAGATTCCTCCCCACCCTCAACCAACACCCCCGTCTTCCCCCACCCTCAGCCAGTAAACCTGCCTCCCCATCTGCTGTCCAATAAGCAACTCGGGATCAGCCTTTTAATCAGCTGGGAGTAAAAATCCTTCTTGGAACAATTTTTTATCTTTTAAGTTTTTTAACTTCTAATTTTGCAAGCTCGAATGAGGCTGTTCAGCCCATCTGTCCCTGTGCTGGCTCTTCAAAATCAAACTGTCCAATTGGTCCCATCGCCATGGTCCTGTAAGTTTAGATGGAAGAGACTTTAGCACGTTTGTCTGTAGTGAAGAGGGGACATGAGGAAGCTCTGGCTGTGAGAAGTAGGGAAAATTCTATATCAATGGGAAGAGGATAACCAGGGAAAGACTCGGCCCATTAGGCACCAAGGGGAAATCTATGGGTGGAGGCAGAGGACATTGGTAGGGTGTTAAACAAATATTTCACATCTGTCTTCACCCATGAGAATGAGGGGGCCGATAGTGAGATTTTGCAAGCTCAGGCAAATCGTGGGGGTTACAGATAGTGTGACATGAACCCAAGATCCCGGTCGAGGTTGTCCTTGTGTGCGGAAAGGAAAAGATGTTCCGAGGCATGCTACATTAGTGGAACCATGCAGATGCTACAACAGTGGATGAATGGACACCGCTTGATAACCAAGCAGGAGTGTTCCCTTGTGAACATAGTGTTGCCCTGAATCCAACTCTTCACTCACCTGATCTACAGCCAGTGCTTTGAAAGCTCGTGCTACCAAATAAAGCTGTTGGACTTTAACCTGATGTCAAGGAGAGAGACAGTGAGGCACTGGAGAAAATTATCATCGGGAATGACAAGGTATTGGAGGTATTGGCAGGCTTAAAAGTGATAAATCACCAGCTCCGGATGAATTGTGTCTCAGGCTGTTGTGGGAGGTAAGAGAGAAAATTGCAAATTTTTAATTCTTGACCCAAATTTTTAATTTCTCTCTGGTCACTGGGGAGGTGCCAGAGGACTGGAGAACAACTAATATGGTTTCACTATTTAAAAAAGGTTGTCAACACAAGCCAGGGAACTACAGACCAGGGAGTCTCACATCTGTGATTGGGAAACTATTAAAGAAGATTCTGAAGAAGAGAATCCATCTCCATTAGGAGAGGTAAAGTTTGATCAGGGATAATCAGCATGGTTTTAATGATGTAGAGTTGCCAGCGTTGGACTGAGGTAGGCACAGTGATTGTCTCAAAACACCAAGTCCAACAGTTTACTTGGTACACAGGTAAGTCCAAATAAATCCGACTTTAACCAGGCGTTATAAGACTACTTACTGTCCCTGCATGGTTCTGTCAGATGGAGGTCATGCCTAACAAATCTGACTGAATTTTTTTGAGCATGTAACCAAGTGTGTGGATGAAGGTAGTGTGGTCGATGCAGTTTACATGGATTTCAGCAAAGCCTCTGCGGATAGAGGGTGGTGACAGATAGCTGCTTTAGTGGCTGGAGGTCAGTGACCAGTAGCTTTCATAGGGATCTGTGCTGGGTCCCTTATTGTTCATCATTTATATCAATAATGTAGATGACGATGTGGGGGGGGGGGTCAGGATCAGTAAGTTCACCGATGACACAAAGATTGGCCAGGTGGTTAACAGAGATTGCGTACCTTGGGCTACAGGAAGACATAAATAAGATGGTCACAAACAGAAATGGCAGATGGAATTTAACCCTGAAAAGTGAGGGGTGATGCACTTTGGAAGGAGTAATTTGATGAGGAAGTGAAAGATCGAATACTGGGAAGTTCTGAAGAACAAAGGGACCTTGGTTTGTCTATAGATCTCTGAAGTGCAATGGCAGGTTAATAGAGCAGTGAAAAAGGTGTACATTACACTCACTTTTATCAATCAGGATATAGATTACAAAAACAGAGAGGTCATGTTGGAGTTGTATTGAACTTTGGTGAGGTCACAGCTATAGTTACAGTTCTGGTTACCACATTATAGAAAGGACATAAACACACTGGGGGAGGTACAGAGGAGATTCACCAGGATGTTGTCTGGAATGGAACATGTAAGATATGAAGAGATGCTGGATAGGACACAAGAAGACTTTGGCAGATAGGATTAAGGAGAATTCTAAAGCTTTTTACAAGTATATAAATAATAAAAGATTGGTTTGGGCAAGATTAGGGCCAGTCAGAGATAGCAGTGGGAAGTTGTGCATGGAGCCTGAGGAGATAGGAGAGACACTGAATGAGTATTTTTCGTCAGTATTCACGCAGGAGAAAGACAATGTTGTCGGGGAGAATACTGCGATACCAGGTTGTAGACTGGGCAGGATTGAGGTTCATAAGGAGGAGGTGTTAGCGAATCTTGAGGGTATGAAAATTGATAAGTCCCCTGGGCCAGATGGGATTTACCCTAGGATTCTCTGGGAGGCTAGAGAGGAGATTGCAGAGCCTTTGGCTTTGATCTTCATGTCGTCGTTGGCTACAGGTATAGTGCCGGAAGACTGGAGGATGGCAAATGTTGTCCCTTTGTTCAAAAAGGGGAGTAGGGACCATCCTGGAAATTATAGACCAGTGAGCCTGACTTCTGTTGTGGGCAAAGTCTTGGAAAGAATTATAAGGGATAGGATTTATAAGCATCTAGAGAGAAATAAATTGATTAGGGATAGTCAGCACGGTTTTGTGAAGGGTAGGTCGTGCCTCACAAACCTTATTGAGTTTTTTGAGGAGGTGACCAAAGAGATAGATAAGGGTAAGGCAGTTGATGTGGTGTATATGGATTTTAGCAAAGCGTTTGATAAGGTTCCCCATGGTAGGCTACTGCAGAAAGTGCAGATGCATGGGATTGAAGGTGAGTTAGTAGTTTGGATTAGGAATTGGCTAGCTGATAGAAGACAGAGGGTGGTGGTTGATGGGAAATATTCAACCTGGAGTGCAGTTACAAGTGGTGTACCTCAAGGATCTGTTTTAGGGCCACTGCTGTTTGTCATTTTTATAAATGACCTAGATGAGGGTGTAGAGGGTTGGATTAGTAAATTTGCTGACGATACCAAAGTGGGGGGAGTTGTAGACAGCGAGGATGGATGTTACAGTTTGCAGAGGGACATAGATAGGTTGCAGAGCTGGGCCGTGAGGTGGCAAATGGAATTCAATACGGATAAGTGTGAGGTGATTCACTTTGGTAGGAATAACAGGCATATGAAATATAGGGTTAATGGAAGGACCCTTAATAGTGTTGTTGAGCAGAGGGATCTTGGGGTACAAGTACATAGCTCTTTGAAAGTTGGCACCCAGGTTGATAAAGTTGTTAAGAAGGCATACGGTGTGTTAGCTTTCATTGGTAGAGGGATTGAATTTAGGAGCCATGAGGTTATGTTACAATTGTACAAAACTCTGGTGCGGCCGCACTTGGAGTATTGCGTACAGTTCTGGTCGCCGCATTATAAGAAAGATGTGGAAGCATTGGAAAGGGTGCAGAGGAGGTTTACCAGGATGTTGCCTGGTATGGTGGAAGGCCTTATGAGGAAAGGCTGAGGGACCTGAGGTTATTTTCATTAGAGAGAAGAAGGTTACGCGGTGACCTAATTGAGGCGTATAAGATGATCAAGGGATTGGATAGGGTGGATAGTGAGAGCCTTTTTCCTCGGATGGTGATGACCAACACGAGGGGACATAACTTTAAATTAAGAGGTGGTAGTTATAGGACAGATGTCAGAGGCAGGTCCTTTACACAGAGGGTGGTGAGGGCGTGGAATGCCCTGCCTGCAGCAGTTGTGGACTCGCCTACTTTGGGGGCATTCAAATGGTCAGTGGATAGGCATATGGATGATATTGGAATAGTTTAGGTTAGAGGGTCCACTGGCCGGCGCAACATCGAGGGTCTGTACTGTGCTGTAATGTTCTATGTTCTATGTTTGTATTGTCTTTTCTGGAGCAGAGAAGACTGAGGGACAATCTGATTGAGGTGTACAAGTTTATGAGGGGCATGGAGAGGGTGAATAAGGAGCAGTTGTTGCACTTAGTTGAAGAGTCAGTTAGAGGGGGACACAAGCCAGAAGTGAGGGGTGGGAGGTTTATGGGGAATTGAGGAAATACCCTCTTACCCAGAGGATGGTGACAGACTGGAATGCGATGCCTGGAAGGGTAGTGGAGACAGGATACCTCACATCCTTTAAAAAGTACCTGGATGACTAATTGGCACATCATAACATTCAGGACAATGGGCCAAGTGCTGGCAAATGCGATTGGGTGCACTGGTCAGAGCATTTCATGTGTTGGTGTAGATTCGATGGGCCAAAGGGCCTCTTCTGCACTGTAGGAATCTATGATCTTTGTGGATTGTTTCAGGAAGTTGCTGCTAATTCGGGGCTGATTGCACTGCCCTCCCTAACTGCATTCCCCCTGGGGTGGGGCGCCCTGTGCTCACCCAGGGGCCAGACGCCCTCCACTCCCCACAAAGGCCCTGTTGGGATTGAATTGTATCAGTTCAGTCTGGCCTAGGGTGACAGAGGGGAAGGGCAGAGGATGATGAGGGAGCAGGGGGTGGCAGGAGAGGGCAGGGGGGGAGTCAGGCTAATATGCTGGATTATGGTGGGGTTTCGGATGTGTTCTGTTTGAGGTCTCCGTTATCACTGCTCAATCACACCATAATTGTTAGTTCCTCCAAGAGAATCGTGGATCTTGCAGCACAATTGGAGGCTCATTCCCCTATTATCCAGGACTCTGTGAAAGAGCCATTCAAATCATTCCACTTTCCTACTCTTTCCTCAAATGTGAATTTATTAATCCCTTTGAAAGTTACTATCGAATCAGTTTCCAGCACTCTCACGTGCATTCCAGAGCAGAACAAACTGCTGGCAACAAAACCTCATTTCACCCTCGCTTTTGTTTGGTAAATGTGTCAAAACTGTATCCTCAGGTGAACAAGCATCTCTCACTGAGCTAATATCACACAGAAGGGTGACTGCATCACAACTGCTCCCTACCGCTCCATGCTGCCCCCCGCATCACACCTCCTGTTCCTCCATCACTCCCCTGTCCCTTTTCACCCAATGCCACCCCATTGCCCCTGCCTTTCCATTGCCCCCCTGCCCCTCCATTGCCCCCCTGCCCCTCCATAGCCCCCCTGTCCCTCCATCACCACCGTGCCCCCCTATTCATCCCCAGCCCCTCCATCACCCAATGCTGCCCCGTTGCCCCCACCTCTCTATTGCCTCCCCCCCGCTCCTCCATCACACCCTGCCCCTCCATCACCCCTTCCCCCTCATCACCCCTGCTCTTTCCACTGAGCTCCAGTTAGTCTCCGTCAGGCTGTAACAGAGTTGCGACACTGTGCTTCCTGCTGCTTACACTGAGAGGGACGAATGTCAGTGCATCTGCACCCAGTCAGAACAAAGAACAAAGAACAAAACAGCACGGGAAACAGGCCCTTCGGCCCAACGAGCCCGCACCGTCACCCCGATGTTCACACCTCTATCCGCGATCCCTGTCTATGTTTATAGATCTATGGATTAAAAACCAAATTTGAGACAATTTAGGGAGAATTTGTTTTGCCAATTTGCCTAAGAGCCCATCTTTGGAATGTGGGAGGAAACCGGAGCACCGGAGAAAACCACGCAAGCACAGGGAGAATGTGCAAACTCCCACAGACACAGGCCCAAATCCATGTATCTGCACAGCACAGCGATAGTCACTGAGCTGTCGTGTTGTCCATCAAATGGTCCAGGTCAAGCGTACACTAACGACGTGAAGCACTAGGATACTCTCGAAAAAAAATCCAAGAGCAGCCCTCTCACGACCCATCGCGTGTATGCCCCTCGTTAGACAACAAGGTGGACCAAAGCACCTGTAGGATAAAAACAAGTACATCAATATCATCATCTATTTACACACTTCCCAGGGACTCCCAAGGCTCATGATCCCTATTTTAAATCAGTTTTCTATACCCCTCCATTCCCATTCTGTTCATGTGCCCATCTAAGTATTTCTTAAATAACTCCAGAGTACCTGCCTCCACCACTTTACTTGGCAGCGCATTCCATACCCCCACCACCCTCTGTGTGAAAAAACTCCCTCTAGCATCCAAATTATACCTTACCTCCCTCACCCTAAGCCCGTGACCCCTCGTGCTATTTGAGTCCATCCTAGGAAAAAGCTTAACCCTGTTTACTCTATCTATACCCCTCATAATCTTGTACACCTCTATTAGATCTCTTCTAAGTCTACGTCTTTCTAAGGAAAACAGTCCCAATTTGCCTAACCTCTCCTCGTAACTCAGACCTTCCATACCAGTCAGCATCCTGGTAAACCTCCTCTGCACTCTCTCCAGAGTCTCCACGTCCTTCCTATATTAAGGCGACCAGAACTGGACGCAGTATTCCAAATGAGGTCTAACCAACGTTTTATACAACTGCAACATTAAAGGCCAGCTCTTGTACTCTATACCCCTTCCTATAAAGGCTAGCATACTATATGCTTTCTTCACAACTTTCTCCACTTGCTCTGCCACCTTCAGAGACTTGTTCACCTGCACTCCCAGGTCTCTCTGTGTTTCTATACTCTTAATAGGTCTACCCTTTATCATATACCTCCCCCCTACATTCTTTCTCCCGAAATGCATTATCTCACATTTATCAGGATTGAATTCCATCTGCCATCTGTCTGCCCAAGCTACCAGCCTATCAATGTCCTGCTGTATTGCCTGACAACGCTCCTCACTATCCGCAAGTCCAGCCATCTTTGTATCGTCTGCAAACTTGCTGATCACTCCACTTACTCCCTCTTCCAATTCATTTATATATATTACAAATAGAAGAGGTCCCAGTACCGAGCCCTGCGGCACACATAGGGTTAGAGACAGAGTAAAGCTCCCTATACACTATCTCCATCAAATATTCCCAGGACAGATACAGCACGGGGTTAGACACAGAGTAAAGCTCCCTCTACACTGTCCCCATCAAACACTCCCAGACAGGTACAGCATGGGGTTAGATACAAAGTAAAGTTCCTCCTACACTGTCCCCATCAAACACTTCCAGGACAGGTACAGCACGGGGTTAGATACAGAGTAAAGCTCCCTCTACACTGTCCCCATCAAACATTCCCAGGACAGGTGCAGCATGGGTTTAGATACAGAGTAAAGCCCCCTCTACACTGTTCCCCATCAAACACTCCCAGGACAGGTACAGCGCGGAGTTAGATACTGAGTAAAGCCCCCTCTATACTGTTCCCCATCAAACACTCCCAGGACAGGTACAGCATGGGGTTAGATACTGAGTAAAGCCCCCTCTACACTGTTCCCTTCAAACACTCCTAGGACAGGTACAGCACGGGGTTAGATACTCAGTAAAGCCCCCTCTCCACTGTTCCCTTCAAACACTCCCAGGACAGATACAGCACGGGGTTAGATACAGAGTAAAGCTCCTTCTACACTGTCCCCATCAAACACTCCCAAGACAGGTACAGCATGGGGTTAGATACAGAGTAAAGCTCCCTCTACGCTGTCCCCCATCAAACATTCCCAGGACAGGTACAGCACGGGGTTAGATACAGAGTAAAGCTCCTTCTACACTGTCCCCATCAAACACTCCCAAGACAGGTACAGCATGGGGTTAGATACAGAGTAAAGCTCCCTCTATGCTGTCCCCCATCAAACATTCCCAGGACAGGTACAGCACGGGGTTAGATACAGAGTAAAGCTCCTTCTACATATGGTAGAATATATGGTAGAACAGGATGGATGGACTTGAATGTCTGCTACTACTTACTGCAACCATTGAATAAAATAGGAATGTTTGATTCTCGATGTGGAATAGTGAGATCAGGGCAGAGTGCTCTCAGTATCAATTCCAGGCTGCTCTCTCTCTATTGCATGTTGAAGCCTCTCTCCCTGGCACTGAGCAGTAATGGAGCTGCTCCAGATACAACACAGAGTCTGCTGCTTAATGCAAAGTGAAGGGTTTGGGACATTTCTCTTTGCTGTGAGTGTGCATCTTGGTGAATATCTTTGCCAGGCCTCATGCCTGATCTCACTCAGCCTATCAATAACCAGTCACTAGTTCCTGATTTGTTCACTTTTTCTCAATGCTGGACTTAACAAAACAAGTTATATTTAGAGCACATATTTTCTTGTCGGAAAATGGCCCAAGGTGCTTTACAGAAATACAGTCAGGTGAAATTTGACACTGCACTATTGGCGGTAACAGCTGATCAAACACTTAGTCAAAAGGGTGGATCTTTAGTAAGGTTTTGGAGAAGGAGGGGAAGGGGAGAGATGAATAGAAAAAATTACAGAGTTTACAGCAATCACAGCTGCCAATGGTGAGGTGAAGAGATGATGTAGAGATGCCAGTGTTGGACTGGGGTAAACTCAGTAAGTCTGACAACACCAATTTTAAATCCAACCGATTTATTTGATAGTAAATCTGCAAGCTTTCAAGTCGAAAGCTGAGATGAAGAGAGTCAGGGGTGAATATAAAAGTGTAGTTGGCATCATCAATGTGATAACAATTTTTCCACTTTTCATATTGAAGATCTCCTTCCCCATGTTGTGTAATGCTACTTCCAAGCTCTACGGGATTGATTCGAAATGGATCTAACATCTCTAAACTCAGCACCTATGTGGTACTCGGAGCCCCTTTTTCATTGTCACGAACCCAGGCGACTAGCTTCATTCAGCACACAAGAGGCCTCGACTCTGTACGTGAGAAACAGCTGACCTCCCACCAAATCCATTTCCCAGTATTTGACCCATAGCCTTGAATTTTATAACATGCCAAGTGCTCATTCAGGTGCTATTTTAAAGATGTGAGGCAACCCAGCTCTACCACAGTATCTAAGGATGTGCTGGCCTTGGACAGGGTCCCGAGGAAGTTCACAAGAACGATCCCTGGAATGAAGAGCTCGTCGTATGAGGAACGGTTGAGGTCTCTGGTCTGTAATCATTGGAAGTTTAGAAGGATGAGGGGAGGATCTTATTGAAACTTGCAGGATAATGCGAGGCCTGCATAGAGTGGACAGGGAGAGGGTGTTTCCATTAGTAGGAAAAATCAGAGGGCACAACCTCAAGCTAAAGGGACGATTCTTTAAAACAGAGATGAGGAGGAATTTCTTCAGGCAGAGAGTGAGGGAATGTGCTTTGCTGCAGAAGGCTGTGGAGGGCGGGTCATTGAGTGTCTTTAAGACAGAGATAGATAGGTTCTTGATTAATAAAGCAATTAGGAGTTATGGGGAAAAGGCCGGAGAATGGAGATGAGAAAAGTATCAGCCGTGATTAATGGTGGAGCAGACTCGATGGGCCGAGTGGCCTCAATCTGCTCCTATGTCTTATGGTCTTATGGAGATGGGCCAAACGCAGGCAATGGCACTAGCGTAGTGGTTTAAAAAAAAGGGTGACGTGGACAAGTTGATCTAAATGGCCTGTTTTCATGCTCTTTAATGTCAAGTTCATAGAGCATAGAACACTACAACACAAACAGGCCCTTCGACCCACAAGTTGCGCCGATCATACCCATACCTACCAGACCTATCTGTAACTCTCAATCCCATTAAATCCCATGTACTCACCGAGAAGTCTCTTAAAAGACCCCAGCGAGTTTGCCTCTACCACCACTGACAGCAGCCAATTCCACTCACTCACCACCCTGTGAGTGAAAAACTTATCTCTAACATCTCCTCTGTACTTGCCCCCCAGAACCTTAATCCTGTGTCCTCTCGTAGTGACCATTTCAGCCCTGGGAAATAGCCTCTGAGATTCTACCCTATTTATACCTCTCAACATTTTATAAACCTCTATCAGGTCGCCTCTCAACTTTCGTCTCTCCAGGGAGAAGAGTCCCAGCTCCCTCAGCCTATCTTCATAAGGCCTGCCTCCCAATCCAGGCAACATCCTTGTAAATCTCCTCTGCATCCTCTCAATAGCTTCCACATCCTTCCTATAGTGAGGCGACCAGAACTGCGCACAGTACTCCAAGTGGGGTCTGACAAGGATCTTATAAAGTTGCAGCATTACCTCCCGACTCCTAAACTCAATCCCTCGATTAGATATAGATATAGATATAGAACATTACAGCACAGAACAGGCCCTTCGGCCTTCGATGTTGTGCCGACCAAAATAAAAAGCAATGCCCCTCCAAACTAAACCATTCCCTTCTCTTCCATATACTTATCAATTAACCTCTTAAACGTCACCAAACTTGGCGCATCTACAACAGCTGCAGGCAGGGCATTCCACTCCCTAATCACTCTTTGAGTAAAGAACCTACCTCTGATATCCGTCCTATAACTCATACCCTTAATTTAAAGCTGTGTCCCCTCGTGCTAGCTTTCTCCATCCTAGGAAAAAGGCTATCACTGTCCACCCTATCTAAACCTCTAATCATCTTATATGTTTCAATAAGGTCCCCTCTTAGCCGCCTCCTTTCTAACGAAAACAACCTCAAATCCCTCAGCCTCTCTTCATAAGACCTGCCCTCCATACCAGGCAACATCCTGGTAAACCTCCTCTGTACCCTCTCCAATGCCTCCACATCTTTCTTATAATGTGGGGACCAGAACTGCACACAATACTCCAAGTGCGGCCGCACTAGAGTTTTGTACAGCTGCAACATGATGCTGCGGCTCCTAAATTCAATCCCCCTACCAATAAAAGCTAAGACTCCATATGCCTTCTTAACAACTTTATCCACTTGACTGCCTACTTTCAGGGATCTATTGACACATACACCAAGATCCTTCTGTTCCTCAACACTATTAAGAGCCCTACCATTAGCCCTATACTCTACACATTTATTGTTCCTGCCAAAGTGCATTACCTCACACTTTTCCACATTAAACTCCATTTGCCACCTCTCGGCCCAGCTCTGCAACTTGTCCAAGTCACTCTGTAAACTAGAACACCCCTCTTCACTATCTACCACTCCACCAACTTTAGTGTCATCTGCAAATTTACTGATCCATCCCTCAATACCCTCATCCAGATCATTTATAAAAATTACAAACAGCAGGGGCCCCCAAAACAGACCCCTGAGGCACACCACTCGTCACCGAACTCCACGATGAATATCTCCCATCAACCACCACCCTCTGTCTTCTATCTGCCAGCCAATTCCTAATCCAATTAGCTAAATCACCCTCTATTCCACACATCTGCATTTTCTGTAGAATTCTTCCATGGGCCACCTTATCAAACGCCTTACTAAAGTCCATATATACTACATCAACCGCCTTACCCCCATCCACCTCTTGGTCACTTTCTCAAAAAACTCAATGAGGTTAGTAAGGCATGACCTACCCTTCACGAAACCATGCTGACTATCCCCAATCAATTCATTTCTCTCTAAATAACTATAAATCCTATCCCTAATAATTCTCTCCAATACCTTGCCCACAACAGAATTAAGACTCACTGGCCTATAATTCCCTGGAAGGTCTCTCTTCCCCTTCTTAAACAATGGGACCACATTCGCTATCCTCCAGTCCTCCGGAACCACACCCTAACCAACGAGGACCTGAAGATCAGAGCCAGAGGCTCTGCAATCTCCTCTCTTGCCTCCCAGAGAATCCTAGGGTAAATCCCGTCCGGCCCAGGGGACTTATCCAACTTCAAACCCTCGAGAATTTCTAGCGCATCCTCCCTATCTACTACAACACTTCCCAATTTGCAACCATGTACCTCAGTGTTCTCCATAGCTACATTTCCAGCACTCTGCGTGAATACCGAAGAGAAATATTTATTCAGTGCCTCACCAATCTCTTCAGGCTCCACGCACAACTTCCCACTGCTGTCTATGACTGGCCCTAATCTTGCCCTAACCAATCTTCTATTCTTAACATATCGAAAGAAAGCTTTAGGATTCTCCTTAATCCTATCAGCCAACATCTTCTCGTGTCCCCTCTTAGCTCTCCTCAATTCACTTTTTAGCTCCTTCCTGGCTAATCTATAGCTATCCATTGCACTAACTGAGCCTTCAAGCCTCATCCTGACATAAGCCTCCTTTTTCTTCTTAACCAGCAAATCAACTTTTTTCGTACACCAAGGCTCTCTTACTCGACCATTTCCTCCCTGCCTGACAGGGACATACTTATCAAGGACTCGCAGCAGCTGCTCCTTGAATAAGCACCACATTCCAGATGTTCCCAGTCCCTGTAGTTTCCTAGTCCAATCTATGCACCCTAATTCTCTCCTGATGGCCTCATAATTACCCTTCCCCCAGCTATAACTACTGCCCCCAGCTTCATGCCTATCCCTGTCCATCACGAAGGTGAACGTAACCGAATTGTGGTCACTATCACCAAAATGTTCACTAACTTCCAAGCCTAACACCTGGTCTGGCTCATTGCCCAGCACCAAATCCAATGTAGCCTCACATTCCCCCATCACAATTACCCTACTATTTTCACTCCTAATCAGAATTGACTTTGCAATCCTTTCCTCAACCTCTCTAGAACTATTAGGAGGTCTGTAAAAGACTCCCAACAGGGTGACGTCTCCTCTCCTGTTTCTAATCTCAGCCCATACTACCTCAACAGACAAGTCCTCATCAAACTTCTTTTCTATCACCATGATACAGTCTTTGACCAATAATGCCACTCCTCCCCCCCTTCTACCTCCTTCTCTACTCCGACTAAAGCATTTGTACCCCGGAACCTGCAACATCCATTCCTGTCCCTGCTCTACCCAAGTCTCTGAAATGGCCACAACATCGAAGTTCCAGGTACTGGTCCAAGCTGCAAGTTCCTCCCCCTTATTGCGAATACTCCTTGCATTAAAGTATACGCATTTCAAACCATGCCCCACCCCACCCGTACGCCGCTGTGTTTTACAACTCTCTTCTATAACCCCCTTACTCTCATCCCTCTCAGCACCCCAACTACTTAGGATCCCACCCCCCCCGAATCAGTTTAAAGCCCCCATCATAGCCTTAGCAAATTTTCCCCCCAAGATATTAGTCCCCCTCTGGTTCAGGTGTAGACCATCTCTCTTGAAGAGGTCCCACCTATCCCAGAATGAGTCCCAATTGTTAAGGAACCTGAACCCCTCCCTCCTGCACCATCCACGCAGCCATGAGTTCATCTTTCCCTTTCTCTGTTCTTCTCTAAACTATCCCTTGGCACAGGCAAGAGTCCAGAGATAACAGATCTGCCTGTTATGGACCTAAGCTTCCACCCTAACTCCATAAATTTCTGTTTAATATCCCCTTCCCTTGTCCTAGCTACATCATGTGTCCCCACATGAACAATGTGGGGACACATGAAGCTTACGGTGTACTGGCCTTAATGAAGGCCAGTACACCGTAAGCTTTCTTAACTACATCCTCCACCTGCAAGGCCGATTTAAGAGTCCTATGGACCTGGGCTCCAAGGTCCTTCTGCTCCTCAACACTGCTAAGACTCTACCCTTGACATTGTATTCCTTCATCCCATTGGTCCTGCCAAAATAGACCACTACACATTTATCTGCATTGAAGTGGGTCTATCTGCCACTTCTCCGCCCAGTCTTGCATCCTGTCTATGTCTTGCTGCAACTTCTGACATCCCTCCAGACTATCCACAACACCACCAACCTTTGTTCACTGGGCTGTAGGTTCTGGATTTTCCCTGTCACCCTTCTTGGCTACTCTCCAGTCTTCTGGAAAGTCTCCTGTGATTAAAGAAGACACAAAAATTTCGTACAAGGCCCAGCAATTTCTTCCCTCATCTCTCTCTGGATTCTGGGATGGATCCCATCAGGTTCTATCTACTAAATGTTTTTCAATCCACCCACCTCATTTTTGATATTGACATGCTCTAGACTATCAACACATTGATTTCTAGACTCACCGTGCCGTTCTCCTTTGTGAAAACCAATGCAAAGTATTTGTTGAAGACCTTACCCACTTCCTTTGGCTCTATGCGTAAATTCCCTCTGATAAGGTGGTGCCCAGGACTGCACACAGTGCTCCAACTGTGGCCTCATCAAAGTTCTATACAGTTGCACCATGACTTCCCAGCCTTTATAATCTATGCCTCGATTGATAAAGGAGTGTCCCTTTTCACCACCTACCAACACACACTTCTGTCTTCAGAGATCTATGGGCAAACATTCCAAAGTCTCCTGGTTCCACAGAGCTTCCTAGTGTCCTGCCATTCATTGAATACTTCCTCGTCAAATTACTCCATCCAAACCTCATACTTATCTGTATATTTGCCCATTCTGCTTATATCTTCCTGTCTCCTAAGACACTCAGCCTCACTGTTAACCATCCGATCAATCTTTGTGTCACCAACAAACTTACTAATCCTATCCCCCAAATTGTCATCTATGTCTTTATATAAATGATGAATAATATGGGACCCGGCACAGATCCCTATGTATGCCACTGATCACTGGTTTCCCGTCACAAAAGCAGCTTTCTGTCAGCACCCTTGGTCTGCTACAACTGAGGCAATTTTAAATCCACTTTATCAAATTACCCTGTATTCATGTGAATTTCCCTTCTTTACAAATCTCCCATGTGGGACCTCGTCAAAGGTTTTGCTGAAATCCATGTCAACTACATCGACTGCACTCCCCTCATCTACACCCCTGGTCACCTTCTCAAAAAAATTCAATCAAATTCATTAGTCTTGATCGCCCTCTGATGAAGCCACGCTGATTACCCCTGATCAAGCTTTGTCTCTCCAAATGGAGATAGATTCTCTCCTTTAGAATTTTCTCCGGTAGTTTTTGTGCCACTGATGTGAGAGTCTGGTCTGTAGTTCCCTGGTTTATCCCCATAATCTTCTTAAATAACGGAACCACATTAGATCATAGAACATAGAACATAGAACATTACAGCGCAGAACAGGCCCTTTGGCCTTCGATGTTGCGCCGACCAATTAGGAAAAAGCAATGACCCTCTAACCTAAATCATTCCCTTTTCATCCATAAACTTATCTACTAACCTCTTAAACACCACCAAACTTGGCGCATCTACAACTGACGCAGGCAAGGCATTCCATACCCTTACCACCCTCTGGGTAAAGAACCTAACTCTGACATCTGTCCTAAAACCACCACCCCTTAATTTAAAGCTATGTCCCCTCATGCTAGCTTTCTCCATCCTAGGAAAAAAGGCTATCACTGTCCACCCTATCTAAACCTCTAATCATCTTATATGTTTCAATAAGGTCTCCTCTTAGTCGCCTTCTTTCTAACAAAAACAACCTCAAATCCCTCAGCCTCTCTTCATAAGACCTGCCTTCCATACCAGGGAACAACATTAGTTGTTCTCCAGTTGATGGCATCTCCTCCATGGCCAAAGCGGAATTAAAAATTTGGATGTGAGCCCCTGCAATCTCCTCTTTTTTCTTCCATAGCAACCTGGGACACAATCCATCCAGAGTTGGAGATTTATCCATTTTCAAGGCTGCAACATCTCCAATACCCTGTCCTTCCCTGTGTCAATTAAGTCAAGAACCTCACAGTCTCTCTCCCTGAATTCCGTACCCTCTTCCTCATTCTCTTGGGTGAAGACAGTTGTGAAATATTCAACATTTTACCAATATTCTCCATCTCCATCCACAGATTCCCCTTGATTCCGAATGGGCCCTCCTCTTTCCTTGGTTATCCTCTTCCCATTGATATACTTGGAGAACATTTTGGGATTTTCCTTACTTTTACCAGCCAGAGCTTTCTCGTATCTGTTCTCTGTTTTTCTAATTGCTCTCTTAAGCTCCATCCTGCACTTTCTGCACTTCACTAATGCCTCTGCTGATTTGTTCCCCTTGTACTTGCTAAAAGCCTCTCTTTTCCTTCTTATCATATCCTGAGTATCTCTGGTCAAACATGGTTCTCTGGATTTGTTACTCCTTCCTGTCACTCTAGAGGAACCATACTGGGATTGTACGCTTCCCTTTTCCTATCTGAATGCCTCCCCACTGCTCTGTAGATTTCTCCACTGCTTGCTGTTCCCAGTCTACCTTGACCAGATTCTGCTCTCCCAATCTCAATCTGGATTAATGAATGTATCAGGAACAGCACGAATCATGATATGTCCAGCAAAGTGTCTAGAAAATGCAGAGCAAGGACTCTGTCCTGTGGAACAGGCTGGTGAAGATTCTGTCTGAGGAAACAGGAGCTGCCTTTGAGCAGCAGTGTTGGAGGTCTGTGCCCCTGGCTCATGCTGAAACATGTAGCTGTGATGAGCTAACCATAAGGGACATCTTCGTACGTGACTGCTGGTGAGACTGGATCAGAACAAGAACAAGAACAAAAGACAAAACAAAACAGCACAGGAAACAGGCCCTTCGGCCCAACGAGCCCACGCCGCCACCCCGATGTTCCCACCTGAGCTTGAAAGAAAAGGCCTAGGAATGGCTTATAGTGCAAGATGATGGTGAAATGGTGGCTGGATGTATACAGAAACTTCCTAACAGCGAATATAACGACTAGAGTCTCCTTATCAATCTGTGAATCCTCCTTCATCAGACAAGGTGCTGGAAGCAAAAGCGATAGGTTGCTTCATGCCATCTTCATCTTTTGAGAAAGTATGCCCCCCATGTGATGCATCACAGTTCACTATGATCTGCTCACCTGGGTCAAAACAGATAAATAAGATTTCAGAATCATGGAATGCCTAACATAGAACAATACAGCACAGAACAGGCCCTTCGGCCTTCGATGTTGTGCCGACCGAAATAAAAAGCAATGCCCCTCCAAACTAAACCATTCCCTTCTCTTCCATATACTTATCAACTAACCTCTTAAACGCCACCAAACTTGGCGCATCTACAACAGCTGCAGGAAGGGCATTCCACTCCCTAATCACTCTTTGAGTAAAGAACCTACCTCTGATATCCGTCCTATAACTCATACCCCTTAATTTAAAGCTGTGTCCCCTCGTGCTAGCTTTCTCCATCCTAGGAAAAAGGCTAACACTGTCCACACTAAGTGTCGAAGGAATCCATTTTGCCCATCAAGTTTGCACTGGCCACAATTCCATCCAGACCCTATTCCCGTAACCCTGCTAGGGTCAATTTAGCATGGCCAAGCAACCTATCCGCACATCTTTGGTGTGTGAGAGAAAGACGGAGCACCCAGAGGAAACCCACGCAGACATGGGGAGAATGTGCGAACTTCACACAGACAGTGACCCAAGCTGGGAATTAAACCCAGGCCCTTGTGGTGCTGTGAGGCAGCAGCGCTAACCACTGTGCCACCATGCCTGTTTTACTTCCCTTAGAGAATCCCCCATTGCTCACACTTTTTTTTTAGAAGTTGGTGGTAGATAAATTAGATAAAAACCAGCCACAGTAGTTGACCATCCCCCAGAAGTTTTGCAAATCTGTGAGGTTGTTCAGTGCAGCTTCCTCTTTTCTTGCCTTTATCACTCTCTCCAGTGGGTGTGGGCCTTTTGCATTGACTCTGAATCCTAAATGGGTGACCTCATCAGCCTGAAAAGTACAATTTTCTGTTTTCAAAAGGACACCGACTTCCTTTGAATCTTTTGAGGACTTTGCACATTCTCCCCATGTCTGCATGGGTTTCCTCTGGGTGCTCTGGCTTCCTCTCTCACATCAAAGATGTGTGGGTTAGATGGATTGGCCATGCTAGTCCTCGGGTAACACCCTTGCTTTAGGACATCTCCAGATCTGGGCTCCCTTGTTGAGGCCTTTCCATGGTGAGCTGAAAGATAGTACATGCCAATGAAATGCCAAAGGGTAACCTCGTATATTGGAATAAACCCTTGCGTTTATTAATGATGGGAAATTTGCTCAGGTCTTCCTCCGTGGTATACATGACTTTGGTCCAGTTTTGTATATTTGAGGCCTCCTGCCAGCTTATTGTAAAGGTTTTCTATCATAGAATCATAGAGATTTACAGCATGGAAACATGCCAACCAATACTAACCAGTATTCACCAAAGAGACGGACTTGTTGGATGATGAGTCTGGGAAAGGGTGTGTAGATAGTTTGAGTCATGTTGCAATCAAAAAAGAGGAGGTATTGGGGTTCTTGAGAAACATTAAGGTAGAGAAGTGGTTGTAAAGTTGGGCCTGATGGATATAAACCAGAATACTGAGAGAGGCAAGGGAGGAAATTGCCGGGACCTTGAGAGAAATGTTTGTATCCTCATGGAGGAGGTCCAAGAGGATTGGAGAATAGCCAATGTTGTTCCTTTGTTTAAGAAGGGTAGCAAGAATAATCCAGGTAATTACAGGTCAGTGAGCCTTACATCAGTGTTAGGGAAATTATTGGAGAGGATTCTTTGAGATCCCCAAGAGGGATTTTTTTCCCTCTTAGAAATAAGTGGATGTATTAGTGAGAGACAACGTGGTTTTGTGAAGGGGGGTGGTCATGTCTCACTAACTTGGTCGAGTTTTTCGAGAAGTGACAAAGCTGATTGATGAGAGTAGGGCAGTGGATGTTGTCTACCTGGACTTCAGTAAGGCCCCTCATGGCAGACTGGTGCAAAAATTGAAGTTGCAAGGGATCAGAGAGGTGAGCTGGCAACGTGGATACAAAATTGACTGTGCAAGACATTCCAGATCATCAATATGGATGCCATCATTTCACATGAGAACACCATGCAGAGGTACACGGTACATACTGTTGCAACTCGGCCAACACTGTCTACTTGATAAGCTGCAGGAAAGGATGTCCCGAAGCATGGTACATTGGGGAGACCATGCAGACACTACAATAGAGGATGAATGAACATCGCTTGACAATTACCAGGCAATAGTGTTCCCTTCTTGTTGGCGAACACTTCAACAGTCACGGGCATTCAGCCTCCGATCTTCGGGTAAGTGTTCTCCAAGGCGGCCTTCATGACACACGACAGCACAGAGTCGCTGAGCAGAGACTGATAGCCAAGTTCCGCACACATGAGGACGGTCTCAACCAGGATCTTTGGTTCATGTCGCATTATCTGTAACCCCCATGACTTGCCTGGGTTTGTAAAATCTCACTAACTGTCCTGTCTGGAGACAATACACATCTCTTTAACCTCCGCTTAACCCTCTCTCCACTCACATTGTCTGTAGCTTTAAGAGTTGATTACCTGTAAAGACTCGCATTCCAACCATTATTTTGTAAACTGAGTTTCTATCTTTATCTGCACTGTTTGTGAACAGAACTGATGAAGGAGCAGTGAGCACTCTGAAAGCTGGTGGCATTTCTACCAAATAAACCTGTTGGACTTTAACCTGGTGTTGTGAGACTTCTTACTCGGTCAAACAAGACAGAGGGTAGAAGTGGGAAGGGTGCATTTCTGAATGGAGGGCTGTGGCAAGTGACATTCCTCAGGGATCAGTGCTGGGACCTTTGCTGTTTATAATATATATAAATGACTTGGAGGAAAATGTAACTGGATTGATTAGTAAGTTTGCAGATGACACAAAGATTGGTGGATTTGTGGATAGCAATGAGGACAATCAGAGGATACAGCAGGATATAGATCAGTTGGAGACTTGGGCGGAGAGATGGCAGACGGAATTTAATCTGGAGAAATGTGAGGTCTAATTTTGGAAGGTCTAATACAGTTAGGAAATATACTGTAAATGGCGGTATTGATAAGCAAAGAGATCTGGGTATTCAGGTACACAGGTCACTGAAAGTGGCAGTGCAGGTAGAGAAGATAGTCAAGAAGGCATATGGCATGCTTGCCTTCATTGACCGGGTATTATGTTTAAAAATCATGTTGCAGCTTTATAGAACCTTAGTGAGGCCGCACTTGGAATATAGTGTTTAATTCTGGGTCACCCACACTACCAGAAGGATATGGAGGCTTTGGACTGGGTAAAGAAAAAATTTGTCAGGATGTTGCCTGGTATGAAGGACATTAGCTATGAGGAGAGGTTGGAGAAACTTGGTTTGTTCTCACTGGAATGATGGAGGTTGAGGGGGAGACCCTGATAGAAATCTACAAGATTATGAGAGGCATGGACAGAGTGGATAGTCAGAAGCTTTTTCCCCAGGGTGAAAGAGGTGTACGAAAAAAGTTGATTTGCTGGTTAAGAAGAAAAAGGAGGCTTATGTCAGGATGAGGCTTGAAGGCTCAGTTAGTGCAATGGATAGCTATAGATTAGCCAGAAGGGAGCTAAAGAATGAATTGAGGAGAGCTAAGAGAGGACACGAGAAGACTTTGGCTGATAGGATTAAGGAGAATCCTAAAGCTTTCTTTAGATATGTTAAGAATAGAAGATTGGTTATGGCAAGATTAGGGCCAGTCATAGACAGCAGTGGGAAGTTGTGCGTGGAGCCTGAAGAGATTGGTGAGGCACTGAATAAATATTTCTCTTCGGTATTCAAGCAGAGTGCTGGAAATGTAGCTATGGAGAACACTGAGGTACAGGGTTGCAAATTGGGAAGGATTGTAGTAGATAGGGAGGATGTGTTAGAAATTCTCGAGGGTTTGAAGTTGGATAAGTCCCCTGGGCCGGACGGGATTTCCCCTAGGATTCTCTGGGAGGCAAGAGAGGAGATTGCAGAGCCTCTGGCTCTGATCTTCAGGTCGTTGTTGGTTACGGGTGTGGTTCCAGAGGACTGGAGGAGAGCGAATGTGGTCCCATTGTTCAAGAAGGGGAAGAGAGACCTTCCAGGGAATTATAGGCCAGTGAGTCTTACTTCTGTTGTGGGCAAAGTATTGGAGAGAATTATTAGGGATAGGATTTATAGTTATTAGAGAGAAATGAATTGATTGGGGATAGTCAGCATGGTTTCGTGAAGGGTAGGTCATGCCTTACTAACCTCATTGAGTTTTTTGAGAAAGTGACCAAAGAGGTGGATGGGGGTAAGGCGGTTGATGTAGTATATATGGCCTTTAGTAAGGCGTTTGATAAGGTGGCCCATGGAAGACTTCTACAGAAAATGCAGATGTGTGGAATAGAGGGTGATTTAGCTAATTGGATTAGGAATTGACTGGCAGATAGAAGACAGAGGGTGGTGGTTGATGGGAGATATTCATCGTGGAGTTCGGTGACAAGTGGTGTGCCTCAGGGGTCTGTTTTGGGGCCCCTGCTGTTTGTAATTTTTATAAATGATCTTGATGAGGGTATTGAGGGATGGATCAGTAAATTTGCAGATGATACTAAAGTTGGTGGAGTGGTAGATAGTGAAGAGGGGTGTTTTAGTTTACAGAGTGACTTGGACAAGTTGCAGAGCTGGGCCGAGAGTTGGCAAATGGAGTTTAATGTGGAAAAGTGTGAGGTAATGCACTTTGGCAGGAACAATAAATGTGTAGAGTATAGGGCTAATGGTAGGGCTCTTAATAGTGTTGAGGAACAGAAGGATCTTGGTGTATGTGTCAATAGATCCCTGAAAGTAGGCAGTCAAGTGGATACAGTTGTTAAGAAGGCATATGGAGTCTTAGCTTTTATTGGCAGGGGGATTGAATTTAGGAGCCGCAGCATCATGTTGCAACTGTACAAAACTCTAGTGCGGCCGCACTTGAGTATTGTGTGCAGTTCTGGTCCCCACATTATAAGAAAGATGTGGAGGCATTGGAGAGGGTACAGAGGAGGTTTACCAGGATGTTGACTGGTATGGAGGGCAGGTCTTATGAAGAGAGGCTGAGGGATTTGAGGTTGTTTTCGTTATAAAGGAGGCGGCTAAGAGGAGACCTTATCGAAACATATAAGATGATTAGAGGTTTAGATAGGGTGGACAGTGATAGCCTTTTTCCTAGATGGAGAAAGCTAGCACGAGGGGACACAGCTTTAAATTAAGGGGTATGAGTTATAGGACGTATATCAGAGGTAGGTTCTTTACTCAAAGAGTGATTAGGGAGTGGAATGCCCTGCCTGCAGCTGTTGTAGATGCGCCAAGTTTTGTGGCGTTTAAGAGGTTAGTTGATAAGTATATGGAAGAGAAGGGAATGGTTTAGTTTGGAGGGGCATTGCGTTTTATTTTGGTCGGCACAACATCGAAGGCCGAAGGGCCTGTTCTGTGCTGTATTGTTCTATGTTCTATGTTCTATGTTCTATTAGGGGGCACAGGTTTAAGGTGTGAGGGCAAGGTTTAAAGGAGATGTATGAGGCAGATTTTTTACACAGAGGGTGGTGGATGCTGGGGGAGATAGTGGAAGCAGATATAGTAGTGGCTTTTAAGGAGCATTTTGAAAAATGAATAGAGGGATATGGAGCCCAGAAAGGTGGGGGATTTAGTTCAGTTGGGCAGCATGGTCAGGGCCGAAGAGCCTGTTCCTGTTCTGGAATTTTCTTTGTTCTATGCCTCGTATATTCTCATCAAAATCTTTAATATAAAAAACAAATAACATGGGCCCAGCACTGATCTCTGAGGCACACTGCTGGTCACAGGCCTCCAGTTTGAAAAACAACTCTCTACAACTACCCTCTAGTTTCTATCATCAAGTCAATTTTGTATCCATTTAGCTAGCTCACCCTGGATCCCGTGAGATTTAACATTATGCAACAACCTACCATGCGGAACCTTATCAAAGGTCTTGCTAAAGTCCGTAGACAACATCAATTGCACTGCCCTCATCTACCTTCTTGGTTACCCCTTCAAAAAACTCAATCAAATGTGTGAGATTTTCCACTCACAAAGCCATGCTGACTGTCTCTAATCAGTCCTTGTGTCTCTAAATAAAGAACAAAAACAAAGAACAGTGCAGCACAGGAAACAGGCCCTTCAGCCCTACAAGCCCGTGATACCCATTTTAACACTCAGTGAGAGCCTCATTCAAGTCTTTCTATGAGTTTTGTCGACATCTAGTGGACTCCACAATAAAGGGGTATAAATTTAGGGAATTATATGTGCGCCAGATTAAGGGAGATCCAATTCTCCAATCAGCCTAAAAGCACATTTTTGGGATGTGGGAGGAAACCGGAGCACACGGAGAAAACCTACGCAAGCACAGGGAGAATGTGCAAACTCCCACAGACATTGACCCAACCCCCTGTATCTGCACAGCTGCCAGTGATAGTCACTGAGCTGTCATGTTGCCCATCAAATGCCTCTAGATCTGTCTCTCAAAATACCTTCCAACAATTTACCCACTTCAGATGTGAGGCTCACTGCCCTGTAATTCCCAGGCTTTTCTCTGCAGCTCTTTTTAAACAAAGGCACAACATTTACCACTGTCCAATCTTCAGGCACCTCACCCGTGACTATTGATGATTCAAATATCTCGGCTAGGGGACCTGAAATTTCCTCCCTCGTCTCCCACAATATCCTTCATCAGGTCCCAGGGATTTATCTATCTTGATGCGCTTTAAGACTTCCACTATTCAGGATAGGATATCTATCTATTTAAGCAGCTTGGTTAACGGTTAACCTGTAATAGTTACAAATCCTCAATGTATACTCTACTTTTAACACTATGGCTATTGGTGTAATCCACTCTGAGAATTGTACTGGCTTAATTATCCCTCAATCTTCCAATTGATTCAACTCCATCTCAGTGTTTTGAGGTAGGGAATAAGGGAGGACCAGGCTAAAAGATGTTGGCGTTGATCCAGATTTTCCATAAATTCAAATCTTTACTTCCCATTGAAGCAGTATAATATCAAGGGTAGGAGTCTTGGCAGTGTTGAGGAGCAGAAGGATCTTGGGGTCTGGGTCCATAGGTCTCTTAAATCTGCCCCACAAGTCTAGGAAGTGGTTAAGAAGGCGTATGGTGTACTGGCCTTCATTAATAGAGGAATTGAGTTTAGGAGTCGGGAGGTAATGCTGCAACTTTATAAGACCTTTGTCAGACCCCACTTGGAGTATTGTGCGCAGTTTTAGTCGCCTCACTATAGGAAGGATGTGGAAGCTATTGAGAGGGTGCACAGGAGATTTACAAGGATGTTGCCTGGATTGGGGGGCAGGCCTTATGAAGATAGGTTGAGAGAGCTAGGTCTCTTCTCCCTGGAGAGATGAAGGTTGAGAGGCGACCTGATAGAGGTTTATAAGATGTTGAGAGGAATAGATAGGGTAAATTCTCGGAGCCTATTTCCCAGGGCTGAAATAGTCACTGCAAGAGGACACAGGTTTAAGGTGCTGGGGAGCAAGTACAGAGGAGATGTTAGAGGTAAGTTTTTCACTCAGAGGGTGGTGAGTGAATGGAATCAGTTGCCATCAGTGGTGGTAGAGGTGAACTCGCTGGGGTCTTTTAAGAGACTTCTGGATGAGTACATGGGATTTAATGGGATTGGGAGTTACAGATAGGTCTATGGCCTGGTAAGTATAGATATAATCGCACAACTTGTGGGCCAAAGGGCCTGTTTGTGCTGTAGTGTTCCATGTTCTATATGCACATTCTGAAAAACTCTTGATACTTTCACAAGAACTCATAGAAAACCCTATCTGTGATATTGAATATTTCTACCCAATCCAAATTTGTTTGTCTCAATCAATCTGATCCCATAAGGCTCGGCCTCTGTCCTCTACATCAAGTGGAGCTGAACAGATTAATTCTGACAGTACACCAGTGTTAATGTTGTGTTCAATATCTTCAGTACCTCCCCTGTATAGGTTGCCAACTTTGCTGAGGTTTTGCTGAGTTTCATTTTTCTTTAAATATTTATAGATTTGTTCACCTATAACCATATCCCAGACACCTGTATAGATCTCCATTGTAAATGGAGGCCTATTAACCATAAGGATAATTTCAATGGAGGGTGATTTATTTAACTTTATAACATTCACTTATAAACTTTGGACTTTTCTGAATATCCCTCAAGCTTATTCACCAGATGTGTTGATTTTTTTTCTCTGGAAGCTGGACACTGTGTACTTGTCTCTGCACTGGGCTACTGTGTGGTCCTTTCGATTATTTCTGAAACAAATGAACTCTTTACATTTCATCAGTTTTGGAGATGGTCTCCCTCACAGTGAGAATCCTTGTGGCCAGCAGTTTCTCTTCCTCCTCTGGACTCTGGTGTTCCAAGCATTCACTGCTTCCTGCTAAATTTAATTCCTTGCAGTTCGAAGATACTTTGTTCCACCTCCCTGTCACTTGAGCCAATTTTACTGTCTTGTCCAGGGATAATATAATCACAGCAACTTCTTCAAACTCTTAACATCACAGACAAGACAATCACATATCACTTTCAGATGGGTCAAACTCACAATGTTCGATCTATTTGGCAAAGTCTGGAAACTAAAGCAGAAACTGTCTCCCTGGGTCCCGAGCAGCTGAATGGAATTTATATCTCTGAATAATAACAGAGAGTAAGGGATTATGGTGGTCCCTATTGGTATAATCTACTCTGAGAATTGTACCAGCTGAATTATCCTTCAATCTCCCAACTGATTCCGCTCATCTCAGTGTTTAGTCCAATGCTTTAATATCAGGTTCCCCTGGAGATGTGAAGCTTCCTACATATTTGTGACGATAATAAACCATGAGAATAATAATTTTCTGCTTTGCTTTGGAAGTTATTTCATTGGCTGTATAAAAAAAACAAACGTTTTCAGTGTATTGGCCCCAGTTCCACCCTCCAGGTCCCAGTTTGATTTTCTGAACAGTAACTGGGACAATGACTTTATGCTTTCCTTGAAGGTTTTCAGGGACACGCATTCCATCCTGCAGATGCTGAAATATTATTCTTATTGACAGTGTTTGTAGCACGTTCGATGAGGTGCCTCACAAAAGGTTGCTGTAGAAGGTTAGGGTGCACGGAGTTGGGGATAAGGTGTTAGTGTGGATTGAGGATTGGTTATCTAACAGGAAACAGAGAGTTGGAATCAATGGGTGCTTTTCTGGTTGGCAGTTGGCGACTAGTGGAGTGCCGCAGGGATCAGTGCTGGGGTCACAACTGTTTACCATTTACATAGAGAATTTGGAGGAAGGGGCTGAGTGCAGGGTAACAAAATTTGCTGATGACACGAAGATGAGTGGAAAAGCAAATTGCATGGAGGATGTGAAAGTCTGCAGAAGGATCTGGATAGGCTGAGTGAGTGGGCAAGGACCTGGCAGTTGGAATATAACGTTAGCAAATGTGAGGTTATCCACTTTGGTAGAAATAATAATAGGAGAGATTATTATTTAAAAGGTGAAAAGCTGCAGCATGCTACGGTGCAGAGGGACCTGGGGGGCCTTGTGCATGAATCACAAAAACCCAGTCTGCAGGTGCAGCAGTTGATTAAGAAGGCGAATACAATGTTGGCATTTATAGCGAAAGGGATAGAATATAAAAGCAGGGAGGTCTTGCTGCAACTGTACAGGGCACTGGTGAGGCTGCAACTGGAGAACTGTGTGCAGTTTTGGTCCCCTTATTTGCGAAAGGATATACTGGCCTTGGAGGGAATGCAGAGAAGGTTCACCAGACTGATACCGGAGATGAGGGAGTTAGTTTATTAAGAGAGATTGAATAGATTGGGTCTGTACTCGTTACAGTTTAGAAGGTAGGATCTTATAGAGACATATAAGATAATGAAGGGGATGGATAGGGTAGAGGTAGAGAGATTCTTCCTGCTTAGAAAGGAAACCAGAACTAGAGAGAACAGCCTCAAAATAGGGGGAGGGGGGAGTTTAGATCAGAGTTGAGGAGGAACTTCTTCACTCAAAGGGTGGTGAGTCTCTGGAATTCTCTGTCCGTTGAAGTGGTGGAGGTTTCCCGCTGAATATATTTAAGTCATGGGTAGATAGGTTTCTGATAGACAAGGGAATTAAGGGTTATGGGGAGAAAGCGGGAAAGTGGAACTGATCCACTTCAGATCAGCCATGATCTTATTGAATGGCGGGGCAGGCTCGAGGGACTGGATGGTCTATTCCTGCTCCTATTTCTTATGTTCTTATGCTCTTACAAGGTAACACGATGAGGGAACCTTAAAGCACAATTGTGACTTATTGAAGCACAATAAGAACTATTTACAATAAACTCAGTACAGATACAGATCTAGGTTCACCACTCCTGGGATCAGGCTGCAGGTTCCACCTACCCAGACCTACACTAACACCTGACAGACTGCATTTGCATACTACCATTGATAAGCTCTAGGAGCGTCATGTATCCTACAAATAACCCGCCTCTTAAAGAGGTCACACCATTCTAACTGCCTTAAACATTCACTCCCTCCAATGCTAACACACCATTACAGCAGAATAGCCCCTTGCAAAGGCTTCTTTGACATCATTTGGATGGTACGGTAACATAGTAGTTAGCATTGTTGCTTCACAGCTCCAGGGACCTGGGTTCGATTCCTGTATTGGGTCACTGTCTGTATGGAGTTTGCACGTTCTCCTCGTGTCTGAATGGGTTTCCTCTGGGTGCTCCAGTTTCCTCCCAAGTCTAAAGATGAGCGGGTTAGGTTGATTGGCCATGCTAAATTGCCCCTTAGTTTCTAGGGATGCTTTGTTATAGGGATTAGTGGGTATAATATGTAGGGATATGGGATAGGGCCTGGGTGGGATTGTGTTTGGTGCAGACTCAATGACTTTCTGCACTGGAGGGTTCTATAATTCTATGATCCACGATCTAGCACCTTCCCAAGCAAGACCTTGCCCATTTAGAAGAACAAGGCAGCAGGCTGGTGAGAACGCTCCAGAACATTTCCCTCCAAGTCAAACAATACCCTGAGCTGCATCTGTATCACCATCCTTTTGTTCTCACTAGTTGCCTCCTGAACACCACCAGTCTGCAATGACTCAAGGAAATAATCCAAGGAGGAGATACTGGGGGGGGCGTCAGGAGGTGGATCAAGCTGTGAAGTATGTTGATGCATATCCCTCTAAGGGAATGGGTCAGGTGACCTTGGATCACACTCCACCCTGGATGAAGCTCGTTCTTGTGCTGACTACGCTAATAATAAACCGATCCAGTTAGTTTACTGCCACTGACCTTGTGTTTATTACTAGTCTCAATTCCTGATCTGAAATGTAACAACTGGTGAGTCACGGCCTATGGATTCCAATTCACTGCTGCCTTTCGGGAGAAGGAGGAAGATTGGCATCTTCATCCTGGACCCAGAATTGTCAAGGGTGCTGGGGTAGTCTCGAAGGAACAGTCACCGAGAGGAGCAGCCGAGACTGTGTTTGACCCTGCGGAGATACCCTATCACGAAGGCTGAAGGTAGTGGTCACGGGGAACTCGGGTGAAGGCAGATATCAGAGTTATATACTCTGGGAGCACTGAGGCTGTCATGAGGGAAATGTTCGCAAGGAGATTTGGAGAACAACCAATGGGAAAAATAGGGTGAACAGTCAGCAAGGAGGAGCAGTGAGAAGAGAGCGATTCAGGGCAAAAGCGCCATTGCAGCAACAGAACGTGAAGCAAGAGAAATACCAACCAGAAGAAGCAAGAAATGGCAGCCAATTCGAGGTCATGGAGCTTTTCAAGAAAGATATGGAGAGTTTGATGCTATACGTGGAGCATCTCAGCTCTTATTGGATGAGAACTTGCAGTCGCAGTTTTCTAAAGTACTGTAGGCAATAAAACAAGGCTCTTACAACCAGAGAAAGCTGCAGAGTAACCCCTAGCACTAAGGAATCACTACACCCCAAAGCCACTTATGATAGCAGAACGGTTCCGATTTTATAAGAGAATGCAATTGGAAGGTGAATCCATCGTACAATTTGTGGCTACGTTGAAGAGTCAAACTGGACGCTGTAAATTTGGTGCTTTCCTATTGGATGCCATGAGGGACCGTTTTGCATGTGGGCTTTGGAACAAAATGGAAAATGCTGACAAAAAAGTCTAGGGGGTGGCTTTTGAGATAGCAACTTCTATGGAACAGTTGGGTGTCAGTGCCCAAGTACACAGAGAGCCAAAGTGCAACAGAACGTGGTGTCAACCACAGAATGCCAGTGTTGTGGCAAGTCTGAGCCCACGTGAAGCTCAGTGCCCCCAGTGTAAGCGGGTGGGGCACATTGCCCGGAATTGTAGGGCACAATTAAAAAAAGGAAAAGTGGAGTCAGAGACAGATGAAGCTGAAAACTAGGCACAGGATATATACCGCCAACTAAGAAGGAGACAAGGAGTCCGTCAGGTCTGTCAAGGAGGCAGAAGAACCCAAATCGATAGAATCCTGGTGAATATATTCTTAGTTTGAGGAGAAGCTGATAGGCTCTTTCTAAAGATGAAAGGGAAGATAATCAAATAGATACAGAGGCAGTGTTATCATGGAGCCCAGACTCCATTACAGAGACAAGCTGAAAACACTGCTGTTGAAGCCTGGCATATCTACACAGAGCAAGTGGTACCACTGTGTGCTGATAAAGCTTCAACTGAAGGACCAGTGCTATCGTTCTATGTGGTCAACAGCCACTACCTGCCTTATTTAGACACTCCTAGCCGCAGAAATTAAAATTAAACCTGAGCATGATAAGCAGACTTCCAGATTTGAAGACAAGTTTACAGGATGTCCTAGTATCCTAGAATAAGTTGGTCTTTGACAAGATGAAAGAGGTTGAAATGAAGTCAGAGGGTTGTCCAAGGAGTCTGAAGACATATCTGGTGCCGTACACCATTTGGTTGAAGTTAGAGGTGAATTACAATGACTATTGTTACTGAGGGACTACACAGAGCACCAAGAAAATGGAGGCCATCATGAAAGCTCCCAGAGCAGGGAGGGTATCACTGTTATGATCATTCCTGGGATTGGTAAATTATCCTGGCAAATTTGTGTCAGATTTTGCCATGATGCTGAAATCATCTTCTGCACAAAGGCAAACCAAGAAGATGGATGCAGGATTATGAAGAAGATTAAGGGGATGTAAAACACTTCTTACAAAGGCCGTAAGTGTTGGTAGACTTTGATTCAAAGTTGCCATTGTAATTAGCCTGCAATGCCTCACATTCTGGGGTTGAGATTGTATTGCTACACATTTTGTACAACAGAGAAGAAAGGCCCTTAACAAAAACAGAGGAAAGCTGTGCTCCAGTCGTGAAGGAAAGATTAAGTATCATATTTGAGGTGAAGAAATTCTACCATTTTGTATATGGCCGACATTTTGTGTTGTTAACCAATCACAGGCTCCTAACTGCCAGCTTCCGGAATACCATCCATGACAGCAGAACAGTTACAACTGTTCAGTCACCCAGGTTCAACACAATCCAGTCTTAAATCAAGTAATGGATTTAGTCTTACGAGGAAAAACTATTGATAAGATTTGACCTGATTTGACTCCTGAACTGTCAAGGAGATGGGAGTTGTCCGTAATGGACGGCTGTCTCTTGTGGGGTATGAGGGAGGTCATTCCTCCCACATTACATGGAAAGATGCTGGATCAAGTGCACCAGTTATGGTGTGGATGAAAGAGATTGCCAGGAGCTATCTTTGGTGGCTTGGTATTGACTCCCAGGTTGAAGAGAAGGCAGTTACTTGTGAATCCTGCATTGTAGTGTGGAAACCAACCCCGTCGTTGCCCCTCCACCCCTGGGAATGGCCTGAAGACTTTTGCAGAGCCTGTGAAAGGAAAACTGCTGTTGACGATGTTCAACGCGCACTCAACATGGCCAGAAATAGTTATTATGAAACTGGTTTCCACAGAAGCAAATACAGAGCGACTCGGTGAGTGGTTTGTTCGATTTGGAAGCCTTGATCAAATAGTGAGCAACAACAGAAGGAATTTATGGACCACCTTGACCGGTGAAGTTGGCTCCATGCCACCCTTTGACAAATGGCCAGGCCAAAAAGTTTAGTAAGATTAGTAAGTTTGTGGATGATGTAAAATTGGTTGACTTGCAGGTAGCGATGAGGATTGTCAAAGGATACATCTTCACAAAAGGTTGCTGCAAAAGGTTAGGGTGCTTGGAGTTGGGGGTAAAGTGTTAGCGTAGATTGAGGATTTGTTATCTAACAGGAAGCAGAGAGTTGGAATCAGTGGGTGCTTTTCTGGTTGGCAGTTGGTGACTAGTGGAGTGACCAGGGGCAGATGTTTAAGGTGTGAGGGGTACCCTAAACTGACCCTGAGATACATAGAGGGTGGTGGATGCCTGGAACTCGCTGCGGGGGAAGTAGTGGAAGCAGATGTGATAGTGAATTTTAAGAGGCATCTGGACAAACACACGAATAGGATGGAAATAGAGGGATATGGTCCCCGGAGGGGTGGGGGATTTTAGTTAAGTTGGGCAGCATGGTTGGTGCAGGCTTGGAGAGCCGAAGGGCCTTTTCCTGTGCTGTAATTTTCTTTATTCTTTACAATCAGTAACTTCTACCAATGTTTCCTGTCTGGTCAGAATTCCCTCAATTTCAGGAATACTAGGGATTGTGCTGGGGCCTCAATTGTTTACCATTTACATAGATGATCTGGAGGAGGGGGCTGAGTGCAGGGTGACAAAATTTGCTGATGACATGAAAATGAGTGGAAAAACGAATTGCGTGGAGGGTGTGGAAAGTCTGCAGAGGGATCTGGATAGGCTGAGTGAGTGGGCGAGGAGCTGGTAGATGGAGTATAATGTTAGCAAGTGTGAGGTTATCCACTTTGGTAGAAATAATAGTTGGAGGGATTATTATTAAAAGGTGAAAAGCTGCAGCATGTTACAGTGCAGAGGGACCTGGGGGTCCTTGTGCACAAATCGCAAAAACCCAGTCTGCAGGTACAGCAGGTGATCAAGAAGGCGAATGGGATGTTGGCCTTTATCGCGAGGGGGATAGAATATAAAAGCAGGGAGGTTCTTGCTGCAACTGTACAGGGCACTGGTGAGGCCGCAACTGGAGAACTGTGTGCAATTTTAGTCCTTGCATTTGCAAGAGAATATATTGGCCTTGGAGGGAGTGCAGAGAAGGTTCACCAGGCTGATAGCGGAGATGAGGGAGTTAGTTTATGAAGAGAGATTGAATAGACTGGATTTGTACTTGTTAGAGTTCAGAAGGCTGAGGGGGGATCTTATAGAGACTTACAAGATAATGAAGAGGACGGATAGGGTAGAGGTAGAGAGATTCTTCCCACTTAGAAAGGATAGCAGAACCAGAGGGCACAGCCTCAAAAGTGAAAGTTTTTCACTCAGAGGGTGGTGAGTGAATGGAATCGGATGCCATCGGTGGTGGTCAAGGCGAACTCGCTGGGGTCTTTTAAAAGATTTCTGGATGAGTATATGGGATCCAATGGGATTGGGGGTTATAGATAGGTCTATGGCTGGGTAGGTTTTTGATGTATTCGGCACAACTTATGGGCCGAAGGGCCTGTTTGTGCTGTAGTGTTCTATGTTCTAAAATAAAGTGGGGGGGGGGCGCAGTTCAGAACAGAGTTGAGGAGGAACTTCTTCACTCAAAGGGTGGAGAATCTCTGGGATTCTCTGCCCATTGAAGTGGTGGAGGCTTCCTCATTGAATATATTTAAGTCACGGGTTTCTGATAGACAAGGGAATTAAGGGTTATAGGGAAAAAGCAGGAAAGTGGAACTTCAGATCAGCCGTGATCTTATTGAATGGTGGGGCAGGGTCGAGGGGCTGGATGGCCGACTCCTGTTCCTATTTCTTACGTTTTATGTTCACCCTGGGGGGAGAGAGCTTCTGACTATCCACTCTGTCCACGTCCCTCGTAATCTATTGGTTGTCCCCTCAACTTCCATCGCTCCAGTGAGAACAAACCAAGTTTCTCCACTCTCTCCTCACAGCCAATGTCCTCCATGGTAAATCTTTTCTGTGCTCCCTCCAAAGCTTCCACATTGTTCTGATAGTGTGGTGACCAGAATTGAACACTATATTCAAATATAACCCGGGTTAGAGAGGAACATAGAACATAGAACATAGAACATTACAGCACAGAACAGGCCCTTCGGCCTTCGATGTTGTGCCGACCAAAATAAAAAGCAATGCCCCTCCACACTAAACCATTCCCTTCTCTTCCATATACTTATCCATTAACCTCTTAAACGCCACCAAACTTGGCGCATCTACAACAGCTGCAGGCAGGGCATTCCACTCCCTAATCACTCTTTGATTAAAGAACCTACCTCTGATATCCGTCCTATAACTCATACCCCTTAATTTAAAGCTGTGTCCCCTCGTGCTAGCATTCTCCATCCTAGGAAAAAAGGCTATCACTGTCCACCCTATCTAAACCTCTAATCATCTTATATGCTTCAATAAGATCCCCTCTTAGCCGCCTCCTTTCTAACGAAAACAACCTCAAATCCTTCAACCTCTCTTCATAGGACCTCCCCTCCATACCAGGCAACATCCTGGTAAACCTCCTCTGTACCCTCTCCAATGCCTCCACATCTTTCTTATAATGTTGGGACCAGAACTGCACACAATACTCCAAGTGCGGCCGCACTAGAGTTTTGTACAGTTGCAACATGATGCTGCGGCTCCTAAATTCAATCCCCCTACCAATAAAGCTAAGACTCCATATGCCTTCTTAACAACTTTATCCACTTGACTGCCTACTTTCAGGGATCTATTGACACATACACCAAGATCCTTCTGTTCCTCAACAATATTAAGAGCCCTACCATTAGCCCTATACTCTACACATTTATTGTTCCTGCCAAAGTGCCTTACCTCACACTTTTCCCCATTAAACTCCATTTGCCACCTCTCGGCCCAGCTCTGCAACTTGTCCAAGTCACTCTGTAAACTATAACCCCCCTCTTCACTATCTACCACTCCACCAACTTTAGTATCATCTGCAAATTTACTGATCCATCCCTCAATACCCTCATCCAGATCATTTATAAAAATTACAAACAGCAGGGGCCCAAAACAGACCCCTGAGGCACACCACTCGTCACCGAACTCCACGATGAATATCTCCCATCAACCACCACCCTCTGTCTTCTATCTGCCAGCCCATTCCTAATCCAATTAGCTAAATCACCCTCTATTCCACACATCTGCATTTTCTGTAGAAGTCTTCCATGGGCCACCTTATCAAACGCCTTATTAAAGTCCATATATACTACATCAACCGCCTTACCCCCATCCACCTCTTGGTCACTTTCTCAAAAAACTCAATGAGGTTAGTAAGGCATGACTTACCCTTCACGAAACCATGCTGACTATCCCCAATCAATTCATTTCTCTCTAAATAACTATAAATCCTATCCCTAATAATTCTCTCCAATACCCTGCCCACAACAGAAGTAAGACTCACTGGCCTATAATTCCCTGGAAGGTCTCTCTTCCCCTTCTTAAACAATGGGACCACAGTCGCTATCCTCCAGTCCTCCGGAACCACACCCGTAACCAACGAGGACCTGAAGATCAGAGCCAGAGGCTCTGCAATCTCCTCTCTTGCCTCCCAGAGAATCCTAGGGTAAATCCCGGCCGGCCCAGGGGACTTATCCAACTTCAAACCCTCGAGAATTTCTAACACATCCTCCCTATCTACTACAATACTTCCCAATTTGCAACCCTGTACCTCAGTGTTCTCCATAGCTACATTTCCAGCACTCTGCGTGAGAGAAGGGTAAGAGCTTCTGGAAATGTGGGGAAGGACACCCAGGAAGAGCCAGGTGGTAATGAAACAGTCAGGCAGGAATCATTATCCTCCAGATAAACTGATTACATCGACATAGACTGTACTGGATGCTGGTGTTGCCATTCACTTGGTTTTTTTATGTCTTGTTGAATTGTGAATTTATATCATTGTGTGAATAACGTATATGTGTTACATGGGATGTTTTGAAGTAAGAATGTTTTATATGTTGGGGGCATGCCCCTTTAAGAGAAGGAATCAGATGACCCAGAATTCAAGCCTCACTCAGGGTCAGTTTGCTTCGCCAGTCCTGAGCGATTGTGCGAGAGAATAGACACGATAATAAACAGTTTCAGTTCATTTACTTCCACTGACCTCACAGTCTATTATTAGCCTCGATATCAGACCTCAAACATAATGCAGTTTCAGGAACAGGAGACTCAATCTGTTCCTCAGACTCTTTTGGCAACAATCCTGTGGATCCTAGTTGGTCTGTGAGAGAACACTCGGATAAGACAGGTTTAAATTAGTAATAGAGAAGAGTAGGAAACAATCTAAATTGGCAGAGGGCTAATGTTGAGAGCGTTACGAGACGGAGTGTTGCCAAGACAAAATGGAACAGATACTGACGACAGAGAGTGGATCAGAATACCAGCCTCAGACTGTTCCCCCCCCGCCCCCCAGCCTCAGACTGCCCCCCCCCGTCTCAGACTGTCCCCCCCCCAACCCCCCGCAGTCTCAGCCTGTTCCCCCCCCCCAGTCTCAGCCTGTTCCCCCCCCCAGTCTCAGCTGTTCCCACCCCCCCCCAGTCTCAGACTGTCCCCCCCCCACCCCCCGCAGTCTCAGCCTGTTCCCCCCGCTCCCGCTCTTCCCTCCCCCCATTTGGAAGGTGATGAACTGATGTACGCAGTTATTAACTCGGTGCTTGCTGTATTCTTTGGAGCATCATTACAGAGCTTCGCTGCCTGTAATTCTGCTCATTAGCAAGCATTGTGTGGGTCTATTTTAGTTATTTTGGTCTGATTAATTTATACATGATAAATTAAACATGAAATATATTAACTGTCATCATGCGCTGGTGGAGGCTAATTATTCAACAAGATCTCCAAAGTGTAGAGTGTGGACCTCCCAGAGTGCGGACTATTATTAACAGCCTGGAGAAGAAATCTCCTGCTCTCACGCTGCTTACTTTCACTGCAAATCGACAGGGGGGGCCTCAACATCTGGCTGTAGACAGGAGGATAGTGTGACAGATGTGGAGTGGGGTATTGGGGTGGTGGAGTTGGTGTGTTGGGGAATTGGGTATTGGGGTTGTGTGGGGTGGGAGCCAGTTAGCACGGAAGGATGGATGGAGTGAATGTGGTTGAGCAAGTCCCGGAATGAGTTCCCAATACTGACTGTGCCATTTCCCCAGGCCTCTGTCTCTCCTCCCTGTAAAGTGTAGCCTGATGCTTTCACACTCTCCCCCTGTGAGAGGGAGATGTCATTTGTTCTTCATTGACTATGGCTAATCATTGAAAAATCATTTCGGCTGTGAGAGTGGGGGGGGTGGTGTGAGTGGGGGGGTGATAATTAGGAAGGCATTGTGAGGGTATTTAGTAATATGGAAGTAATTAGCACGGTGGGGTAGGAATTTTTAAGATGGCAAAACGCTAAAGGCACTTCACAGAATCATTAGCAAACTAAATTGGACACTCACCCCCACCCCCCACATTGAGTTAACGGGTGGGGGCTGGGGGGGGGCTAGGCTGCATGGGGGGAGGAGGTAAGCTCTGGGTGGGTGGGGTGAGGGGGTGAGTGCTGAGATGGATGGGTGTACGGAACATATTGTGGAGGATATTCTCAGGTTTAAAGATCAAAGAACAAAACAGCACGGGAAACAGGCCCTTCGGCCCAACGAGCCCACGCCGCCACCACCGATGTTCCTACCTCTACCCGTGATCCCTGTCTATGTTTATAGATCTATGGATTAAAAACCAAATTTGAGACAATTTAGGGAGAATTTATTTTGCCAATTAGCCTAAGAGCCCATCTTTGGGAAGTGTGAGGAAACCGGAGCACCTGGAGAAAACCCACACAAGCACGGGGAGAATGCACAAACTCCCACAGACACAGGCCCAAATCCATGTATCTGCACAGCACAGCGATAGTCACTGAGCTGTCGTGTTGCCATCAAATGGTCCAGGTCAAGCGTACACTAACGACGTGAAGCACTAGGATACTCTCAAAAAAATCCAAGAGCAGTCCTCTCACGACCCATCGTGTGTATGCCCCTCGTTAGACAACAAGATGGACCAAAGCACCTGTAGGATAAAATCAAGTACATCAATATCATCATCTATTTACACACTTCCCAGGGACTCCCAAGGCTCATGATCCCTATTTTAAATCAGTTTTCTATACCGCTCCATTCCCATTCTGTTCATGTGCCCATCTAAGTGCTTCACGTCATTAGTGTACCCTTGACCTGGACCATTTGATGGGCAACACAACAGCTCAGTGACTATCACTCTTTACCCAAAGGGTGGTTCGGGAGTGGAATGCCCTGCCTGCAGCAGTTGTAGATGCGCCAAGTTTGGTGGTGTTTAAGAGGTTAGTTGATAAGTATATGGAAGAGAAGGGAATGGTTTAGTTTGGAGGGGCATTGCTTTTTATATTGGTCGGCGCAACATCGAAGGACGAAGGGCCTGTTCTGTGCTGTAATGTTCTATGTTCTATAAGTATTTCTTAAATAACTCCAGAGTACCTGCCTCCACCATTTTACTTGGCAGTGCATTCCATACCCCCACCAGCCTCTATGTGAAAAAACTCCCTCTAGCATCCAAATTATACCTTACCCCCCTCACCCTAAGCCCGTGACCCCTCGTGCTATTCGAGTCCATCCTAGGAAAAAGCTTAGCCCTGTTTACTCTATCTATGGAGGAAATAATAATCTCATAATCTTGTACACCTCTATTAGATCTCCTCTAAGTCTACATCTTTCTAAGGAAAACAGCCCCAATTTGCCTAACCTCTCCTCGTAACTCAGACCTTCCATACCAAGCAGCATCCTGGTAAACCTCCTCTGCACTCTCTCCAGAGTCTCCACGTCCTTCTGGTAGTAAGGTGACCAGAACTGGACGCAGAATTCCAAATGAGGTCTAACCAATGTTTTATACAACTGCAACATTAAAGGCCAGGTCTTGTACTCTATACCCCTTCCTATAAAGGCTAACACACTGTATGCTTTCTTCGTATAGAGGATTCTAAAGTGGATTGAAGTTTAGTGTCAGACAGTTGGCAGGGAGAGGGATGGAGTCAGAGTGAGTAATAGGGTTATGGGAACTCATAAATACTGCTCATCCACTGTTGAATGTCAGAGAAGCAATCTGGTGATTTGGAAGCGATGAGTACAATATAAACTAAATGAACAACTTCTAAATCACTGAAAAACATTTTCAACATGAATATAAAATATCTCCTTAAACCAGACATTTCACATTCTCAACACTCACACTCCTGATAGCAATTACAGAATGCCTCATTGCTGTGTAAGGTATCAGGCCTTCATTTCTGTGCTCTCTGTCCCTTAGTAACACACTCAGATTCAGCATTCTCACCCCAAGACACAGGACTCTCACCCCGAGACACGGAACTCTCACCCCGAGACACGGAACTCTCGCCCCGAGACACGGAACTCTCGCCCCGAGACACAGGACTCGCCCCGAGACACGGAACTCTCGCCCCGAGACATGGAACTCTCACCCCGAGACACAGGACTCACCCCGAGACACGGAACTCTCACCCCAAGACACAGGACTCGCCCCGAGACACGGAACTCTCGCCCCGAGACACGGGACTCTCGCCCCAAGACACAGGACTCGCCCCGAGACACGGGACACTCGCCCCGAGACACGGGACTCTCGCCCCGAGACACGGGACACTCGCCCCGAGACACGGGACTCTCGTCCCGAGACACGGGACTCTCGCCCCGAGACACGGGACACTCGCCCCGAGACACGGGACACTCGCCCCGGGACACGGGACACTCGCCC
>JAGIQG010000021.1:50855260-51020057 GCA_024679065.1 Sphyrna mokarran | reverse complement strand
ACTGTGCAGTACTCCCTCAACACAGACCCTCCAACTGTGCAGTACTCCCTCAACACAGACCCTCCAACTGTGCAGTACTCCCTCAACACAGACCCTCCAACTGTGCAGTACTCCCTCAACAGACACCCTCCAACTGTGCAGTACTCCCTCAACAGACACCCTCCAACTGTGCAGTACTCCCTCAACAGACACACTCCAACTGTGCAGTACTCCCTCAGCAGACACCCTCCAACTGTGCAGTACTCCCTCAACACAGACCCTCCAACTGTGCAGTACTCCCTCAGCACAGACCCTCCAACTGTGCAGTACTCCCTCAGCACAGACCCTCCAACTGTGCAGTACTCCCTCAACAGACACCCTCCAACTGTGCAGTACTCCCTCAACAGACACCCTCCAACTGTGCAGTACTCCCTCAGCAGACACACTCCAACTGTGCAGTACTCCCTCAACAGACACCCTCCAACTGTGCAGTACTCCCTCAACAGACACCCTCCAACTGTGCAGTACTCCCTCAACACAGACCCTCCAACTGTGCAGTACTCCCTCAAACAGACACACTCCAACTGTGCAGTACTCCCTCAGCAGACACACTCCAACTGTGCAGTACTCCTCAACACAGACCCTCCAACTGTGCAGTACTCCCTCAGCAGACACACTCAACTGTGCAGTACTCCCTCAGCACAGACCCTCCAACTGTGCAGTACTCCCTCAACAGACCTCCAACTGTGCAGTACTCCCTCAACAGACACACTCCAACTGTGCAGTACTCCCTCAGCAGACACACTCCAACTGTGCAGTACTCCCTCAGCACAGACACTCCAACTGTGCAGTACTCCCTCAACAGACACACTCCAACTGTGCAGTACTCCCTCAGCACAGACCCTCCAACTGTGCAGTACTCCCTCAACACAGACACTCCAACTGTGCAGTACTCCCTCAGCACAGACACTCCAACTGTGCAGTACTCCCTCAGCACAGACCCTCCAACTGTGCAGTACTCCCTCAGCACAGACCCTCCAACTGTGCAGTACTCCCTCAACACAGACACTCCAACTGTGCAGTACTCCCTCAGCAGACACACTCCAACTGTGCAGTACTCCCTCAACAGACACACTCCAACTGTGCAGTACTCCCTCAGCAGACACACTCCAACTGTGCAGCACTCCCTCAGCAGACACACTCCAACTGTGCAGTCCTCCCTCAGCAGACACACTCCAACTGTGCAGCACTCCCTCAACACAGACCCTCCAACTGTGCAGTACTCCCTCAACAGACACACTCCAACTGTGCAGTACTCCCTCAGCACAGACCCTCCAACTGTGCAGTACTCCCTCAGCACAGACCCTCCAACTGTGCAGTACTCCCTCAACAGACACACTCCAACTGTGCAGTACTCCCTCAACACAGACCCTCCAACTGTGCAGTACTCCCTCAGCACAGACACTCCAACTGTGCAGTACTCCCTCAACACAGACCCTCCAACTGTGCAGTACTCCCTCAGCACAGACCCTCCAACTGTGCAGTACTCCCTCAGCACAGACCCTCCAACTGTGCAGTACTCCCTCAGCACAGACCCTCCAACTGTGCAGTACTCCCTCAACAGACACACTCCAACTGTGCAGTACTCCCTCAACACAGACCCTCCAACTGTGCAGTACTCCCTCAACAGACACACTCCAACTGTGCAGTACTCCCTCAACCAGACCCTCCAACTGTGCAGTACTCCCTCAACACACACACTCCAACTGTGCAGTACTCCCTCAACACAGACCCTCCAACTGTGCAGTACTCCTCAGCACAGACCCTCCAACTGTGCAGTACTCCCTCAGCACAGACCCTCCAACTGTGCAGTACTCCCTCAACACAGACCTCCAACTGTGCAGCACTCCCTCAACACAGACCCTCCAACTGTGCAGTACTCCCTCAACACAGACCCTCCAACTGTGCAGTATCCCTCAGCAGACACACTCCAACTGTGCAGTCCTCCCTCAACACAGACCCTCCAACTGTGCAGTACTCCCTCAGCAGACACACTCCAACTGTGCAGCCTCCCTCAACACAGACCCTCCAACTGTGCAGTACTCCCTCAGGACACACTCCAACTGTGCAGTACTCCCTCAGCCAGACCCTCCAACTGTGCAGTACTCCTCAGCACAGACCCTCCAACTGTGCAGTACTCCCTCAACACAGACCCTCCAACTGTGCAGTACTCCCTCAGCACAGACCTCAACTGTGCAGTACTCCCTCACACAGAACCTCCAACTGTGCAGTACTCCCTCAGCAGACACCACTCCAACTGTGCAGTACTCCTCAACAGGCCACACTCCAACTGTGCAGTACTCCCTCAGACAGACCCTCCAACTGTGCAGTACTCCCTCAACACAGACCCTCCAACTGTGCAGTACTCCCTCAACACAGACCCTCCAACTGTGCAGTACTCCCTCAGCACAGACCCTCCAACTGTGCAGTCCTCCCTCAGCACAGACCCTCCAACTGTGCAGCACTCCCTCAGCACAGACCCTCCAACTGTGCAGCACTCCCTCAGCACAGACCTCCAACTGTGAGTACTCCTCAGCACAGACCCTCCAACTGTGCAGTCCTCCCTCAGCACAGACCCTCAACTGTGCAGCACTCCTCAAGCACAGACACTCCAACTGTGCACACTCCCTCCACAACACAGGACCCTCCAACTGTGCAGTACTCCCTCAGCACAGACACTCCAACTGTGCAGTACTCCCTCAGCACAGACCCTCCAACTGTGCAGTACTCCCTCAGCACAGACCCTCCAACTGTGCAGTACTCCCTCAACACAGACCCTCCAACTGTGCAGTACTCCCTCAGCAGACACACTCCAACTGTGCAGTACTCCCTCAACAGACACACTCCAACTGTGCAGTACTCCCTCAGCAGACACACTCCAACTGTGCAGCACTCCCTCAGCAGACACACTCCAACTGTGCAGTCCTCCCTCAGCAGACACACTCCAACTGTGCAGCACTCCCTCAACACAGACCCTCCAACTGTGCAGTACTCCCTCAACAGACACACTCCAACTGTGCAGTACTCCCTCAGCACAGACCCTCCAACTGTGATTTACCCTAGGATTCTCTGGGAGGCAAGAGAGGAGATTGCAGAGCCTCTGGCTCTGATCTTCAGGTCCTCGTTGGTTACGGGTGTGGTTCCGGAGGACTGGAGGATGGCGAATGTGGTCCCATTGTTTAAGAAGGGGAAGAGAGACCTTCCTGGGAATTATAGGCCAGTGAGTCTTACTTCTGTGGTGGGCAAGGTATTGGAGAGAATTATTAGGGATAGGATTTATAGTTATTTAGAGAGAAATGAATTGATTGGGGATAGTCAGCATGGTTTCGTGAAGGGTAGGTCATGCCTTACTAACCTCATTGAGTTTTTTGAGAAAGTGACCAGAGAGGTGGATGGGGGTAAGGCGGTTGATGTAGTATATATGGACTTTAGTAAGGCTTTTGATAAGGTGGCCCATGGAAGACTTCTACAGAAAATGCAGATGTGTGGAATAGAGGGTGATTTAGCAAATTGGATTAGGAATTGGCTGGCAGATAGAAGACAGAGGGTGGTGGTTGATGGGAGATATTCATCGTGGAGTTCGGTGACGAGTGGTGTGCCTCAGGGGTCTGTTTTGGGGCCCCTGCTGTTTGTAATTTTTATAAATGATCTGGATGAGGGTATTGAGGGATGGATCAGTAAATTTGCAGATGACACTAAAGTCGGTGGAGTGGTAGATAGTGAAGAGGGGTGTTATAGTTTACAGAGTGACTTGGACAAGTTGCAGAGCTGGGCCGAGAGGTGGCAAATGGAGTTTAATGTGGAAAAGTGTGAGGTAATGCACTTTGGCAGGAACAATAAATGTGTAGAGTATAGGGCTAATGGTAGGGCTCTTAATAGTGTTTAGGAACAGAAGGATCTTGGTGTATGTGTCAATAGATCCCTGAAAGTAGGCAGTCAAGTGGATAAAGTTGTTAAGAAGGCTTATGGAGTCTTAGCTTTTATTGGTAGGGGGATTGAATTTAGGAGCCGCAGCATCATGTTGCAGCTGTACAAAACTCTAGTGCGGCCGCACTTGGAGTATTGTGTGCAGTTCTGGTCCCCACATTATAAGAAAGATGTGGAGGCATTGGAGAGGGTACAGAGGAGGTTTACCAGGATGTTGCCTGGTATGGAGGGCAGGTCTTATGAAGAGAGGCTGAGGGATTTGAGGTTGTTTTCGTTAGAAAAGAGGCGGCTAAGAGGGGATCTTATTGAAACATATAAGATGATTAGAGGTTTAGATAGGGTGGACAGTGATAGCCTTTTCCTAGGATGGAGAAAGCTAGCACGAGGGGACACAGCTTTAAATTAAGGGGTATGAGTTATAGGACGGATATCAGAGGTAGGTTCTTTACTCAAAGAGTGATTAGGGAGTGGAATGCCCTGCCTGCAGCTGTTGTAGATGCGCCAAGTTTGGTGGCGTTTAAGAGGTTAGTTGATAAGTATATGGATGAGAAGGGAATGGTTTAGTTAAGAGGGGCATTGCTTTTTATTTTGGTCGGCACAACATCGAAGGCCGAAGGGCCTGTTCTGTGCTGTATTGTTCTATGTTCTTCTATGTTCTATGTGCAGTACTCCCTCAGCACAGACCCTCCAACTGTGCAGTCCTCCCTCAACACAGACCCTCCAACTGTGCAGTACTCCCTCAGCACAGACCCTCCAACTGTGCAGCACTCCCTCAACAGACACCCTCCAACTGTGCAGCACTCCCTCAACAGACACCCTCCAACTGTGCAGGTCAGACTCCCTCAGCACAGACCCTCCAACTGTGCAGTACTCCCTCAGCACAGACCCTCCAACTGTGCAGTACTCCCTCAACACAGACCCTCAACGGGCAGTACTCCATAACAAGACCCTCAAACTGTGCAGTACCCCTCAAACAGGACCCTCCAAACTGTGCAGCACCTCCCTCAACAGACACCCTCCAACTGTGCAGCACTCCCTCAACAGGACACCCTCAACTGTGCAGTACTCCCTCAACAGACACATCAATGGGACAGTACTCCCTCCCAGCAGACAACACTCCCAACTGTGCAGCACTCCCTCAAACACAGACCTCCAACTGTGCAGTACTCCCTAAGCACAGACCCGCCAAACTGTGAGTACTCCCTCAGCACAGGACCCTCCAACTGTGCAAGCACTCCCTCAACAGACACCCTCCAACGTGCAGTACCCCTCAACAGACACCCTCCAACCTGTGCGTACTCCCTCAGCACAGACCCTCCAACTGTGAGCAACTCCCTCAACAGACACCCTCCAACTGTGCAGCACTCCCTCAACAGTACCAGCCTCCAAAACGTGCAGTACTCCCTCAAGCACAGACCCTCCAACTGGCAGTACTCCCTCAACAGACACACTTCAACTGTGCAGTACTCCCCTCAGCAGACACACTCCAAATGTGCAAAGCACTCACGCAACACAGACCCTCCAACGTGCAGTACTCCCTCAGCAAGACACACTTCAACTGTGCAGTACTCCCTCAGCAAACCAGACCCTCCAACTGGCAGTACTCCCCAAACAGGCACACTCCAAATGGGCATACCCCTCAACAGACACACTCCCAACCTGTGCCAGTACTCCCTCAGCAGACACACTCCAACTGTCTCAGTACTCCCTCAACACAGACCCTCAACTGGCAGTACCCTCAACCAGACACCACTCCAACTGTGCAGTACTCCCTCAAACAGACACACTCCAACTGTGCAGTACTCCCCAGCAGACACCTCCAACTGTGCAGTACTCCTCAGCACAGACACTCCAACTGTGCGTCCCCCTCAAAACAGAACACTCCAACTGTGCAGTACTCCCTCAGCAATGACCTCCAACTGTGCAGACTCCCTCAACACAGACACTCCAGTGCAGTACTACCTCCTCAGCACAGACAATCCAACTGTGAGTACTCCTCAGCACAGACCCTCCAATGGCAGTACCCCTCAGCACAGACCCTCAACTGTTCAGTCCTCCCTCAGCAGACACACTCCAACTGTGCAGTCCTCCCTCAGCAGAAACCCACTCCAACTGTGCAGTTCTCTCCCTCAACAGACACACTTCCATCTGTGCAGCCAATCCCTCAACAACGAACCCTCCAACTGGGCAGTACGCCCTCAAACACGGACCCTCCAACTGTGCAGTACTCCCTCAGCACCAGACCCCTCCAACTGGCAGTACTCCCAACAGACCACTCCAACTGTGCAGCACTCCCTCAACACAGGACCCCTCAACTGTGCAGTACTCCCTACAACAAGACCCTCCAAACTGTGCCAGTTAATCCCTCAAACACAGACCCTCCAACTGTGCAGTACTCCCTAGCACCAGACCCTCCAACTGTGCAGTACTCCTCAGCACTGCCCCTCAACTGTGCAGTACTCCCTCAGCACTGACCCTTCAACTGTGCAGTACTCCCTCAGCAGGACACCACTTCAACTGTGCAGTATCCCTCAACACAGCCCCTCCAACTGTGCAGTATCCGCAACAGGACACACTCCCAACTGTGCAGTTACCTCCCTCAACCACGACCCTCCAACTGTGCAGTACTCCCATCAAACAGACACACTCCAAACCTGTGCTGCAGCACTCCCTCAACACAGACCCTCCATGTGCCAGTACTCCTCAGACAGGACCCTCCAACGTGCAGTACTCCTCAGCACTGACCCTCCAAAACGTTGCAGGTACTCCCTCAACACGGACCCTCCAACTGTGCAGTACTCCCTCAGCAGACACACTCCAACTGTGCAGTTACTCCCTACACAGGGGACCCTTCCAACTGTGCAGTACCCCTCAACAGACACACTCCAACTGTGCAGTACTCCCTCAGCACAAGACCTCCAACTGTGCAGTACTCTCAGCAGACACACTCCAACTGTGCAGTACTCCCTCAAACAGACACATCCAACTGTGCAGTACTCCCTCAACAGAACACTCCAACTGTGCAGTACTCCCTCAGCACAGACCCCCAACGTGCAGTACTCCCTCAGCACAGACCCTCCAACTGTGCAGTACCTCCCTCAGCACTGACCCTCCAACTGTGCCAGTAATCCCTCAACACAGTACCATCCAACTGTGCAGTACTCCCCAGTCCAAGACACACTCCAACTGTGCAGTAGTCCCTCAACACAGACCCTCCAAACTGTGCAGTACTCCCTCAACACAGACCTCCAACTGTGAGTCCTCCCTCAGCACAGACCCTCCAACGTGAGTCACTCCCTCAACACAGACCTCCCAACTGTGCATTACTCCATCAGCAGACACCACTCCAACTGTGCAGTACTCCCTCAACACAGACCCTCCAACTGTCAGTACTCCCTCAACAAGACCCTCCAATGTGCAGTACTCCCTCAACACAGAACCTCCACTGGGCAGTACCTCAGCAGACACACTCCAACTGTGTAGTCCTCCCTCAGCCGACACAACAATGTGCAGCACTCCCTCAACAGACATACTTCAACTGTGCAGTCCCATCAACACAGACCCTCCAACTGTGCAGTCCTCCCTCAGCAGACACACTCCAACTGTGCAGCACTCCCTCAGCAGACACACTCCAACTGTGCAGTACTCCCTCAACACAGACCCTCCAACTGTGCAGTACTCCTCAACACAGACCCTCCAACTGTGCAGTACTCCCTCAGCAGACACCTCCAACTGTGCGTCCTCCCTCAGCAGACACACTCCAACTGTGCAGTCCTCCCTCAACACAGACCCTCCAACTGTGCAGTACTCCCTCAGCAGACACACTCCAACTGTGCAGTCCTCCCTCAGCAGACACACTCCAACTGTGCAGTACTCCCTCAGCAGACACAATCCAACTGTGCAGCACTCCCTCAACAGACATACTTCAACTGTGCAGTACTCCCTCAACACAGACCCTCCAACTGTGCAGTCTCCCTCAGCAGACACACTCCACTGTGCGCACTCCCCAGCAGACACACTCCAACTGTGCAGTACTCCCTCAACACAGACCCTCCAACTGTGCAGTACTCCCTCAACACAGACCCTCCAAACTGTGCAGTACTCCCTCAGCAGACAACACTCCAACTGTGCAGTCCTCCCTCAGCAGACACACTCCAACTGTGCAGTCCTCCTCAACACAGACCCTCCCAACTGTGCAGTACTCCCTCAGCAGACACACCTCCAACTGTGCAGTCCTCCCTCAGCAGACACACTCCAATGTGCAGTACTCCCTCAGCACAGACCCTCAACTGTGCATACTCCCTCAGCACAGACCCTCCAACTGTGCAGTACTCCTCAGCACAGACCCTCCAACTGTGCAGTACTCCCTCAGCAGACACCACCGACTGTGCAGTCCCCTCAGCACAGACCCTCCAACTGTGCAGTACTCCCTCAGCACAGACACTCCAACTGTGCAGTACTCCCTCAGCACAGACACTCACCTGTGCCGTACTCCCTCAGCACAGACACTCCAACTGTGCAGTACTCCCTCAGACAGACCCTCAACTGTGCAGTACTCCCTCAACACAGACCCTCCAACTGTGCAGTCCCCCTCAACACAGACCCTCCAACTGTGCAAGTCCTCCCTCAACACAGACCCTCCAACTGTGCAGTACTCCCTCAACACAGACCCTCCAACTGTGCAGTCCTCCCTCAACACAGACCCTCCAACTGTGCAGTACTCCCTCAACACAGACCCTCCAACTGTGCAGTACTCCCTCAACACAGACCCTCCAACTGTGCAGTACTCCCTCAGCACAGACCCTCCAACTGTGCAGTACTCCCTCAACACAGACCCTCCAACTGTGCAGTACTCCTCAGCACAGACTCCAACTGTGCAGTACTCCCTCAGCAGACCCACACTCCAACTGTGCAGTACTCCCTCAACACAGACCCTCCAACTGTGCAGTACTCCCTCAGCACAGACCCTCCAACTGTGCAGTACTCCCTCAGCACAGACCCTCCAACTGTGCAGTACTCCCTCAACACAGACCCTCCAACTGTGCAGTACTCCCTCAGCACTGACCCTCCAACTGTGCAGTACTCCCTCAGCACTGACCCTCCAACTGTGCAGTACTCCCTCAACACAGACCCTCCAATTGTGCAGTACTCCCTCAGCACAGACCCTCCAACTGTGCAGTACTCCCTCAGCACAGACCCTCCAATTGCGCAGCACTTTCTCAGCACTGATCCCCTGACAGTATGGTGCCCCCTCAGCGCAGACCCTCTAACTGGGCAGTGCTCCCTCAGCACTGATCCATTAACAGTGTGGTGTCACATCTGCACCAAACCTTTGACAGTGCAGCACTCCCACGGTACCGGACCTCCAGTGATGCGGCGCTCCCTCCGCGCCAACCCGCTGACAGCGCAGTCCTGAAGGTGTACTGCACTGAAGTGTTATCTTGGGGTTTCATGCTCATCTTTTTTTTTCCACATTCTACAAAATTATTTGCTTCAGATCTGGAAAACTAACATGTTATACATTGGATTTTCAGTCTGGAATCTGCTTTATATTTCAGTGCAGATTGAAGCAATGAAATACTCTGTTTATAATTGGAAGCAATCTGTATGAAATGAGTGTAAGATTTTGGGTTTGGGAGCCACAGATATCTAAGGTTGTCAATTGAATATTTGCCACTCATTTTAAGATAATTTATTACAAATAGCAGCATGGATATGATTCAGTGGCAAAATACGGAAAAGAAGTATATGGTCCTTAAAGCTAAGGAGGATTATTTGATCTCTGAAGACAAACTGCCAGAGTGTTAGTGAACTCTTCTCTACTTTTCCTTTTCATCTTCCATCAGAAGAAGCAGTTCCTGTCTGGAATGCTCCCTATTTCCCAGCATCAGTTCATAGATTTTATCTGGAGGGGTTGGTAGTTTACTCTCTGCCAATCACTTGTTTGAACATTTCTAACCAATGAATACAGACACTTCCCCACTGTTCATAGATTAGCTCAAGGTCACTTTGTCGTCTTAGTTCTGACCAGTCGCACGTTAGATAAAACAGTTCATAAGGTGTTAACATTGAAGCCTGAACTAAAAGACGTTGACATTTCTCCGGACTGTTCTTGTTTTTCCAGAGTGAGAAAGGGGAGAAACGTTGGGAACCACATTTAATCCTCGATAATATCAGCTCTCTACCCAGGCATAGTGATGTTACCCTGGAAGGTTTTAGAGCAGATTTCTAAAACAGGACCCTGGAGATCTCACTTTGAAAGAGGAGTTTGGGGCGAAATATGCAGAGGGGAGGGAGAGTACCATGGTGGTGCAGTGGGGAGCCAGCTACTGGAGTCCTGATGTGGGGTGGAGGTTTTTCCATGGGAGGCCAATGAGACCAGGCAGACGTTAGTGAATAGAGAGACGTTACGTTGTCATAATGTCCTAGTACCATAGCACTGGTGGGGAGATGGAGCTAGCAGAACTGGCTGTCATCCTGCTTGCCAAGAGGTAACAAAGCAGACCAAGGCCTCAACATCTGGCCCTCTGGAGACACCTCCAAGGAGTACCTGCAGCCAGAGCAGGGAGTACCGAGAGTGGCTGATCAGAGGCACCATCTTCAAGGCCAGGATATACAGATAGTGCCTAACGTTCTTGGAGCTGAGTGAGACCCAGTGTCAGAGGAGACACCCAGTGTCCAGGGATGTGATCACTCACCTGTGTCACTTCTCCAGGTGTCGATGCCAGATGGATTGGCGGGGGCCCATTGCCTGTCGTTCTGAAGGTGACAACTGCCCTGGACTTTTATGCCAATGGATCAAAGAATCTCTACAGTACGTTTGGCCCATCGAGTCTGCACCGACTACAATCCCAGAAAGGCTCTATTCCCGTAACTCATTTACCCTGCTAATCCTCTGACACTCGGGTCAATTTAGCATGGCCAATCAATCTAACTTGCACATCTTCGTGACTGTGGGAGGAAACTGGAGCATGGAACATAGAACAATACAGCACAAACAGGCCCTTCGGCCCACGGGTTGCGCCAATCCACAGACCTATCTATAACCCCCTATCCTATTCTTTTCCATATACTCATCCAGAAGTCTCTTAAAAGACCCCAGTGAGTTTGCCTCAACAACCTCCGACAGCAGTCGGTTCCATTCACTCACCACCCTCTGAGTGAAAAACCTACCCCTGACATCTCCTTTGTATTTGCTTCCCTGCACCTTAAATCTGTGTCCTGTCGTAGTGACCATTTCAGCTCGGGGAAATAGTCTCTGAGAGTCCACCCTATCTATTCCTCTCAACATTTTATAAACCTCTATCAGGTCGCCTCTCAACCTACGTCTCTTCAGTGAGAAGAGTCCCAGCTCCCTCAACCTATCTTCATAAGGCCTGCCTCCCAATCCAGGCAGCATCCTTGTAAATCTCCTCTGAACCCTCTCAATAGCCTCTACATCCTTCCTATAATGAGGCGACCAGAACTGCGCACAATACTCCAACTGGGGTCTGACAAGAGTCTTATAGAGCTGCATCATTACCTCCTGACTCCTAAACTCTATTCCTCGATTAATGAAGGCCAGTACACCGTACGCCTTCTTGACTACTTCCTCCACCTTCGAGGCCGATTTAAGAGTCCTATGGACCCGGACCCCGAGATCCTTCTGCTCTACAACACATCTAAGACTCCTACCCCTTATATTAGAACATAGAACATAGAACAATACAGCACAGAACAGGCCCTTCGGCCTTCGATGTTGTGCCGACCAAAATAAAAAGCAATGCCCCTCCTAACTAAACCATTCCCTTCTCATCCATATACTTATCAACTAACCTCTTAAACGCCACCAACCTTGGCGCATCTACAACAGCTGCAGGCAGGGCATTCCACTCCCTAATCACTCTTTGAGTAAAGAACCTACCTCTGATATCCGTCCTATAACTCATACCCCTTAATTTAAAGTTGTGTCCCCTCGTGCTAGCTTTCTCCATCCTAGGAAAAAGGCTATCACTGTCCACCCTATCCAAACCTCTAATTATCTTATATGCTTCAATAAGATCCCCCCTTAGCCGCCTCCTTTCTAACGAAAACAACCTCAAATCCTTCAACCTCTCTTCATAGGACCTGCCCTCCATACCAGGCAACATCCTAGTAAACCTCCTCTGTACCCTCTCCAATGCCTCCACATCTTTCTTATAATGTGGCGACCAGAACTGCACACAATACTCCAAGTGCGGCCGCACTAGAGTTTTGTACAGCTGCAACATGATGCTGCGGCTCCTAAATTCAATCCCCCTACCAATAAAAGCTAAGACTCCATAAGCCTTCTTAACAACTTTATCCACTTGACTGCCTACTTTCAGGGATCTATTGACACATACACCAAGATCCTTCTGTTCCTCAACACTATTAAGAGCCCTACCATTAGCCCTATACTCTACACATTTATTGTTCCTGCCAAAGTGCATTACCTCACACTTTTCCACATTAAACTCCATTTGCCACCTCTCGGCCCAGCTCTGCAACTTGTCCAAGTCACTCTGTAAACTAAAACACCCCTCTTCACTATCTACCACACCACCAACTTTAGTATCATCTGCAAATTTACTGATCCATCCCTCAATACCCTCATCCGATCATTTATAAAAATTACAAACAGCAGGGGCCCCAAAACAGACCCCTGAGGCACACCACTCGTCACCGAACTCCACGATGAATATCTCCCATCAACCACCACCCTCTGTCTTCTATCTGCCAGCCAAATGTACTCCTTCATCCCATTATTCCTGCCAAAATGGACCACTACACATTTATCTGCATTGAAGTCCATCTGCCACTTCTCCGCCCAGTCTTGCATCCTGTCTATGTCCCGCTGCAACTTTTGGCATCCCTCCAGACCATCCACAACAAAGATGATATCTTTGTATCATCGGCGAACTTGCTAACCCATCCCTCCACTTCCTCATCCAGGTCATTTATGAAAATGACAAACAGCAGGGGTCCCAGAACAGATCCCTGGGGCACTCCACTGGTTACCGACCTCCATGCAGAACAAGACCCATCCACAACCACTCTCTGCCTTCTGCCGGCAAGCCAGTTCTGGATCCACGAGGCCAAAGCCCCTTGTATCCCATGCCCTCTCACCTTCTCCAGAAGCCTTGCATGTGGGACCTTATCAAACGCCTTACTAAAGTCCATGTACACTACGTCCACCGCCCTTCCTTCGTCAATGTGTTCAGTCACATTTTCGAAGAACTCAACTAGGCTCGTAAAGTATGACCTGCCCTTGACAAAACCATGCTTACTATTTCTAATCAGTCCAAACTTCTCCAAATGTTCATATATCTTATCCCTCAGAAGCCTTTCCATTAGCTTACCAACCAGTGAAGTCAAAGTCACTGGTTGGTAATTTCCTGACTATCCCTGTTCCCTTTCTTAAAGATAGGAACCACATCCGCAATCCTCCAGAACCTCTCCCGTTTCCATGGACGATGCAAAGATCATCGCCAGGGGCTCTGCAACCACTTCCCTCACCTCCCACAATAACCTGAGGTACATCCCATCCGGTCCCAGCGACTTGTCTATCTTGATAGAATTTAACAGGTCTAACACATCCTCTTTCCTAACATCCACATATTCAATCTTTTCCGTATGCCACAAACCTGCAGGCAATCTCCCAGTTCACTTTCCACTGTGAATACCGAGGCAAAGTACTCGTTAAACACCTCTGCCATTTCTTCTGGATTCACACAGACTTTTCCCCCTTCACCTTTTATAGGCCCTATCCCTTCTCTTCTCATCCTTTTACTTTTCACATATTTGTAGAAGGCCTTGGGATTCTCCTTAATCTTACCTGCCAAGGCTTCTCATGACCCCTTCTGGCTCTCCTAATTTCCTTTTTAAGTTCCCTTCTACACACCTTATACTCCTCTAGATCCCTAACATCCCCCAGCTCTCTGAACCTTTTATATACCATTTTTTTCTTCCTAACTAGGTTCACCACTACCTTCGTGCACCACGGTTCCCGCGTCCTACCAGAACCTCCTTGACTCCTCGGAACGTTGTCTTGCAGTGCCCCAGACAAACATTCATTGAAAAACCGCCATTTCCTTTCTGTACTCTTCCCCAAGAACACCTCCTTCCAGTTTATGCATCCAATTACCTGCCTAATGTTTTCATATTTCCCCTTACTCCAGACATACACCTTCCTAGCCTGCCTGATCCTATCTCTTTCCATCGCTATCGTGAAAGAGATAGAATTATGATCCCCATTCCCAAGATGCTCACCTACCGTGAGATCCGACACCTGTCCTGGTTCATTAGCAAGCACCAGGTCAAGTACAGCCTCTCCTCTCGTAGGCTTTTCCACGTACTGTGTCAGGAAACCTTCCTGAACACACCTAACAAACTCCACACCATCCAAACCCCTTACCCTTGGGATATTCCAGTCGATGTTTGGGAAATTGAAATCTCCCATCACGACAACCCTGTTATTTCTACATCTGTCTAGGATCTGTTTCCCTATCTGTACCTCAAGTTCCCTGCCGCTATTGGGCGGCCTATAGAAAACACCCAGCAAAGTTATCGAGCCTTTGCTGTTCCTAACTTCCACCCACAGAGACTCCGTAGACATTCCCTCCCCGTCTTCCACCATCTCTACACCCATGACACTGTCCCTGATCAACAGTGCCACACCACCTCCTCTTTTGCCCCCAACCCTGTCCCTCCTGAAGCACCTGAATCCCGGCACCTGAAGTACCCAGTCCTGTCCCTGAGACAACCAAGTCTCTGTAATGGCCACCACATCACACTCCCAAGCAGCAATCCACGCCCTAAGCTCATCTACCTTATTTACTACACTCCTGGCATTAAAATAGACACACCTCAGCCCCTCAGTCAGGATATTTCCCTTTTCCACCACCTGCCTAACCCCCCTCTCAGAGTGCCTACAGTCCTTCCCTACCTGGGAACTAACCTCCTTATTCACTGTCCCATCGGTATTCCCACCCCCCAGCTTTTCTAGTTTAAAGACTCCCCAGTAGCCCTCGCTAGTCTATCTGCCAAGATATTAGTCCCCCTAGGGTTCAAGTGCCACCCGTCCTTACTGTACAGGTCACACCTGCCCCTAAAGAGGTCCCAATGATCTATGAACCTGAATCGCTGCCCCCTGCTCCAGTCCTTCAGCCATCTGGAGGAAACCCATGCAGATATGGGGAGAATATGCAAAGTCCACACAGGCAGTAACCTGAGACTGGAATTGAACTTGGGACCCTGGTGCTGTGATGGTTATGCAGAGCTAACCATTCTTTCAGAGCTTCACTGGTGATCTTTTTGACATCTCGCAGACCTCTGCCTCAGAGAGAGATCACAAATGCACTCTTGATGAGGGCCTCATAAACTTTGGGACTGGGCCAGCCAGAACACAGCTATCTGCTTTCTCACATTGTTTCCCTATAGCTGGTAGAGTGGTGGGTTTGATCATTGTGAACTTGCTATTACCCAGTAGAAGTAATGCAAGCTCCTATATGGCAGACTGGTACAAAAATTAAAATCACGTGGGATTTGGAATGAGCTGGCTAGATGGATACAGAACTGGCTTGGTCATGGAAGACAGAGAATTGCAGTGGAAAGGTGTTGTTTAGAATGGAGATTTCTAGCCAGTGGTGTTCCGCAGAGACATCCAACTCACTACATTCCAAACCCTTGATCTCAGGGTGAAATGATTCTATAATCCCAAACATTGGCATCTTGAGGTAGAATCTTTACCTTTTTGAATTTGGACTCCTCCCATTTCAGCTCTGCACTGCGAGCTCACAATAATTGATCCAGTTTTTCTTTGTCGCTGCACTAACAACTCGATGTGGCAAACAAATAACTGAAGGGTTTATTGATAAGAAGAATTATATACAATGAAAGGTACAACACCACAACTAACTTAGGTCAACTCCTAACTCCAACTGAGGCACTCCAGTCCCAAGATTCCTTGCACTTGCTCCCAATTGGCCCAGGTTCGTGCACTCTCACTCCATTGGCTCCAGCCCACTCAGGGGATCTGTGAAGGATTGCCCTTTAAAGAGGCTATGCACCCACAGTAGGGATAGAGCAAGGGGCAGCAGGAATGGGACTGACTACATTGTGTGCAGAGTGCTAGCATTGTCTCGATGGGCCAAATGGTTTTCTCTGTGCTGTAAGGATTCTAAATTCTGTTAATAAGTAGTTCCAACCAGTTCTATTTCCTTAAGAATCTCATTGATGAAAAGCAGTAGATGCATCTAGTCTCTCAGCTGTTGAATAACAAACGTTTGTCCTGAATAGGCTTTCTTTATTTAGTTCTGAAAAGTTCAATCACAAAGCTGTTTGTGGCTTCATTGAAATGCATACATTTGCAGTTGAACATGTGAACAAAGAACAAAACAGCATGGGAAACAGGCTCTTTGACCCAACGGGACTGCACCGCTCCCTGATGTTCCCACCTCTACCCATGATCCCTGTCATCCATGTCTATGTTTATAGATCTATGCATTAGAACCAAATTTGAGACAATTTATGGAGAATTTGTTCTGCCAATCAGCCTAAGAGCACACCTTTGGGATGTGGGAGGAAACCGGAGCCCCCGGAGAAAACCCACGCAAGCACGGGGAGAATGCGCAAACTCCCACAGACACAGGCCCAAATCCATGTATCTGCACAGCACAGCGATAGTCACTGAGCTGTCATGTTGCCCATCAAATAGTCCAGGTCAAGCGTACACTAACAACGTGAAGCACTAGGATACTCTAAAAAAAAATCCAACAGCAGCCCTCTCACGACCCATCGCGTGTATGCCCCTTGTTAGATAAAGTGGACCGAAGTACCTGTAGGATATGATGACAGAGAAGGCCAAATATACATTCAGAAAATGCATTACAAAGTGGATCATACTGAGCTGTGATACATCTAATCCCTGTCGAACCAGCAGCTTAGACAGAGAGCATGGAGGTTCCTTCTGTCTGACAGATGGCTGGTTACCTCGCTGGCTCCTTTCCGCTCTGAAGGCGAAGTTCCAGTGTCCCACAAGTGACTGGGGTGAAAAGTTTTTTCTGCTGAATAGGTTTGATGTAGAGATGCCGGCATTGGACTCGGGTAAACACAGTAAGAAGTCTCACGAGACCAGATTAAAGACGAACAGGTTTATTTGGTAGCAAACGCCACCAGCTTTCAGAGCGCTACCCCTCCGTCAGGTAAGTGGGAGTTGTGTTCACAACAGGGTATATAAAGGCACAAACTCAATTTACAAAATAATGGTTGGAATGTGAGTCTTTATAGGTAAACAAATCTTAAAGGTACAGACAATTTAAGTGGAGAGAGGGTTAAGCACAGGTTAAAGAGATGTGTATTGTCTTCAGCCAGGACAGTTAGTGAGATTTTGCAAGCCCAGGCAAGTCATGGAGGTTACAGATAGAACATAGAACATAGAATATTACAGCGCAGGACAGGCCCTTCGGCGCACAATGTTGCACCGACCAATTAGGAACAAGCAGTGACCCTCTAACCTAAACCATTCCCTTTTCATCCATAAACTTATCTACTAACCTCTTAAACGCCACCAAACTTGGCGCATCTACAACTGACGCAGGCAAGGCATTCCATACCCTTACCACCCTCTGGGTAAAGAACCTACCTCTGACATCTGTCCTAAAACCACCACCCCTTAATTTAAAGCTATGTCCCCTCGTGCTAGCTTTCTCCATCCTAGGAAAAAGGCTATCACTGTCCACCCTATCTAAACCTCTAATCATCTTATATGTTTCAATAAGGTCTCCTCTTAGCCGCCTTCTTTCTAACGAAAACAACCTCAAATCCCTCAGCCTCTCTTCATAAGACCTGCCTTCCATACCAGGCAACATCCTGGTAAACCTCCTCTGTACCCTCTCCAATGCCTCCACATCTTTCTTATAATGTGGGGACCAGAACTGCACACAATACTCCAAGTGCGGCCGCACTAGAGTTTTGTACAGTTGCAACATGACGTTGCGGCTCCGAAATTCAATCCCCCTATCAATAAAAGCTAAGACTCCATATGCCTTCTTAACAACCTTATCGACTTGACTGCCTACTTTCAGGGATCTATGCACACATACACCAAGATCCCTCTGTTCCTCAACACTATTAAGAGTCCTACCATTAGCCCTATACTCTACACATTTGTTATTCCTGCCAAAGTGCATTACCTCACACTTTTCCACATTAAACTCCATTTGCCACCTCTCGGCCCAGCTCTGCAACTTGTCCAAGTCTCTCTGCAAACTATAACACCCCTCTTCACTATCTACCACTCCTCCGACTTTGGTGTCATCCGCAAATTTACTAATCCATCCTTCAATACCCTCATCCAGATCATTTATAAAAATTACAAACAGCAGGGGCCCCAAAACAGATCCCTGAGGTACACCACTAGTAACCGAACTCCACGATGAATATCTCCCATCAACCACCACCCTCTGTCTTCTATCTGCTAGCCAATTCCTAACCCAATTAGCTAAATCACCCTCTATCCCATACATCTTCATTTTCTGCAGAAGTCTTCCATGGGCCACCTTATCAAACGCCTTACTAAAGTCCATATATACCACATCAACCGCCTTACCCCCATCCACCTCTTTGGTCACTTTTTCAAAAAACTCAATGAGGTTAGTAAGGCACGACCTACCCTTCACAAAACCATGCTGACTATCCCCAATCAATTCATTTCTCTCTAAATAACTATAAATCCTATCCCTAATAATTCTCTCCAATACTTTGCCCACAGATAGTGTGACATGAACCCAAGATCCCAATTGAGGCCGTCCTCATGTGTGTGGAATTTGGCTATCAGTCTCTGCTCAGCAACTCTGCGCTGTGTGTTATAAAGGCCGTCTTGAAGAATGCTTACCCGAAGATCAGAGGCCAAATGCTCGCGACCGCTGAAGTGTTGCCCAAGATAAAGGGAACACGAGTAGTGTTCATTTATCCGTTGTCGTAGTTACAACACACGACAATGCAGAGTCACTGAGCAGAGACTGATAGCCAAGTTCCGCACACATGAGGACAGTCTCAACCAGGATCTTGGATTCATGTCACACTATCTGTAACCCCCATGACTTTCCTGGGCTTACAAAATTTCACTCACTGTTCTGGCTGGAGACAATACACATCTCTTTAACCTGTGCTTAACCCTCTCTCCACTCACATAGTTTCCGTTAATGAAAAAAGACATAATGTGAGTGGAGAGAGGGTTAAGCACAGGTTAAAGAGATGTGTATTGTCTCCAGCCGGAACAGTGAGTGAAATTTTGTAAGCTTTAAGACTTGATTATTTGTAAGGACTCGCATTCCAACCATTATTTTGTAAGTTGAGTTTCTGTCTTTATATGCCCTGTTTGTGAATAGAACTTACCTGATGAAGTGGTAGCACTCTGAAAGCTAGTGGTGTTTGCTATCAAATAAACCTGTTGGACTTTAACCTGGTGTGGTGGGACTTCTTACTGTGAATAGATTTGAGGCAGCATGTTGTTGGGAACTTCTGGGGAATCAGCCAAGATTGTATTGAATAGTGGAGCAGGTTCGATGGGCCTACTACTGTTCCTATAAACTGTCCATATTTCATTTTAACAGCTCTTCACTTTGACCTTGTCCAATATTGTAATGTGATTATTGTTCTTATCCGCAGGATCTGGGTGTGAACAGTTTTGAGCAGCTCTGCATCAATTTTGCCAATGAGCAACTCCAGCATTTCTTTAGCCAGACTGTGCTGACACAGGAACAGGTAATGGCATTGAGCTAAACACTAAAGGGCTTATTTTACTGTGATGATGAGAACAGATGCTAATTGTGTGCTGTGGGAATAAGAGGCACTGTTTGTAAGTGTGAATTTAGCAGACCATATGTGGGCTAATTGATGTTCAAGTTGACAGTTGCACCTAATTCATTGTCTTTCCCGAATGCTGTCATACAGAATCTGCACTGACACACTGATGATGTTCTCCCCTTATCAGCGACCTGTGGAAAAATCTGTTTCTTTCTTTTTGGTTGCACTTCAGCCTCACGCTCCTGATCTTTGTGCACTAGAGGAAAGAAGACCTCTTGATGGGCTGCTCCTGGGCTTGATAAAGGTGGGGATTAATAGGTCCAGATAGTTGTCCATCCACTCTCGTGCAGCTGTGTTGACTGACAGCAGTCCCTGGAGCACGTGGTGTCTGCTATCAATATTGAGGCTTCCCATGCCTCCTGGGCGCCACGGGGACTGGAATTCATTATTGGTCCCTTTAATCATATCTTGTTTTTGATATTTTAAGTTTCCTTTGAGGTTCTCTTTTCCTTGATGCAGTATCTCTTTAACAATCTATATTTTTAATTGATCCCACTGTCTGTTGATTTAGTTTATCAGTTAATGAAAAAAGGCATAATGATGATGTGGAGAGTTCTGGGATAGAAGCCAACAGAAGTTGAGGGAAAAGACACACAAGACTGGAAATCTTGAGGAAGGAGGTTCAGAGGGAGAGGGATATGCTGATTCCACAGGGCAGGAGAAGGCTGCAAAGACAGCTAACGGGAAATATGTGGGAATACATAGAACATAGAACATTATAGCGCAGAACAGGCCCTTCGGCCTGTTCACCAAGATGAACAGAGGGATCTTGGTGTATTTGTGCATAGATCCCTGAAAGTAGGCAGTCAGGTCGAGAAGGTTGTTAGGAAGGCATATGGAGTCTTGGCTTTTATTGGTAGAGGGATTGAATTTCGGAGCCGCAACGTCATGTTGCAACTGTACAAAACTCTAGTGCGGCCGCACTTGGAGTATTGTGTGCAGTTCTGGTCCCCACATTATAAGAAAGATGTGGAGGCATTGGAAAGGGTACAGAGGAGGTTTACCAGGATGTTGTCTGATATGGAGGGCAGGTCTTATGAGGAGAGGCTGAGGGATTTGAGGTTGTTTTCGTTAGAAAGGAGGAGGCTAAGAGGGGACCTGATCGAAACATATAAGATGATTAGAGGTTTAGATAGGGTGGACAGTGATAGCCTTTTTCCTAGGATGGAAAAAGCTAGCACGAGGGGACACAGCTTTAAATTAAGCGGTGATAGTTATAGGACGGATATCAGAGGCAGGTTCTTTACCCAAAGGGTGGTTCGGGAGTGGAATGCCCTGCCTGCAGGTTGTAGATGCGCCAAGTTTGGTGGCGTTTAAGAGGTTAGTTGATAAGTATATGGAAGAGAAGGGAATGGTTTAGTTTGGAGGGGCATTGCTTTTTATATTGGTCGGCGCAACATCGAAGGAACATAGAACATAGAACATAGAACATTACAGCACAGAACAGGCCCTTCGGCCTTCGATGTTGCGCCGACCAATTAGGAATAAGCAGTGACCCTCTAACCTAAACCATTCCCTTTTCATCCATAAACTTATCTACTAACCTCTTAAACGCCACCAAACTTGGCGCATCTACAACTGACGCAGGCAAGGCATTCCATACCCTTACCACCCTCTGGGTAAAGAACCTACCTCTGACATCCGTCCTATAACCACCACCCCTTAATTTAAAGCTATGTCCCCTCGTGCTAGCTTTCTCCATCCTAGGAAAAAGGCTATCACTGTCCACCCTATCTAAACCTCTAATCATCTTATATGTTTCAATAAGGTCTCCTCTTAGCCGCCTTCTTTCTAACGAAAACAATCTCAAATCTCTCAGCCTCTCTTCATAAGACCTGCCCTCCATACCAGGCAACATCCTGGTAAACCTCCTCTGTACCCTCTCTAATACCTCCACATCTTTCTTATAATGTGGGGACCAGAACTGTACACAATACTCCAAGTGCGGCCGCACTAGAGTTTTGTACAGTTGCAACATGACGTTGCGGCTCCGAAATTCAATCCCCCTACCAATAAAAGCTAAGACTTCATATGCCTTCTTAAGAACCTTATTGACTTGATTGCCAACTTTCAGGGATCTATGCACACATACACCAAGATCCCTCTGTTCATCAACACTATTAAGAGTCCTACCATTAGCCCTATACTCGACACATTTGTTATTCCTGCCAAAGTGAATTACCTCACACTTTTCCACATTAAACTCCATTTGCCACCTCTCGGCCCAGCTCTGCAACTTGTCCAAGTCTCTCTGCAAACTATAACACCCCTCTTCACTATCTACCACTCCTCCGACTTTGGTGTCATCGCAAATTTACTAATCCATCCTTCAATACCCTCATCCAGATCATTTATAAAAATTACAAACAGCAGGGGCCCCTAAACAGATCCCTGAGGTACACCACTTGTAACCGAGCTCCACGATGAATATCTCCCATCAACCACCACCCTCTGTCTTCTATCTGCTAGCCAATTCCTAATCCAATTAGCTAAATCACCCTCAATCCCATACATCTGCATTTTCTGCAGAAGCCTTCCATGGGCCACCTTATCGAACTCCTTACTAAAGTCCATATATACCACATCAACCGCCTTACCCCCATCCACCTCTTTGGTCACTTTTTCAAAAAGCTCAATAAGGTTAGTAAGGCACGACCTGTCTTACAGTCCAGAATGTGATAGATTGGAGCACTCACCCCAGGATACTCCTTAGTATCGCAAGAAATTAAGCAATTTGACATGACTTGAAAAGGGAAAGTTCCATCAAACAAACACTCTTCTCTATAACTGTACTACAATCAGCATCAACACTGCTTTCACCATCTAATTGCACACGGACATTCACACACCAAACATAGCAATGCTGACAATTCTGTCACATCTCACAGCACTCAGTTATAATCGCTAACTTTTTTCTTCCAGGGCACACATAATAGGTGGCAGCAGGACCTGACTGGGTGGAGGGAAAGAGAAAAGGGATGGGGGGCAGGCAGGGAAGCATGACTGCAGGACATCACTTCCCTTGTGGAGGCAGTGCTGGTCAGGACCAGGAATGGCAGAAGTAGGGACCAGTGGAAGCTCAGGCAGCTGCCCCCAGTTGTCTCTCCAATGAAAGGAGCTTGCAGAATGTCTGTAGTTAGCACAATTCTGTTCTCTAGCAGAGGAACCCAGAGGTACTGTGTGACAATTGAAACGTATTGCCCTCTGTCCAAATACCAACATTGCTGCTCCCACCCCCAGAATTCCATCATTGTCCTTGCAGCTGGTTAAATCCATGCTGAGAAGGTGCAGTCTGGAGCCAGACATCATTGCCCACAAGGAGAATATTCCTCTTCAAAATCTTAGCAACCATCTATAGAACCAGCAGGTTAGGGAAAAACACCTTAAAAGAACAGGATAGTTGCTATAAAAAGTATAAAGTGATGAAAAGCTCAGCAGGTCAGGTATCACCCACAAAGAACCACAGAAAAATCATTGATCTAAATGTTAGTGCTGTTTCTCTCTCTTCCAGTGCTGCCAGATCTACTGAGCATTTCCAGCACTTCCTGTTTTGAATTTTCAGTCAAGAAATTACTGATCTTTTACACTTGAGGAAGGGCTTGAAGATAATTGTTCTCTCAGGTTTTGATTTTCCAGAACTCCCAAGATAATCTCATACAGTCCCCATGGAAGGTAGCAAATATAGCCCTACTGTTCAAGAAATAATGATGATGTAGAGATGCTGGCATTGGTCTGGGGTAAACACAATAAGAGATCTGACAACAGCAGGTTTAAATCCAACCGATTTATTTGATAGTAAACTCGCAAGCTTTCAATTCTATGGTCTTCGTTCACCTGACAAAGACTATAGAGCCAAAAGCTTGTAAGTTTACTATCAAATAAATTGGTTGGATTTAAACCTGGTGTTGTCAGACCTCTTACCAAGAAATAACGGCCAGAGGAATCAGGAAACTATATCCCGGTTATGCCGATATCATTCGTAATCAAATGCTAGGATTTAATATCAAGATAAAGCAACAGAAACCTTGGAGAATTACAAAACGATGAAGCAGAATTAGAATACTTGATAAAAGACACACATGCCAGATTTCTACTGGCAAGTGTGCCTTGAATTCAGGGTGGGTGAGGCTCACAGAATGGCATTCTACATTCATCTCGGGTGGGACTGGTGAGGTGGTAAAATTCCAGTGACATTATTTCACAAACCTGTTTAAAATTTCAAGGTTTTCACTAACAACATGGATAAAGAGGAACCATCTGGATTTTCAAAAAGCACTTGACATAAAAAAAATTGCAAAAAATTAGAACTCATGGAGTTGGGACATTAGCACGGATTGAGGATAAAAACAAAGACTTGGAATAAAGGGGTTATTTCAGAATGGCAGTCTGTGATCTACTGGGGCCTCAGGTATTTATAATCTATATTAATGAATCCAATTGATTATCCAAGTTTGTTAACGCTACCAAGTTAGGTAGAAAAAGCTACAAAGAGGATTGAAAAGGATTCTATCAGTTTAAATGTGTTGGCAAGAACATAGCAGATGGAATATTATGTGGAGTCGTGTAAAATTATGCACTTTGGTTAGAAAAATAAAATATTTTTAAATGTCAAGAGCTTGAGAGATGTTAACTTTCATAAGGACCTGTATGTCCTTGTACACAAATCACTGAAAGTTAACATATAGGCACAGAAAAGGGGAGGTGTGGTATTGTCACTAGATTCAGAGACCCAGGGTGAGATCAAGGAACCTGCATTCAAATCCATATTTTCATTGAACAGAATGATAACGTTTAAATTCAATCAGAGAGCTCTCTGCCTCTGAGCTTCTCCAGCAATAAGAATGATATGATTGTTCCTCAGAATGTATTGAGCCAGAGAGATTTCCCTTCTGCCCAAAGGCAGGGAGGATTAAGATGTGTGGCTAATATGGCTGCCTGTAAGCTTCCATTAAGATAAGAAGAATTCAGCTTCTGTGCCCTCTCCAGTTCCTGGCAATGCCAACCTGGCTGATATTGAGTCAATATTTTATAATTTGTTTATAGATGATAATAAGACACTGCAAACTTTAGGATAACTTTTACAAATCCTTTCTCTAGTATCGTCACCAGTAGATTTCTTGTTCATTTGGGGCGGCGTAGTGGCACAACGGTTAGCATTGCTGCCTCACAGTGCCAGGGACTCAAGTTCAATTACCAGCTTGGGTGAAGACATTCTCCCCGTTTCTCTTTGGGTTTCTTTTGAGTGCTCCGGTTTCTTACCACAGTCCAAAGATGTGCACGTTAAATCGAATCGTCACACTAAATTGCCCTTATGTGTCTGGGGGTTAGCAGGGTAAATAATTGGGATATATGGGGGCAGAGCCTGGGTTGGATTGTGATCAGTGCAGACCTGATGGGCCATTTGACACATGCCAGATTTCTACTGGCAAGTGCACCTCGAACTGGAGGCATTAGGCTCACAGAATGGCATTCTCCATTGGTCTCGGGTGGGATTTTATGAGCCTCAGACTGACAAGGTGGTAAAATTCTGGTAACATTGTTTCACAAACTGTTTGAAATTTCAAGATTTTAACTAACAAGATGGATAAGGAAGGACCATCTGGATTTTCAAAAAGCAATTGACATAAAAAAAATCATTGCACAAAATTAGAACTTGTGGAGTTGGGACATTAGCATGGATTGAAGTTAAGTGCCTCTTTCTGCACTGTAGGATTCTCTGATTCTCAGCTTTCTTTGAACAGAGTTGCGTTCTATTTTTCAGCTTCTTCTTTATTTCCTTTAACTTCAGACTTTCTGGAAACTTTTCTTCTCTAGTTTCTTCACTAGTTGCCTTTCAGGTCTTCAGCAATTGTCATCTGAACCAGTACACTGCTTGAGGGCTTTTCTTACAGCAAAGCTAAAAGTGCTGGTTCCTCTATAGCTTTTCGTAGCAGAGCAGAGAGAGGTGTTTAATTCTTTATTGTATGTTCTGCCTATAGCTTTCAACTAATTCACTAAGAAAGCTGTTGCTCCCCTTAGAGTCCCTCTCGGCCTAAGTACTATCTTTCTTCATGCCATAGGTTTCTAAACACACTAGTACTTCAGCTGGAACTGAAAGTAATTCCCACACAGAGAAATACTTTGTCTAGCATGAAATCCCACTACAACTCCCTTCCAAGCACAGAAACATTAAATTAAACTTACTTAAAACCGTACCTTACTTGTAATGCTTCCCCATACAAATATAAATCCTTTAAACCACCTTGAAAGTTTATTTATTACTCACAAGTAAGGCTTACATTAACACCACAATGAAGTTACTGTGAAATTTGGTTTCCCAACAACATTACTGTGAAATGTGATTTCAGTCCATGGGTTAGTCATTTCTTCCAGTTCTCTCCTCTCTTACTCCCTCGGCTGGGGTCCACTCGACTTGATTAATTGCACTTTGCATCTATTTCACTGCAGTCTGCTTCTTTGTTCTTCCTGTGACCTGGTGTGGCTGTTAGGGATTAAATGCATTGTGAAATGAAATCAAGTGGTTGTTTCCACAGGAGCAGAAGATTCATTGGAAGGATAATGATTCATTAGAAAATTGTAACATTATGAAGTTTTGTTTTATTTATTCTTACATGGAATATAGAGATCATTGGCTAGGCCAGCCATCCCTAATTGCCTTTGAAAGGATGATGGTATTCATTTTCTTGAACTTGTGATAATACTATTTTGAAATATTTTATGTTTAAAACTGCTTTAAAAGGAAGTGTTTTGTTATAAGAATTAATTTGTCTGGTAAACATGCAACAGATGCAAAGAATGCAGGTGAATAATTGATTTTAACTGGGAATGTGTTACTTTGTAGAATTAATGGACCTTTTTATTTACCTTGGTTCTCCTGGAATTTTAAACAAGGTATGAAGTGTTATGAGTTTTGATTAGGTTGATAAGTATATGGAAGAGAAGGGAATGGTTTAGTTTGGAGGGGCATTGCTTTTTATATTGGTCGGCGCAACATCGAAGGCCGAAGGGCCTGTTCTGTGCTGTAATGTTCTATGTTCTATGATTGATGGGGGAAAAGTCATGTGATTAATGGGAGGAGCTAACCTTGCAAGAATCACAGTTTCATTTTCATTTTTAAAATACAAGAAGTTGATAACTGGATCTGCTGGAAGAAACCGGTGCCTCTTTTGTCTCTGTAAATGAGAAGAGAAAGTTGGAGAGATGTCTACTGGAAGGCTAGGAAATGGCAATTGGAATATGCAATGCATTGCTACATGGATTGGATAAGCATCTTTTAAACAAAAAAAATGGGTAAATATTTGAAATGGGGGAAGTGTTGTATTTAGAGATATTCAATATGAATTTGATAAGTGTATTCAGGGGGAGGGTGTGAATTGGGGACTTATCTATGCTTGTTTCTGTCAGAGCAGGTTTCAAGATTATACTGTTGGAGGTGTATGATATATATTTGTATCTCTGCAATAGAAACAAATCTGTGAATGAAGGCTTGACATTAGCATTCAATCTTTCACTATCTGAATTTTGACATCTTTCATCTCTTTAGATGTTGCAAAGATACCAGGTTATGAGGAGAAAGTTGGACATTGAGACTCACTTTTGATTGGCTTGGTACAGAGCTGGCACAGAAATGATTGGCTTCTTCTGTGCTTTCAATTTCTCAGCTTCAATAGTTTTTTTACTATGTTGGCACTATGTTCATGACAAAACCACCATATTGGATCCTGACAAACTTTGTTTAATCTTCCTCAGAAAAGCGGATTTGATCATAAACGTCTCTCCTTCTGTGTACTTCAGGAGGAATATTCCCAAGAGCAGATTGGTTGGGCTTTCATTCCTGTTTCTGATCGACAGAATTGTTTAGACCTCATTACAGCCAAACCACATGGAATTCTCCGGATTCTGGATGACCAAACCAACTTGCCTCAGGTCAGATGGGCTTTACAAATCTCTCACAGGGTGGATTGGGGGTGGAGTGTTGTCCCAAGGTGTGACCCAGAGACAACCCATGGTTCACTAGCTGCTTTGCTATGGCCCATGACATTCCCAACATTCCTCCCTTCCTTCGAAATTTGAGCACAAAGTTAATTTTCCCTAGTGGCAGAGAAAAGATTTTGGTTTCTCTTGGGCCTTTCAGAATGTCTTAAAGTAGTTTACTAAATTTGGAAGTGAAGTCACCGTTGTATTGTGGGAATGTGGCAGCTCATTTATACATAGCCCTGTAGTGAAACAAGAGTGTACTCTCCAGGACACAAGCCTGGGCTACCCTAATGTCAAGATTCCCCCTTCGGTGAGAAGCTGCCCCCCTCGATGAGCGGATTTTGACATTTTGCCATTGGGAGTCAACTATCGTCAGCCAAGGTTGTGAATCTACAGGGCCAGAGCTTCTAATGTATAGATATTCAATATGAATTTGATAAGTGTATTCAGGGGGAGGATGTTAATTGGGGACTTATCTATGCTTGTTTCTGTCAGAGCAGGTTTCAAGAAGGGGATGGTGAAATTGGGAGGGGGTGAGGTTCAGGAAAGGCAGTGGGTGAAAGGGAAGGGTTGCTTGAACTGTTATATATGGAGTGTTGCTATTCTGTGTGTATGAAGGACTTACCTTTAAGTGCCCATTGTTTTATATGATGTGTGGAGTCTATATTTATGTGTGTTGTGGCTCACGTTACAACTCAATCACATATAACACAGCTGTCGGTTTTGACACATGCATCAGAGTCCCATCTTCAAAAGCTTTTTTTGGGCACACACTCTCCCGCTGCTATCTGGATCAGAGTGTAAATTTGGACTCAGTGTCACTGAAGAATACTTGTTACTGTTTATCTGGGCCAGTCCTTTGCTGGTTGTTTCATAACAATGTTTCCAGCCGGGAGTGGAAATATTTGTTTCTTGCCCATTTTATCTAACCTGTAACATCTTGTACACCTCGATCAAATCTCCTTTGCTCCAAGAAAAACAACCCATACTTCTCCATCCAAACTTCACAGCTAATGTCTTTCTCTCTGGAACCATTCTGATAAATCTCCCTCTTGAGGACTCTCTTGTCCTTCCTAAAATGTAAAAAGTGGACAAAAATACTGTGGCATAAACAAAGTGTTAACAAATTACTACACTGGGCGCCATGGTAGCACAGTGGTTAGCACTGCTGCTTCATAGCTCCAGAGTCCTGGGTTTGATTCCCAGCTCAGGTCACTGTCTGTGTAGAGTTTACACATTGTCCTTGTGTCTGCGTGGGTTTCCTTTGCTTACTCTGGCTTCCTCCCACAGTCCAAAGATTTGAAGGTTAGGTTGATTGGACATGGTAAGAAATTGCTCCTTAGGGTCTAAGGATATGTAGGTTAGAGGGATTAGTGGGTGTAATATGTGGAGATATGGGGGTAGGGCCTGGGTGGGATTATGTTAGGTGCAGACTCAATGGGCCAAAGATCCTCTTTCTGCACTGTAGGGTTTCTATGATTCTATGATCTAGTGAATCACTGAGTGTTTAAACAATCAATATAGGCTGTTCTTGATAAACCCTTGATAAATCTTGATAAATGTTCATGACCAACATGGCAGAGGTTTACCATTAGGGGAATCTTTAATTAATAAGAACTTTAGATCACACAAAAAAAAACATCAAATTAAAGCAACTTAGTGAAAGCTAATAAAAACAGAGCAGTACAGCACAGTACAGGCCCTTTGGCCTTTGATGTTGTGCCGAGCTATGTCCAAACCCAAGATCAAGTTATTCCACTCCCTATCATTCTGCTGTGCTCCATGTGCCTATCCAATAACTGCTTGAAAGTTCCTAAAGTGTCCGACTCCACTATCACAGCAGGCAGTGCATTCCACACCCTAACCACAGTGAAGAATCTACCTTGGACATCCCTCCCATATCTCCCACCATGAACCTTATAGTTATGTCCCCTAGAAACAGCTACATCCATCCGAGGAAATAGTCTCTGCACACCCACTCTATCAATCCCTCTCTCATCTTCTAAACCTCTATTAAGTCGCCTCTCATCCTCCTCCGCTCTAAAGAGAAAAGCCCCAGCTCCCTCAATCTTTCCTCATAAGACCTACCCTCCAAACCAGGCAGCATCCTGGTAAATCTCCTCTGCACTCTCTCCAATGCTTCCACATCCTTCTTATAGTGAGGTGACCAAAACTGCATACAATATTCCAAATATGGTCTCACCAAGATCCTGTATAATCCCATGACTCAAACTCAAACCCCCTGTTAATAAACACTACACACTACAAGCCTTCTTCACGGCTCTATCCACTTGAGTGGCAACCTTCAGAGATCTGTGGATGAGCCCCAAGATCTCTGTTCCTTCACATTCCTCAGAACCCTGCCGTTGACCCTGTAATCCGCATTCAAATTTGTCCTACCAGAATGAATCACCTTGCATTTATCAGGGTTAAACTCCATCTGCCATTTTTCTGAACTCATTCAGCAACATGGAATTGACACAGAAAAAGTGAACCAGGCTAAAGCAGTCAACTAGAACTGGATCACCCCGTAACACTGAACGGAGCTGAAGTAGCAGAATCAGGCCACACAAAACAGCCAAATTATACTGAGCCACACAGAACCAAACTATACCAGCCTAACTGAACCAGTCTAGCCAAGGAGAACCAAGCCAACAAAATTATTTCAATTCAGTAATCAGGTTAGCCAACACAGTCAGAATGAATCACCCCAGTCAAAGAAAACCAAACTGGAACAGTCTCAGAGAAACCAGACCAAGCAAAGTCAACTAATCCAACCCAAAACAAAAATCAACTAATTAACTGAGCAAAGAATCTGGTCAAAGCCATTGTCATTCAAATGAATTTAACCAAAGACTAACAGGTAACTGTGTACAAGAGCAATCAGTATTGAGTGAAGCTCTGGAGGACGAGACCTGTGTGTAAATCATGACTATTTTGATTTCTGATTTTTTATTTTAAGGCTACAGATCACACTTTCCTCCAGAAATGCCACTACCAGCACAGCAACAATCCCTGGTACGTCAAACCCAAGTTGCCACTTCCAGTTTTTACAGTTAGACACTATGCTGGTGCAGTAACGTACCAGGTAAGTGACAATATTAGTTCCATCATCAATTGCCTTTTAATTTCTGAATGTGAACTTCAATGATGTCCATGTTGAGAATGCAAAATTATTCCATCTACATACATCATTATTCTGTCAAATACATGCAGCACTGGGTTAGATACAGAGTAAAGCTCCCTCTACACTGTCCCCATCAAACACTCCCAGGACAGGTACAGCACGGGGTTAGATACAGAGTAAAGCTCCCTCTACACTGTCCCCATCAAACACTCCCAGGACAGGTACAGCACGGGGTTAGATACAGAGTAAAGCTCCCTCTACACTGTCCCCATCAAACACTCCCAGGACAGGTACAGCACGGGGTTAGATACAGAGTAAAGCTCCCTCTACACTGTCCCCATCAAACACTCCCAGGGCAGGTACAGCACGGGGTTAGATACAGAGTAAAGCTCCCTCTACACTGTCCCCATCAAACACTCCCAGGACAGGTACAGCACGGGGTTAGATACAGAGTAAAGCTCCCTCTACACTGTCCCCATCAAACACTCCCAGGACAGGTACAGCACGGGGTTAGATACAGAGTAAAGCTCCCTCTACACTGTCCCCCCATCAAACACTCCCAGGACAGGTACAGCACGGGGTTAGATACAGAGTAAAGCTCCCTCTACACTGTCCCCATCAAACACTCCCAGGACAGGTACAGCACGGGGTTAGATACAGAGTAAAGCTCCCTCTACACTGCCCCCCATCAAACACCCCCAGGACAGGTACAGCACGGGGTTAGATACAGAGTAAAGCTCCCTCTACACTGTCCCCCATCAAACACTCCCAGGACAGGTACAGCACGGGGTTAGATGCAGAGTAAAGCTCCCTCTACACTGTCCCCCATCAAACACTCCCAGGACAGGTACAGCACGGGGTTAGATACAGAGTAAAGCTCCCTTTACACTGTCTCCATCAAACAAACAATCTCAGGACAGGATTGATCTTGATCAATTGGGCCAGTGGGCTGATGAATGGCAGATGGAGTTTAATTTAGATAAATGTGAGGTGATGCGTTTTGGTGAACCAGGGCAGGACTTGCTCAGTTAATGGTATGGCATTGGGGAGAGTTATAGAACAAAGGGACATAGAGGGACAGGTTCATAGCTCTTTGAAAGTGGAGTCAGAGGTGGACTGAGTGGTGAAGAAGGCATTTGGCATGCTTGGTTTCATTGGTCAGAACATTGAATACAGGAGCTGGAATGTCTTGAAGTTGTACAACTCATTGATAAGGTCACACTTGGAATACTGTGAGCAATTCTGGTTACCCCATTATAGAAAGGACATTATTAAACTAGAAAGAGTGCAGAAAAGGATGCAAATAGGACTTGATGGATTGAGTAATGAGAGGCTGGATAGACTAGGACTTTTTTCTCTGAAGTGTAGGAGGTTGACACAATGCTTTTTAAAAGACAAAATTGTACCTGCCACTACATCTGGCAGTTTGTTCCAGACACTCACCACCCTGTGTGTGGAAAAAATTGCCCCTCTGGACACTTTTGTACCTTTCCCCTCTCACCTTAAACCTGTACCTTCTAGGTTTAAACTCCCCTACCTTTGGGAAAAGATATCTATGAACAAAGAACAACACAGCACGGGAAACAGGCCCTTTGGCCCAACAAGCCTGCGCTGTCATTTTAACATTGAGTGCTCTCTTCTACCTATAACCTTTGTCTACACCTATTGGATTCCACAATAAGGGAACCATAACCAGATTGTCCCTAAATTAATTGTCCCTCAATCTGTTCACACCAAACAGCCTAAGAGCATGTTCTGTACAACTGCAACATTAGATGCCAGCTTTTATACTCTATATTCCTTCCTATAAAGGCAAGCATACCAGAAGCTGCCTTCTCCACCTGTACCTCCACCTTCAAGGATTTGTGTACTTGTATCCCCAGTCCCTCTGCGTTTCTCTTAATAGGCCTACCATTTATCGTGTAACTCCCTCTACATTATTTCTTCCAAAGTGCATAACCTCGCATTTATCTGGATTAAATGTTCCTCATATTTTATAGACTTCACCCCAGTTGGGATTAACTTAGGAGCTTTAAAAAAAAGGGTGACATGGACAAGTTCGGCTGAAATGGATGTTTCCATGCTGTAAACCTCTATGATTTTATGACTCTAAGTACTGCATGGGGTTAGATACGAGTAAAGCTCCCTCTACACTGTCCCCCCATCAAACACTCCCAGGACAGGTACAGCACGGGGTTAGATACAGAGTAAAGCTCCCTCTACACTGTCCCCCCATCAAACACTCCCAGGACAGGTACAGCACGGGGTTAGATACAGAGTAAAGCTCCCTCTACACTGTCCCCCCATCAAACACTCCCAGGACAGGTACAGCACGGGGTTAGATACAGAGTAAAGCTCCCTCTACACTGTCCCCATCAAACACTCCCAGGACAGGTACAGCACAGGGTTAGATACAGAGTAAAGCTCCCTCTACACTGTCCCCCATCAAACACTCCCAGGACAGGTACAGCACAGAGTTAGATACAAAGTAAAGCTCCCTCTACACTGTCCCACTCCCAGGACAGATACAGCACATGTTTAGATACAGAGCAAAGCTCACTCTGCACTGTCCCCAAAGGAAGTTTTACTCTGTCCCCACTGTAAGAAGTCTGACAACGCCAGGTTTAAGTCCAACCGATTTATTTGATTGGAGTTTGTCCCTTCGTCAAGTGAATGGAGAGCTCTGGCCTCAGTATGTAACAGCACAAATAGTTTACAGATTACTGATTAAAATGCAAGTCTTTACAACTAACTAATCTTGGGTTCATGTTGCAATCTGTAACACCCATGACTTGCCTGAGTTTGCAAAACCTCACGTACTGTACTGTCTGAAGACAATGCACATCTCTAACCTGGGCTTAATGCTCTTTCCACTCACGTTGTTGGCATCTTTAAGAGTTGAATAGCAGGTTAGTTGTAAAAACTTGCATTCTAATCTGTAAACTGTGTGTTGTTACATGCTCTGAGGCCAGAACCCTCCATTCACCTGACAAAGGACAAACTCTGAAAGCTTGTGAGTTTACTATCAAATAAATCAGTTGGATTAAACCTGGTGTTGTCAGACTTCTTACAGTGTTTACCCCAGTTCAACACCAGCAACTCCACATGCCCAAACACTCCCAGGAGTGCAGCACGGGTTATAGAACATAGAACATAGAACATAGAACAATACAGCACAGAACAGGCCCTTCGGCCTTCGATGTTGTGCCGACCAAAATAAAAAGCAATGCCCCTCCTAACTAAACCATTCCCTTCTCATCCATATACTTATCCACTAACCTCTTAAACGCCACCAAACTTGGCGCATCTACAACAGCTGCAGGCAGGGCATTCCACTCCCTAATCACTCTTTGAGTAAAGAACCTACCTCTGATATCCGTCCTATAACTCATACCCCTTAATTTAAAGCTGTGTCCCCTCGTGCTAGCTTCCTCCATCCTAGGAAAAAGGCTATCACTGTCCACCCTATCCAAACCTCTAATCATCTTATATGCTTCAATAAGATCCCCCCTTAGCCGCCTCCTTTCTAACGAAAACAACCTCAAATCCTTCAACCTCTCTTCATAGGACCTACCCTCCATACCAGGCAACATCCTAGTAAACCTCCTCTGTACCCTCTCCAATGCCTCCACATCTTTCTTATAATGTGGCGACCAGAACTGCACACAATACTCCAAGTGCGGCCGCACTAGAGTTTTGTACAGCTGCAACATGAGCAGCTCTGTATTACTCATATACAGAGTAAAACTTCCTTGACAGTTTTACTCAAACATTCCTAAGACAGCTACAGCACAGGTTTAGATAGAGAATAAAGCTCCCTCAACATCCGCAAACACTCCAAGGACAGGTACAGCACGGAGTTAAAAACAGAATAACACTCTTTCTGCACTGTCCCCAACAACCATTAAGGTCAGGTACAACATGGGGCTTGGAACAGATGTAAAGCTCCCTCCACAATGTATTCATCAAACATGCCCAGGACAAGTGCAGCAGGATTAGATTGAGGGGAAAGCTCCCTGTCCAATGTCCCCATTATACACTGCCAGGATAAGTGAAGCACAGATTAAATATAGCACAATGCTCCCTCTACAATGAGCCCAAACAGTCCAGGATATGTGCAGCACGGGATTAGACAGGGTAAATCTCTCTTCACTCTTTTCTCAAACACTCCCAGGACAGATACAGCACAGGGTGAGATAGAGTAAAGCCCCTACTACAACATTCCCATCAAACACTCCCAGGACAGATACAGCATGAGGTTGAATGCAGAGGAAAGCTCTGTCTAAAATGTCCTCAAACACTCCCAAGTCAGGTTCAGCACAGGGTTAGACAGAGTAAAGCTCTCTCTACAATGTCCTGATCAAACACTCCCAGATGAAGTTCAGCACGTGCTTATATACAGTAAAGCTCTCTACACCTTCCACATCAAACATTGATGTGGAGATGACAGTGTTGGACTGGGGTGAACACAGTAAGAAATCTCACAACTCACTTTAACCTGATGTTGAGAGACTTCTTACTAATAACCACATCAAACACTCCTAGAACAGGAGTGGCATGAGGTTAGATATTGAGTAAAGCTCCCTCTACACTGTCCCCACAAACTGTCCCAGGACAGGTACAGCATAGGATTAGATACAAACTAAAGCTCTCTATTAGAACGTAGAACATAGAACATTACAGCACAGAACAGGCCCTTCGGCCTTCGATGTTGCGCCGACCAATATAAAAAGCAATGCCCCTCCAAACTAAACCATTCCCTTCTCTTCCATATACTTATCAACTAACCTCTTAAACCCACCAAACTTGGCGCATCTACAACTGCTGCAGGCAGGGCATTCCACTCCCGAACCACCCTTTGGGTAAAGAACCTACCTCTGATATCCGTCCTATAACTATCACCCCTTAATTTAAAGCTGTGTCCCCTCGTGCTAACTTTTTCCATCCTAGGAAAAAGGCTATCACTGTCCACCCTATCTAAACCTCTAATCATCTTATATGTTTCGATCAGGTCCCCTCTTAGACTCCTCCTTTCTAACGAAAACAACCTCAAATCCCTCAGCCTCTCCTCATAAGACCTGCCCTCCATACCAGGCAACATCCTGGTAAACCTCCTCTGTCCCCTCTCCAATGCCCCCACATCTTTCTTATAATGTGGGGACCAGAACTGCACACAATACTCCAAGTGCGGCCGCACTAGAGTTTTGTACAGTTGCAACATGACTTTGCGGCTCCGAAATTCAATCCCCCTACCAATAAAAGCCAAGACTCCATATGCCTTCTTAACAACCTTCTCGACCTGACTGCCTACTTTCAGGGATCTATGCACATACACATCAAGATCCCTCTGTTCATCTAGACTACTAAGAATCCTACCATTTGCCCTATACTCTACACATTTATTATTTCTGCCATAGTGCATTACCTCACACTTTTCCACATTAAACTCCATTTGCCACCTTTCGGCCCAGCCCTGCAACTTGTCCAAGTCCCTCTGCAAACTATAACTCCCCTCTTCACTATCTACCACTCCACCGACTTTAGTGTCATCTGCAAATTTACTAATCCATCCTTCAATATTGTCCCCAGCAGACATTCCCAGGACCAGTACAGCACAGGGTTAGTCACAGATACAAACTTACTGTACAATATACTCATCAACTCCACAATGATACTCATGTATTAATCATACTCTACAATTTACTCATCAAAATAAAGAATGACTAGGATAAGGTTAGGGCCGGTCAAGGATAGTAGTGGGAACTTGTGCATGGAGTCAGAAGAGATAGGTGAGGCATTGAATGAATGCTTCTCTTCCGTGTTCACTAAGGAGAGGGGTCATGTTTCTGAGGATGTGTGAGACATACAGGCTGATAGGAGATAGATGTTCTGAGGGAAGAGACATTAGCAATTTTGAAAAACCTGAGGGTCAGTAAGTTCCCTGGGCCAGATGGGATATATACTAGGATAGTTTAGGAAGCAAGAGATGAGATTGAGGAGCCTTTAGCTTTGATTTTTAGGTCCTCACTGTCTATGGGGATTGTTCTCATTCACCTGATGAAGGCCATAGAGTCAAAAGCTTGCGAGTTTACTATCAAATAAATCGGTTGGATTTAAAACTGGTGTCGTCAGACTTCTTACTGTGTTTACCCCAGTCCAACGCCAGCATCTCTACATTATAGGGATTGTGCCAGAGGACTGGAGAGTGGCAAATGTTGTTCCTCTCGTCAAGGAATCACCCTGGTAATTATAGGCCAGGTAGTCTTACTTCAGTCGTTGGCAAGTTAAAGGAAATAGAATTTATGACTAGTTGGAAAGATGCAGTTTAATCCAGGATAATCGTTTCGTGAGGGGTAAGTCCTGCCTCACAAATTTGATTGAATTCTTTGAGGAGGTAACTAAGTGTTTAGATGAGAGTAGAGCAGTTGATGTCATATACATGGATTTTAGTGAGGTGTTTGACAAGGTTCCCTTTGGTAGGCTCATGAAGAAAGTAAGGAGGTGTGGGATAGAAGGAAATTTGGCCAATTGAATAAGTAACTGGCTGTTTAATAGCAGACAGTGGTGGTGGTGGAGGGGGGAAAATTTTCAGACTGGAGACCAGTCTCCAGCAATGTACCACAGGGATCGGTTCTAAGTCCTCTGCTATTGTGATTTTTAGCAATAACTAGGAAGGGGCTGAAGGATGGATTAGTAAATTTGCTGATGACACCAAGATTGGTGGAGTAGTGGATGAGATGGAGGGTTCTTGCAGGCTGCAAAGAGATATTAATAGGATGCAGAGCTGGGCCAAAGAGTGACAGATAACCCTGCTAAGTGTGAGGTGATTCATTTTGGTAGGACAAACTTGAATGGAGATTACAGGGTCAACGGTAGGGTTCCGAGGAATGTGGAGGAACAGAGAAATCTTGAGATTCATATCCACAGATCTCTGAAGGTTGCCACTCAATGGATAGAGCCGTAAAGGCGGCTTATAGTATGTTTGCATTTATTAAACAGGGCATTTGAGTTTAAGAGTCATGGGGTTATGCTGCAACTATATCAGATTTTAGTGAGACCACATTTGAAGTAGTGTTCAATTCTGGTCACCTCACTATAATGAGGATGTGGAAGCATTGGAGAGAGTGCAGAGGAGATTTAGCATGATGCTGCCTGGTTTGAAGGGAAGATCTTATGACGAAAGGTTGAAGAAGCTGTGGCTTTTCTCCGTAGAGTGGAGAATGAGAGGTGACTTAAGAGGTTGATAAGATGGGGGGGAATAGATAGTCTCTGCACATCCACTCTATTTCCTTGGGTGGATTGACAAAGTCCCTCATGGGAGGTTGGTGCAAACGGTTAAATCTCATGGGATAAAAGGTGACAGCTAGATGGGTGGAGAACTGGCTTGGCCAAAGAAGAGGATTGCAGTGAAAGGGTCTTTTTCTGGCTAGAATTCTATGACTAGTGGTGTTGGGCTGTGTACTGGGACCTCTGCTATTTGTAATATATATTAAATGATTTGGAAGATGTAACTGTGATCAGTAAGTTTGCAGACAACACAAAGATGGCTGGACTTGCTGATAGTGATGAACATTGTCAGAGATTACAGCAGGATATAGATAGGCTGGAAAATTGGGCAGAGAAATGGCAGATGGAATTTAATCCAGATAAATGCAAAGTGATGCATTTTGGTAGAACTAATGCAGGGGGTGCCATACAATAAATGGCAGAACCATCAGGAGTATAGACACAGAGGGACCTGGGTGTGCAAATCCACAGATCCTTGAAGCCGGCAGCACAGGTGGAGAAGGTGGTGAAGAAGACATATGGCATGCTTGCCTTTATAAGACAGGGTATAGAGTATAAAAATTGGTGTTACAGCTATATAGAATGTTGGTTAGGATGCATTTGGAATATAGAACATAGAACATAGAACAATACAGCACAGAACAGGCCCTTCGGCCTTCGATGTTGTGCCGACCAAAATAAAAAGCAATGCCCCTCCTAACTAAACCATTCCCTTCTCATCCATATACTTATCAACTAACCTCTTAAACGCCACCAAACTTGGCGCATCTACAACAGCTGCATGCAGGGCATTCCCCTCCCTAATCACTCTTTGAGTAAAGAACCTACCTCTGATATCCGTCCTATAACTCATACCCCTTAATTTAAAGTTGTGTCCCCTCGTGCTAGCTTTCTCCATCCTAGGAAAAAGGCTATCACTGTCCACCCTATCCAAACCTCTAATTATCTTATATGCTTCAATAAGATCCCCCCTTAGCCGCCTCCTTTCTAACGAAAACAACCTCAAATCCTTCAACCTCTCTTCATAGGACCTGCCCTCCATACCAGGCAACATCCTAGTAAACCTCCTCTGTACCCTCTCCAATGCCTCCACATCTTTCTTATAATGTGGCGACCAGAACTGCACACAATACTCCAAGTGCGGCCGCACTAGAGTTTTGTACAGCTGCAACATGATGCTGCGGCTCCTAAATTCAATCCCCCTACCAATAAAAGCTAAGACTCCATAAGCCTTCTTAACAACTTTATCCACTTGACTGCCTACTTTCAGGGATCTATTGACACATACACCAAGATCCTTCTGTTCCTCAACACTATTAAGAGCCCTACCATTAGCCCTATACTCTACACATTTATTGTTCCTGCCAAAGTGCATTACCTCACACTTTTCCACATTAAACTCCATTTGCCACCTCTCGGCCCAGCTCTGCAACTTGTCCAAGTCACTCTGTAAACTAAAACACCCCTCTTCACTATCTACCACACCACCAACTTTAGTATCATCTGCAAATTTACTGATCCATCCCTCAATACCCTCATCCAGATCATTTATAAAAATTACAAACAGCAGGGGCCCCAAAACAGACCCCTGAGGCACACCACTCGTCACCGAACTCCACGATGAATATCTCCCATCAACCACCACCCTCTGTCTTCTATCTGCCAGCCAATTTCTAATCCAATTAGCTAAATCACCCTCTATTCCACACATCTGCATTTTCTGTAGAAGTCTTCCATGGGCCACCTTATCAAAAGCCTTACTAAAGTCCATATATACTACATCAACCGCCTTACCCCCATCCACCTCTCTGGTCACTTTCTCAAAAAACTCAATGAGGTTAGTAAGGCATGACCTACCCTTCACGAAACACCATGCTGACTATCCCCAATCAATTCATTTCTCTCTAAATAACTATAAATCCTATCCCTAATAATTCTCTCCAATACCTTGCCCACCACAGAAGTAAGACTCACTGGCCTATAATTCCCAGGAAGGTCTCTCTTCCCCTTCTTAAACAATGGGACCACATTCGCCATCCTCCAGTCCTCCGGAACCACACCCGTAACCAACGAGGACCTGAAGATCAGAGCCAGAGGCTCTGCAATCTCCTCTCTTGCCTCCCAGAGAATCCTAGGGTAAATCCCGTCCGGCCCAGGGGACTTATCCAACTTCAAACCCTCGAGAATTTCTAACACATCCTCCCTATCTACTACAATACTTCCCAATTTGCAACCCTGTACCTCAGTGTTCTCCATAGCTACATTTCCAGCACTCTGCGTGAATACCGAAGAGAAATATTTATTCAGTGCCTCACCAATCTCTTCAGGCTCCACGCACAACTTCCCACTGCTGTCTATGACTGGCCAGTATATTGTGTCCAGTTCTAGTTGCGACACTGACAGAAGAACAAGGAGGCTTTGGAGAGACTGCAAAGGTTTACCAGGATGTTGCCTGGTATGAAGAGTCTTAGCTACGAGGAGAGATTGGGTGAACTGGGGTTGTTCTCCCTGGAAAAACAGAATGAGGGGAGACCTAATAGAGGTGTATAAAATTATGAAGGGTATCGATAGGGTGAACAGTGGGAAGCTTTTTCCCAGGTTGGAGATGATGATCACGAAGGGTCACAGGCTCAAGGTGAGGAGGGTGAAGTTTAACTCAGATATCAAAGGGACATATTTTACAGAGGGTGGTGGGGGCCTGGAATGCACTGCCAAGCAGGGTAGTGGAAGCAAACATACTGGGATAAGACTTATCTGGATAGTCACATGAACAGACTGGGAATGGAGGGATACAAACAAATGGTCTAGTTGGACCAATGCGCGGCACAGGCTTGGAGGGCCAAAGGGCCTGTTTCCTGTGCTGTACTGTTTTACTTTCTTCTCTGGATGTAGCTGTTACTAAGGGGCATAACTATAAGGTTCATGGTGGGAGATAGAGAGTGGTTGGGGCGTGGAACAGACTGCCTGCTGAGATAGTGGAGTTGGACACTTTAGGAACTCAAGCAGTTATTGGATAGACACATGGAACACTAGAATGCCAGTGAGATAGCTTGATCTTGGGTTTGGAAGTAGCTTGGTACAACAATAAGGGCTGAAGGGTCTGTACTGTGCCATAACGTTCCATGTTTCTATGTTTCAACCACACCCAGGACAGCTGCAACATGGGGTTAAATACAGAGTAAAGCTCCCTCTACACTGTCCCCATCAAACACTCCCAGGACAGGTACAGCACGGGGTTAGATACAGAGGAAAGCTCCCTCTACACTGTCCCCATCAAAAGCTCCCAGGACAGTTCTACCACAATGTTAAACAGAGTAAAGTTCCCACTACACTGTCCCACCATCAAACACTCCCAGGACAGATACAGCATGGGGTTAGATACAGAGTAAAGTGAAATCACAGGTGGACAGAGTGGTGAAGAAGGCATTTAACATGGTTGGTTTCATCGGTCAGAACATTGACTACAGGAGTTGGGATGTCTTGAAGTTGTAGAAGATATTGATAAGGTCATACGTGGAATACTGTGTGCAGTTCTGGCCACCCTATTATACAGAAAGGATATTATTAAACTAGAAAGAATGCAGAAAACATTTACCAGGACTTGATGGATTGAGTTATAAGGAGAGGCTGGATAGACTGAGACTTTTTTCCTCCAGAGTGTAAGCGGAGGAAGGGTGACCTTAGAGGTCTATACTATAATGAGGGGTATAGATAAGTAGATCATCAATATCTTTTCCCAAAGGTAGGAGTCTAACACCAGACAGCATAGGTTTAACATAGAACATAGAACATAGAACATAGAACAATACAGCACAGAACAGGCCCTTCGGCCTTCGATGTTGTGCCAACCAAAATAAAAAGCAATGCCCCTCCTAACTAAATCATTCCCTTCTCTTCCATATACTTATCAACTAACCTCTTAAACGCCACCAAACTTGGCGCATCTACAACAGCTGCAGGCAGGGCATTCCACTCCCTAATCACTCTTTGAGTACAGAACCTACCTCTGATATCCGTCCTATAACTCATACCCCTTAATTTAAAGCTGTGTCCCCTCGTGCTAGCTTTCTCCATCCTAGGAAAAAAGCTATCACTGTCCACCCTCTCTAAACCTCTAATCATCTTATATGCTTCAATAAGATCCCCTCTTAGCCGCCTCCTTTCTAACGAAAACAACCTCAATCCTTCAACCTCTCTTCATAGGACCTGCCCTCCATACCAGGCAACATCCTGGTAAACCTCCTCTGTACCCTCTCCAAGGCCTCCACATCTTTCTTATAATGTGGCGACCAGAACTGCACACAATACTCCAAGTGCGGCCGCACTAGAGTTTTGTACAGTTGCAACATGATGCTGCGGCTCCTAAAAGACAAAGTGGAAAAAGACAAAGTTTAAGTGGAGAAGGAGAGATATAAAAGTGTCCAGAGAGTAAATTTCTTCAGAGAGTGGATGTGTCTGGAACAAGCTGCCAGAGGTAGCAGTAGAGGTGGGTAATTTTGTCTTTTAAAAACATTTTGATAGTTACATGAGGAAGATGGGTCAAATGCTCCCAGAAAACCTACAGACCAGTACAGCACGAGGTTAAATACAGAGTAAAGTTCACTCTACACTGTCCCCATCAAACACTCCCAGGAGAGATACAGCATGGAGTTAGACTGGAGAATAAAGCTACCTCTACAACTTCCTCAAACATTCCTGGTACAAATACAGGATGGCATTAGATACAAAGAGAAAGCTCCCTCTACACTGTCCCAATCACATTCTCCCAGGACAGTTACCATATGATGTTAGATAAAGCATCAAGCTCCTTGACAATGTCCTGAACAAACACCAGGATAGTTACAGCATTGGGCTGGATGCAGATTAAACTCCATCTATAATATCTTTACCAAACAGTTCCAGATAGGTACAGCACAGGGTTAGAGTAAAGTACTCCCTACACTGTCTCCATCAAACCCTCCCAGGACAGGTACAGCTTAGATACAGAGTAAAGATACTTCTACAACTTCCTCAAAAATTCTCAGGACAGGTACAGGACAGCGTTAGAGAGAGAAAGCTCCTTCTACACTCTGAATCATACTCTCCCAGGACAGTTATTGGATGGGGTTACATACACTGTAAAGCTCCCTCAACAAACTTCCAGGATAGCTACAGCAGGGGGTTAGATGCAGAGTAACCTCCCTCTGTAGTAAGCTCACTCAAGTACAGCATGGGTTAGACAGAGTAAAGCACTCTCTGCACTGTCCCCATCAAACACAGCGGATGAATGAACATTGCTCAACAATCACTAGGCAAAACTGTTCCCTTCCTGTTGGCGAACACTTCAGCAGTCACAGGCATTTGACCTCCGACCTTCAGGTAAACATTCAAGGGGGCTTCAGAGCCACTGAGCAGAGACTGATAGCCAAGCTCTGCACACGAGGACGGTCTCAACAGGGATCTTGGCTTCATGTCACTATCTGTAACCCCCATGACTTGCCTGGGTTAGCAAAAAACCTCACTTAGTGTGCTGTCTGGAGACAATACACATCTCTAACCTGTGCTCAGTGCTCCTTCCACTCACATTGTTAGCCACTTTAAGACTTGAGTTAGGTGTAAAGATTTGCATTCTAATCAGTGTCTGTAAACAGTTTGTGCTGGTATGTGTGCTATTGGAGACCAGAACACCTCATTCGCCTGATGAAGGCCATAGAGTCAAAAGCTCGCGAGTTTACTATCAAATAAATCGGTTGGATTTAAACCTGGTGTTGTCAAACTTCTTACTGTGCTCAAACACTCCCAGGACAGGTACAGCATGGTGTTAGATAGAGTAAAGCTCCCTTTACACTGTTCCCACATCAAGCACTCCTAGGACAGGTACAGCACAGGGTTAGATACAGAAGAAAGGCTTCCTCTACAATATCCTGATCAAACACTCCCAGGACAGTTTTAGACAGAAGAAAGCTTCCTCAATGTCTTCATCAACCACTCCCATGACAGGTAGAGCAGGGGGTTAGATACAGCAAATCTGTCTATAATGCCCTCAAACATTTGCAAGACAGGTTAACAGTGTTAGAGTAAAGCTCACTCTACACTGTCCCCCATCAAACACTAGCAGGACAGGTACAGCACATGGTTAGTTACACTGGGAAGCTCTTCCCACACTGCCCACATCAAACGCTAAGACGTTTACAGAATATTGATTAGAATGAGAGTCTTTACAGCTAACCTGCTATTCAAGTCTTAAAGATGAAGACAGAGAGTGGAGAAAGCATCAGGCATCCAACTAGACCATTTGTTTGTATCCCTCCATTCCCAGTTTGTTCATGGACTATCCAGATAAGTCTTAAATGATCCCAACATGTCTGCCTCTACCACCTTGCCTGGCAGTGCATTCCAGGCCCCCATCACCCTCGTTTAAAATACATCGCCCTGACATTTGTGTTAAATTTTGCCCCCCTCACCTTGAGCATGTAACCCCTGTTTGTCACTTCTGACCTGGGAAAAAGTTTCCCACTGTTCACCCTATCTATGCCCTTCATAATTTTATACAACCCTATTAGGTCACCCCTCATCCTCTGTCTTTCCAGGGAGAACAACTCCAGTTTACCCAATCTCTCCTCAGAGAAGACCCTCCAAACCAGGCAGCATCCTATTAAACCTTCTCTGCACTCTCCAAAGTCTCCACATCTTCTGGTAGTGTGGCAACCAGGACTGGACGCAGTATTCCAAATGTGGCCTAACCAATGTTCTATACAGCTGCAACATCATACACCAACTTTTATACTCTATGCCCTGTCCAGTAAAGGCAAGCATGCCATATGCCTTCACCACCTTTTCCACCTGTGCTGCCACCTTTAAGGATCTGTGAATCTGCACCCCCAGGTCCCTCTGTCTATACTCCTGATGGTCCTGCCATTTATTGTATAGCTCCCCCTACATTAGTTCTATCAAAATGCATCACTTCACATTTATCTGGATTAAATTCCATCTGCCATTTCTCTGCCTAATTTTCCAGTCTATCTATATCCTGCTGTATTCTTTGACAACGTTCATTGCTATCCGCAGATCCAGCCATCTTTGTGTCATCTGCAAACTTATAATCACACCAGTTACATCTTCTTCCAAATCATTTATATATATCACAAACAGCAGAGGTCCCAGTACAGATCCCTGCAGAACACCACTAGTCACAGACCTCTAGCTGGAAAGAGACCCTTCCACATCTACCCTCTGTGTTCTATGGCCAAGCCAGTTCTCCACCCATCTAGTTAGCTCTCCTTTCATTCTGTGAGATTTCACCTTTTGCATCAACCTGCCATGGGAGACTTTGACAAACGCTTTACTAAAAATCCATATAGATGTTCTTCCCTCAATCATTTTTATCACCTCCTCAAAAAACTGAACCAAATGTGTGAGGCATGACCTCCCTCTTACAAAACCATGCCGTCTATTGCTAATGAGATTTTGTTCTAAATGCACATACATCCTATGTCTCAGAATCCTCTCCAACAATTTCCGTACCATGGATATCAAGCTCACCAGCCTTTAATTACCCAGGTTATCCTTGCTACCCTTCTTAAATAACAGGACCGCATTTGCTATCCTCCAGTCCTCTGGGACCTCATCTGTGTCCAATGAAGAAACAGATTTCTGTTAGAGGCCCAGCAACTTCATCTCTTGTCTCCCTGTGTGTGGATCTGCACACATGAGGACAGCCTCAACAGGGATCTTGGGTTCATGTTGTACTATCTGTAAGTCCCATGACTTGCTTGAACTTGTAAAATCTCACTTACTGTCCTGTCTGGAGACTGTACACATTTCCACTCAGTTTCTGCATCTTTAAGACTTGAATAGCAGGTTAGCTGTAAAGACTTGCATTCTGTAAACTGTATGCACCTTTTATATGCTGTCTGAGACCAGAACTCTCCACTCACCAGATGAAGGGGCAAACACTGAAAGCTTGTGGGTTTACTATCAAATAAACTGGTTGGACTTTAACCTGGTTTTCTGAGACTTCTTACTGTGTTTACCCCAGTCCAATGCTGGCATCTCCACATTATCACATCAAACACCCCCAGGGCATGTAGAGTGCATGGTTAGACAGAGTAAAGCTTCCTCTACACTGTCCCCATCAAACACTCCCAGGACAGGTACAGCACAGGGTTAGATACAGAGTAAAGCTCCCTCTACACTGTCCCCCCAATCAAACACTCCCAGGACAGGTACAGCACGGGGTTAGATACAGAGTAAAGCTCCCTCTACACTGTCCCCCATCAAACACTCCCAGGACAGGTACAGCACGGGGTTAGATACAGAGTAAAGCTTCCTCTACACTGTCCCCATCAAACACTCCCAGGACAGGTACAGCACAGGGTTAGATACAGAGTAGAGCTTCCTCTACACTGTCCCAAACAAATAAACCTGTTGGACTTTAACTTGGTCTCATTGTCTGTATTTTTTAAATTTGATTTGCTGTAAAGACTTGCATTCCAAACATTATCTTGTAATTTGAGTTTGTCTCTAGATGCCCTGATTGTGAACTGAAATCCCACTCTCCTGATGAAGGGACAGTACTGCTCTTGTGGCTTGTGCTACCAAATAAACATGTTGGACTTTAACCTTGTGTTATGGGACTTCTTACTGTGTTTACATAGAACATAGAACATAGAACATTACAGCACAGAACAGGCCCTTCGGCCTTCAATGTTGCGCCGACCAATATAAAAAGCAATGCCCCTCCAAACTAAACCATTCCCTTCTCTTCCATATACTTATCAACTAACCTCTTAAACGCCACCAAACTTGGCGCATCTACAACTGCTGCAGGCAGGGCATTCCACTCCCGAACCACCCTTTGGGTAAAGAACCTGCCTCTGATATCCGTCCTATAACTATCACCCCTTAATTTAAAGCTGTGTCCCCTCGTGCTAGCTTTCTCCATCCTAGGAAAAAGGCTATCACTGTCCACCTATCTAAACCTCTAATCATCTTATATGTTTCAATAAGGTCCCCTCTTAGCCGCCTCCTTTCTAACGAAAACAACCTCAAATCCCTCAGCCTCTCTTCATAAGACCTGCCCTCCATACCAGGCAACATCCTGGTAAACCTCCTCTGTACCCTCTCCAATGCCTCCACATCTTTCTTATAATGTGGGGACCAGAACTGCACACAATACTCCAAGTGCGGCCGCACTAGAGTTTTGTACAGTTGCAACATGAAGTTGCGGCTCCGAAATTCAATCCCCCTACCAATAAAAGCTAAGACTCCATATGCCTTCTTAACAACCTTCTCGACTTGACTGCCTACTTTCAGGGATCTATGCACATACACACCAAGATCCCTCTGTTCATCTAGACTACTAAGAATCCTACCATTTGCCCTATACTCTACACATTTATTATTTCTGCCATAGTGCATTACCTCACACTTTTCCACATTAAACTCCATTTGCCACCTCTCGGCCCAGCTCTGCAACTTGTCCAAGTCCCTCTGCAAACTATAACTCCCCTCTTCACTATCTACCACTCCACCGACTTTAGTGTCATCTGCAAATTTACTAATCCATCCTTCAATACCCTCATCCAGATCATTTATAAAAATTACAAACAGCAGGGGCCCAAAACAGACCCCTGAGGTACACCACTTGTCACCGAACTCCAAGATGAATATCTCCCATCAACCACCACCCTCTGTCTTCTATCTGCTAGCCAATTCCTAACCCAATTAGCTAAATCACCCTCTATCCCATACATCTGCATTTTCTGCAGAAGTCTTCCATGGGCCACCTTATCAAACGCCTTACTAAAGTCCATATATACCACATCAACCGCCTTACCCCCATCCACTTCCTTAGTCACTTTTTCGCTACATCTAAACAAACACTCCCAGGATAGTTGCAGCATGGGGTTAGATATGGGTTAAAGCTCTCCTCACACTGTCCCTATTAAACATTCCCAAGACAGGTAAGCACAGTGTTAGATATAGAGTAAATCTCTGCCTACAATGTTTTCACCAAACACTCATAAGACAGGTGCAGCACGGTGTTAGTCAGAGTAAAGCTGTCTACACTGTCCCCATCAAACACTCACAGGACAAGTACAGCATAGGGTTGGATACAGAGTAAAGCTCTCTTCACAGTATCCTCATCAAAACCTCCCAGGGCAGGTACTGCACGGGGTTAGACAGAGTAAAGCTCTTTCTACACTGTCCCTAATACACATTCCTGGGACAAGTAGAGGATGGGGTTAGATATAGAGTAAACCTCCAACTACAATGTTCTCATCAAAGACTCCCAGGGCAGGTTCAGCACGCAGTTAGACACTTGCAGGGCAGGTATAGGATGGTGTTAGATACAGAGTAAAGCTCCCTCAACAATATTCCATCAAACACACTCTGGACAAGTGCAGCATCATAAGACCATAAGACATAGGAACAGAATTCAGTCACTCGGTCCATCAAGTCTGCTCGGCTTTTTAATTATGCTGATTTTTCTTCTTCTCATTCCCTTTCTCCTGCCTTTTCCCATAACCCCTGATCACATTATTGATCAAGGACTCATCTATCTCTGTCTTAAAGATACTTAATGACCTTGCTTTCACAGCCTTCTGCAGCAAAGGGTTCCACAGATTCACCACTCCCTGGCTGAAAAAGTTCCTTCTCATCTGTTTTAAAGGATTGTCCCTTTAGGTTGAATTTGTGCCCTCTGGTTCTAGTTTTTCCGACTCATGGAAACATCTCTCCATGTCCACACTATCCAGGCCTTGCACTATACTGTAAGTTTCAATAAAATTCCCCCCTCATCTTTCTAAACTCCAATGAGTACAGACCAAGAGTCCTCAACCTTTCCTCATACAAGCTCTTCATTCCAGGGATCATTCTTGTGAATCTCCTCTGGATCCTTCCAAGGCCAACACATCCTTCCTTAGATATGGGGCCCAAAGCTGCTCACAATACTGCAAATGGGGTCTGATCAGAGCCTTCTACAGCCACAGAACTACATCCCTGCTCTTATATTCTAGCCCTCTCGACACAAGTGCTAACTTTTCATTTGCTTTCCTAATTGCCAACTGAACAAAAGGTTCACCTGAAGAGAATCTTGAACGATGACTCGCAAGTCCTTAGTGTTTGATTTCCTAAGCATTTTCTCATTTTGAAAATAGTCTCCATGCCTCCTTCCAAAGTGCATAACCTCACTTTTCCACATTGAATCCTATCTGGCACTGCTTTGTCCATTCTCCTACCTACCCAAATCCATCTACAGCCCCTCTGCAATCTCAATACTACCTGATGCTCTATATATCTTTGTATCATCTGCAAACTTAGCAACAGTGCCTTCAGTTCCTTCCTCCAAATCATTAATGTTTATTGTGAAAGATTGTGGTCCCAGCACTAACCCCTAAGGCACATCACTAGTCACCAGCTTCCATCCGAGAAAGACCCCTTCATCCCCACTCTCTGCCTTCTGTCAGAGAGAGATTCTTCTATCCATAGAGATAGAGGTTTACAGCATGGAAACAGGCCCTTTGATCCAACTTGTCCCTGCTGCCCTTTTTTAAGCCCCTAAACTAATCTTAATTGCCCTCATTTGGCCCCTATCCCTCTGTCCCATCTTACCCATGTAACTGTCTAAATGCTTTTTAAAAGTCAAGATTGTATCCACCTCTACTATTATCTCTGGCAGCTTGTTCCAGACACTCACCACCCTCTGGACACTTCTGTATCTCTCCCCTCTCACTTTAAACCTTAAACCTAGCCCCCTAGTTTTAGACTCTCCTACCTTTGGAAAAGATGTTGACTATCTAGCTGATCAGTGCCTCTTATTTTATAGACCTCTATAAGATCACCCCTCAGCCTTTTACGATCCAGAGATAAAAGTTCCAGTCTATCTAATCTCTCCTTATAACTCAAACCATCAAATCCCAGTAGTATCCTAATAAGTGTTTTTGCACTCTTTCTAGTTTAATAATATCCTTTCTATAATAGGGTGACTAGAATTATACACAATTTTCCAAGTGTGGCCTTACTAATGTCATGTACAACTTCAACAAGACATCCCAGCTCCTGTATTCGATCTTCTGAACAATGAAACCAAACATGCTAAATGCCTTCTTTCACCACTCTGTCCACTTGATTTCACTTTCAAGGAGCTATATCTTTGTTCTGTAACTCTCTTAAACACTATCATTAACTGAATAAGTCCTGCCCTGCTTCAACCTACCAAAATGTATCACCTCACATTTACCTAAATTAAACTCCATTTGCCATTCATCAGCCCACTGGCCCAATTGATCAAGATCCCATTGCAAACAGAGGTAACTTTCTTCACTGTCCACTATGCCATCATTCTTGGTTTCATCTGCAAACTTACTAACCATGCCTCCTATATTCTCATCCAGATTATTAATATAAATAACAGTGGACCCAGCACAGATCCCCGAGGTAACCACTGGTCACAGGCCTCCCGTTTGAAAACATCCCTCTACAACCACCCTCTGGCTTCTGTCAAGAAGCCAATTTTCTATCCATTTAGATCCCTCACCCAGGATCCCATGACATTTAATCTTATGCAACAACCTACTATGCGGTACCTTGTCAAAGGCCTTGCTAAAGCCCATGTAGACAATATCAGCTGCATTACCTTATTGGTTACCCCTTCAAAAAAACTCAAATTTGAGATATGATTTTCCACTCAAAGCCATGCTGACTGTCCCTAATCAGTCCTTGTGTCTCTAAATACCTGTAAATCCTATCTCTCAGAATACCTTCCAACAGTTTACCCACCACAGATGCGAGGCTCACTAACCTGTAGTTCCCAGGCTTTTCCGTGCAGCTCTTTTTAAACAAAGGCACTACATTTGCCACACCAATCTTCAGAACTTCACCCATGACTAATGATGATTCAGATAGCTTTGATAGGGGACCTGCAATTTCCTCCCTAACTTCCCACAGTCTCCTAGGATATACTTCAGCAGGTCATAGAAACAGAACAGTACACAAGTACAGACCATTCAGTCCTCAATATTGTGCCAAGTTATGTCTAAATCCAAGATCAAGCTATTCCACTCCCTATCATTCTGATGTGCTCCATGTGCCTAGTCAATAATCGCTTGAAAGTTCCTAAAGTGTCTGACTCCACTATCACAGCAAGCAATGCATTCCACACCTCAGCTATTCTGAGTTAAGATTCTGCCTCAGACATCCCTTCTATATCTCCCACCATGAACCTCCTAGTAACAGCTACATTCACCCATGGAAAGCCTCTTCACATCCACTCTATCACCCTCATCACCTTATAAACCTCTGTTACCTCTCTTCCTCCTCCACTCTAAAGGGAAAAGCCCCAACTCCCTCAACCTTTCCTCATAAAAGCTACCCACTAAACTCAGTAGCATCTTTCTAAATCTTCTCTGCACTCTCTCCAATGCTTCCACATCCTCCTTATAGTGAGGCGACCAGAACTGCACACAATATTCCAAATATAGTCTCACTAAAGTCCAGTATAGTTGCAGCATAACCCCATGGCTCTTAAACTCAAATCCCCTGTTAATTAACACTAACAAACTATAAGCCTTCTTCACAGATCTTTTCACTTGAATGGTAACCTTCAGATATCTGTGGAAATGAACCCCAAGTTCTTTCTGTTCCTCCACATTCCTCAGGTCCCACAGTTTTATCTACCTTGATGTGCTTTAAAACTTCCAACACCTCTTTCTCTGTAATATGTAAACTCCACAAGACATTGCTTTTATTTCTCCAAGTTCCCCAACACCCATGCTTTTCTCAATAATAAATACTGAATAAAAATATTCATTTAGGATCTCATCCATTTCTTGTGGATCCACACAGATGATCTTGGTGATCCTGAAGAAGCCCTGCTCTCTCCCTTGTTATTCTTTTGCCCTTTATGTATTTGTAGAAGCTGTTTGGATTCTCCTTTGCCTTATCTGCCAAAATCATGTTCCCTTTTGTCCTCCAGATTTTCACTTAACTCAACTCCTATACCCTTCAAGGGATTCACTTGATCCCAGTTGCCTATGTATGTCATGTGCCTCCTTCTTCTTCTTGACCAGGGCCTCAATATCCCAAGTCATCCAGGGACCTATGCCAGGATCTTACCTTTAACACCATGGACACTTAACTTATTTAACAATCTCCTATGTGACACCTTGACAAAGGCCTTCTGGAAATCTAAATAAATCATGTCCACTGATTCTCTTTTATCTAACTTCCTTGTTACCTCCTCAGAGAACTCCAACTGATTTGTCAGACATGACCTCCCCTTGACAAAGCTATGCCAACTCAGTCCTACTTGATCATGCACTTCCAAGTACTTTCTCATCTTTAATAATGGAGTCTAAGATCTTGCCAATGACCAAAGTCAGGTTAATCAGCCTATAATGTCCTATTTGCTGTCTCTCTCCCTTCTTAAACAGTGGTATTACATTCACTGCTTTCAGTCCTCTGGGACCTCCTCTGCCCCTAGTGATTCTTGAAGATTATCATCAATTCTCCACAATTTCCTCAGCTATCACTTTTAAAACCATCCAGTCCATTTATCCACCTTCAGACCTTTCAGTTTCCCCAGAATCTTCTCCTTAGTGATGACCACAACCCCTCACCCCAGACAGCTCCAAGCTCCCCACAGTGCTATATCGTTCCTTATTTATAATGATTCAGCCAGTCAGCTGACTATTACACTCTGTCATTGGTTTCATGTTTTATTGGGTCAGCTGACCCTTATATCTTGTTCCCATTGATCACATTACATTCAATAAGTTGTCACCGGTTACATTCTATCAAATTCCTTTTGTACTTAAAAAATTTCCTTTTCGAAATAATTTAAGACAACCACCCTCCTGTCTTCTTAATAACTTTCCAGTACCTGCACTCCTTTTTGTAAAGTAGTCTGATACTTGTAGATTAGCACCAATCCAATTAAGTTTGGAAACTTCCTTGTTTTCCAACATTTGCTTAACACTGGCCAAATCAATTCCTAATCTTTTCTCCTGTACAATTTTGTTAGTGTAAATATTGTCCCATAAAGACTGACTGTCCACATAACACTATTAGTACTTTCTTACCTAATGTGCCCATAAAAAATAATTCTGTTAATGTGTCTGACAAATATATTCCCATATCTACGTTCCACCAACACTAGGGTTTTATCCACCTGTGAGCTTTTGACTACCTTTATATTTTCTTTACTTACCAGCCAAAGGGCAGCATTTTCCTTCCTTACCTACCAGATTATTATGAATCCAGCACCGCTCGAATGTCCATCTGGTAGATTGACGTGTGAAGCATCACTAAATACAACCAATTTCATATCTTCTGGTTTTCCTCGTACTGGGAATTTAATGACACATTTACCATCATGTGATCTGTAGTGATGGAAGCTGAGAGATTTGTAGACTGATTCTTTACTCAAAGAGTGATTAGGGAGTGGAATGCCCTGCCTGCAGCTGTTGTAGATGCGCCAAGTTTGGTGGCGTTTAAGAGGTTAATTGATAAGTATATGGAAGAGAAGGGAATGGTTTAGTTTGGAGGGGCTTTGCTTTTTATTTTGGTCGGCGCAACATCGAAGGCCGAAGGGCCTGTTCTGTGCTGTAATGTTCTATGTTCTATGATGTGGCTTTTCCAATTTAGACCTGGAATAAGCAATGCCTACTTAATAAATCCACATCATGTTTCCCTACAATTTACTAGTGACACTTCATTACTTTTCTCATGTTACATTATTTATAACATGGCTCCACATTGCTATTAGAGGTTGCTGCCAGCCACCACTCATTCCTTTATCCTGATCTTCTCCCTCTCCATGTTCCAGACTTAATATAATCTCTTCTCCAGCTGCCAAACCTCATCCTTGTCAGTACTGACCGTGTGCCTTTTGGGGTACAATTACTCCCAAACCCAGTGGACTCCTAATCACAAAGAGGATCGATGTTGTGTGGTCCTCTTGGTTTTGGCTCTGTGCCCCTTGCCTTCGCAGGTTCAGAAATCAACCTCATGGTGGTGAAAACTGCACTTCATTTTTATCTAACTAAAGTTTACTTGACCATTTACTCTGACTGATCATCAACGTTCTGACTGGTTTACACAACAAAGCAAAATGTTCATTTGTGGTTTTTTTGTGAGAATTAAGCAAGTGATTTCTTTCACATAGGTTCATAAATTCCTCAATAAAAACCATGACCAACTCCGAACAGAAGTGATGGAACTCTTCATACACAGCAGGAATAAGGTAAGTGACAAAAGAAGAGACTCTGGTGATTTGTCCAGACAGGAGTAAGGTGGTGAATCAGTCTTTCCAATCCTTGTCAATGATGAGGCACTTTGTCTTGCAGAAACCTGAAGAGGTTTTCAGCACAGCTGGTGTCACGATTGTTCATCCTATAGCAATGTGCTTTTATCTTCTGTTTTTAATCACAGCAAAATCTCTCCAGATTGTCAAACACAACTTGGCACAGAGACATGCAACAAGATATTTGGGTAGATGGAAAACTGTTTAAGAAGCATCTTAAAGCAGGAAAGAGAGGTAGAGAGGTTTAGAAAGTGAAAGAACTTGGGCTCCAACAGCTGAAGTAGTTACTGTTGGAGCAACTAAAATCACAGAGTTCAAAATTAGAGGAGCACAGATATCCAGAGGATTGTGCAATGGGAAGAGGTTATAGAAAAAGAGATGGGCCAGACTATGGAGGGATTTGAAAACAAGGATGAGAATTTAAAATAAAGATATTGTTTAATCTGGCATCAACATAGATACATAAGCATCGGGGTGATGACTGAATGAGATCTGGTCTGAATGACGATACGAACAACAGAGATTTGGATGACAAGTTTAGAAGGGTAAAAAGTACAAAGGCTGGAGCTTGGAATTGACAAAAGGTTAAAAAAAAGTATATATAAGGGTTTCAGTGGTCAATGAGGTGGCGGGGGGAGGTGGTTGTAGAAAGGGGATTATGTGATATTACAGAAATGGAATTAGCATGGATTTGTAGTCAGAAGTTAATCTCGGGATTCATGGTCGGAAACAAAGACAAAGGCTTTGGTCTTCTAATATTTAATGGGGGAAGGGTGGTGTAATCTCTGACCATCCAGTATTTTTGATAAGCAGTCTGACAATTGTGGAGGAGTGGAGAGAGGGTTAGAGCTGGATACCTTCAGCATAAATGTTGAATTTAATAACTGTGAACGTTATCACTGAGGGCAGCACATGGATGAGAAATGGTGGTGGTGGGAGGGGGGGGGAAGGGAATGTATTCCAAAGGTGCTCAGGGGACGTATAAGTTGGGGGAGGCAATAGGAGCAGGAGGAGAAGCCATTGCTGGTGATTCTCTGTCTTCAATTAGTTGGATAAGAATGAAACCATATGACTGTAATATCACTTACCTAGACAGTATTGCAGAGAATTGGAGGGGATAGCATCAACCCTATCACAGAGTGCAGACAGGTTGAACGAAATACATTTTAAACATTGAAATTTAGCTTGTTAATTTGGCTTGAAGAACTTACTAAAGAACAGCGGACATTTACCATGTTTTATGTCATTCATCTTTTCATCAATTTAATACAAAACCCAAGTATCATTAAAGAATGTTATGCACAACCTTAATGGCGAGTCGTTGTAACACTGCTTGTCACCATTAACAGGCCATATCCCACTCAATCTAACATCTCCTTGGCTATCTCTCTTTCGATTAATTCAGAGTAAAGTTTTGAATAATCTCTGTAGCCACCTATGCAGTGCCAGAATGAATTTAATCTTTGTGCCACACAAGTATCTGGATATTAACCTTAATGTCCCGCTGCAGATGATTGCAGATTTGTTTAAGAAAGCACAGGAGAACCTCTGTCAGCAGAAAAGGATCGGGTCAAACTATCGCGCTCATCGATACCAATCGCCAACCGTGGCTGCCAAATTTCAGCAGAGCCTCTCAGACCTCATCACCAGACTGAAAAGGTGAGTAACCACTGCTGAGACACCAAAGACTGTGTTCCCATTACAGCATCACTTCCCTTCAAATGAGATTGAAATGTAATGAGCAGTGTGTGTGAAAGAGCCACGTGAATATTTCAAAAGGGCTGTTTCCATCAGAATTGAACTTTGACTTGACAGAGGATTTTAAAATTATGAAAGAGTGCGACAATGTAATTAACAACATTCAGACTAAGCTGATAAGTGGCAACTAACATTCACAAGTGTCAGGCAATGATCTTTTCAAAGATCTACCCTTGACATTCAATGGCACCAACCACAATCCCATCCCCGTATCCCTACATATTTTTTCCACTAATTCCCCTAATCTATGCATCTCAGGACACTAACCCACACATCTTTGGACTGTCGGAGGAAACTGGAGCACCCGGAGGAAACCCACGCAAACACGAGGAAAATGTGCAAACTCCACACACACAGTGACCCAAGCTGGGAATCGAACCCAGGTTCCTGGAACTGTGAAGCAGCAGTGCTAACCATTGTGCTACTGTGTCACTGTGACGCTACTGCGTCACGTACCATGGCATAAAGTTGATGGAAATAGTAATCTTGGCGAAACATGAAGCTTTGATCACAGGCTATAGGACAGTGCAGTGGACTTTGAATCTGTGTTGTACTGCCCTTGCTTGTTTCAATTTTTACTTACCTAATCAGAGCTGGAGAATCTGCTGCATTGGCTTCTCTTTCTTTTCCTGTATTGTTACCTCTGATGTTCCTCAAGAATATATCCAGGTCATTTCTAAAGGTTTATAGAGTTGGCACATTCTCTTTGCGTCTGCTTGGGTTTCCTCTAGGTGCTCTGGTTTCGTCCTGTGGTCCAGGGAATGTGCTGCCTGGGTGCAATGGCCATGCTGAGTTCTCCTTTGGTGTGGCCCAGCAGGTGCCAGAGCGTGGTGACTGGGGGATTTTCATAGTGGCTTTATTGCAGTGTTAATGTAGGTCTATTTGTAACTAATAAACTTTAACCTTTGATAAGATACCGTATGGTAGGTTGTTGCATAAGGTTAAATCCCATGGGATCCAGGATGAGATGTCTAAATGGGTACAAAATTGGCTTCTGTCAGGTGATTATAGAGAATTATTTTTCAAACTGGAGGCCTGTGACCAGCGGTGTGCCTCAGGGATCAGTGCTGTGTCCACTGTTATTTATCACTTATGTTAATGAATTGGATGAGAATATAGGAGGCATGGTTAGTACGTTTGCAGATGACACTAAGGTTGATGGCATAGTGGACAGTGAAGAAAGTTATCTCCGATGGCAACGGGATCTTGATTCATTGGATCAGTGGGCTGACACATAGCAGATGGAGTTTAATTTAGACAAATTCGAGGTGATTTTGGTAGATTTGATAGGGCACTAGGGAGAGTTACAGAATAAAGAGATCTAGGGGTATATGTTCATAGCTTCTTAAAAGTGGAATCAGAGTGGATAGAGTGGTAAGAGAGGTTCAACATGCGTGGTTTCATCAGTCAGGACATTGAATACAGCAGTTGGGATATCTTGTTGAAGTTATACAAGACATTGATAAGGCCACACTTGGAATACTGTGCGTAATTCTGGTCACCCTATTATAGTAAGGATATTATTAAACAAGAAAGAGGCAGAAAAGATTTACTAGGATGCTCCCGCACTTGATGGATTGAGTTATAAGGGGGTTGGGTAGACTGGGACTTTTTTCTCTGGAGTGTAGAAGGCTAAGGGATGATCTTATAGAGGTCTATAAAATAATGATGGCAACAGATCAGCCAGATAGTTAATATCTTTTCCCAAAGGTGGGAGAGTCCAGAACTAGAAGGCATAGGTTTAAGGTGAGAGAGGAAAGATACAAAAGTGTCCAGCAATTTTTTCACACAGAGGGTGGTGAGTGTCTGGAACAAGCTGTCAGAGGCAGTAATAGAGGTGGGTATAATTTTGTCTTTTAAAAAGCATTTAGATAGTTTACATGAATATAATGGGTATAGCGGGATATGGGCCAAATGTGTGCAATTGAGATTAGCTTAGGGGTTAAGAAAAGGGCAGCATGGACAAGTTGGACTGAATGGCCTGTTTCCATGCTGTAAACCTCTATGACTCTAAAGATGGCTGGGTTTGGTGGATTGACCATTGTAAATGTGTGGGTTTACAGAGTTAGGTCAGAGGGATGGGCCTGAGATTTTTGAAGAGTTGGTGCAGTCTCGATGGGCCGGTTGGCAGCTTTCTGCACTGCAGGGATTCAATGGCTCTGTTAGTGGTTTTGATAAGGAGAAAGTGGTTGGGATGTCGGTAATCAGAGGGACACAGATTGAAAAGAACCGGGAGAGAGACGAGAAACTACTTTTTTTACACAGATTTGGAAGTCACAGCTTGAATGGGCAGTGGATAATTCAATAATAACTGTTAAAGGGAATTGAAGTAATTATTGAAAAGGAGACTGATACATAAATATTAACAGGGGCAGAGTGTGAGGAGGTGGTGCAGGCAGGACACAGAGTGATGGAAGAGCTCTTACAATCACCCAACATGGGGACAATGGAGCGAATGGCCTCAGTTGGTGCTGTAAGATTCTACACAACACTGACTCTTCAAACATCAACAGGCTCAGGATTCTACCACATAACATGTTCTACCAAAGTCTTTACTCATCAACTAAAAAATTACCACAGCAGTCAGAAAATTGAAAAATAAAGGTTATATTGCTTTCAGATAGATAAAAAAAAGTAATCAGGAGCCAAACACAAGTCAGGCAGCATACATTGCATTCCAGCAGACCTGAAGATGCTCTCAAAAGAGAAATAGTTCAAACCCATTAGCCTGGAGGAAGGAGAACATTTCGGAATTCAGATGGTTCACATTTAACTGGAATAGACCCTGTTTCTCGTTAAACTCCACGATTCTTCCAGCTGATCGCGTGAGGTGGAAACTAATCATTGTGTTCTGTGATATACACACTCATAATGACAGCAATGAAGCAACAATCATTTCTTTAATGCATAGATATAAACACGTAACACATCTTCTAATGTGAAAGCTCTGGTCCAGTCATAACACCTCAAGTAGGGCTTCTGACTGGAATTGTTATTTTCATCTCCTGGGTCAATGCTGTTATCTCACTTCTACGGCTGTCATGTTGTATGATCTCTTTCTAGATTAATATAAACAGAGCTGAAGGGCAGGCATAGATTGAATACAGGGCTTTAACAGAGACTTGTTGCTTCAGCTTGCATGTGTTAACTGCTGTACAGAGCTCAGGCAACAGCAGCCATTAAAAGAGACAGAGGGGATAATACCTCAGTGATTGGGGAATGATATGCAGAGGGATCCAGATGTTCACAAAAAGTTAGTATGCAGGTGCAGCATTGTTACGATGCCAGATCATTTGAGGCTTACATGTTCTTAGTCATAACTGATGCACGCTCAAAGTGGCCAGAGTTGTTACCATGAGATCTACTACATCCAAACAAACAGTTGAAAAACTTGATGAAAGTTTTGAACATTTGATCAATTGGAACAGATAGTTACATAGAACATAGAACATAGAACAATACAGCACAGAACAGGCCCTTCGGCCTTCGATGTTGTGCCGACCAAAATAAAAAGCAATGCCCCTCCAAACTAAACCATTCCCTTCTCTTCCATATACTTATCAACTAACCTCTTAAACGCCACCAAACTTGGCGCATCTACAACAGCTGCAGGCAGGGCATTCCACTCCCTAATCACTCTTTGAGTAAAGAACCTACCTCTGATATCCGTCCTATAACTCATACCCCTTAATTTAAAGCTGTGTCCCCTCGTGCTAGCTTTCTCCATCCTAGGAAAAAGGCTATCACTGTCCACCCTATCTAAACCTCTAATCATCTTATATGCTTCAATAAGATCCCCTCTTAGCCGCCTCCTTTCTAACGAAAACAACCTCAAATCCTTCAACCTCTCTTCATAGGACCTGCCCTCCATACCAGGCAACATCCTGGTAAACCTCCTCTGTACCCTCTCCAATGCCTCCACATCTTTCTTATAATGTGGCGACCAGAACTGCACACAATACTCCAAGTGCGGCCACACTAGAGTTTTGTACAGTTGCAACATGTTGCTGCGGCTCCTAAATTCAATCCCCCTACCAATAAAAGCTAAGAGTCCATGACTATGACTAGTTAGTCATAGTTAGTGAGTTTGAGGATTATCTCAAAATAAATGGTATGCAGCATATAAAACCTGTGTCTTATCATATCAATCAATGGATTAACTACAATCCTTGAAACACTCTTTAAGGCTACAAGAAAAAAAAAGTTTATTTATTAGTTACAAGTAAGGCTTACATTACACTGCAATGAAGTTACTGTGAAATTCCCCCAGTTGCCACACGCTGGCGCCTGTTCCGGTAAATGTACCCAGCCAGTTCTTCTTTAAGACTATAGGAGGAAAACCGGAGCACCCAGAGGAAATGGGAAGAACATGCAGACTCTGCATAGACATAACCCAAGCTGGGAATCAAACCCCTGTCCCTGGCACTGTGAGACAGCAGTGCCACTGTGAGCAATGGGGATTTAATAATGGGAAACAATGAAATGGCCAAGGCCATAAACAAGTTTTTGTGTCGGTCTTCACAATGGAGGACACAAATAGAATACTGATAACTGACGGTCACGGGACTGTAGGGGGTGAGCACCTCAAAACGATCACTATTGCTAAAGAGGTAGTGCTGGGTAGACTAATGGGACCAAAGGTAGACAAGTCCCTGGGTGGGATGGAATGCATCCCAGGATACTAAAAGAAAAGGCAGAAGTGATAACAGATGCGTTCGTTGTAATTTATCAAAATTCACTGGACTCTGGGGATGCCTGCTGATTGGAAAACAGCTGATGTAATGCTACTGTTCAAAAGGGAGGTAGACAAAAGTGGGTAACTACAGGCCGGTTAGCTTAACATCATTGTTGGGAAAATGCTGGAATCTATCATTAAAGAAGAAATAGCAGGAAACCTGGAAAAAAAAATAACATAAGAACACAAGAAATATGAGCAGGAGTCGGCCATCTAGCCCTTCGAGCCTGCCCCGCCATTCAATAAGATCATGGCTGATCTGAAATGAATCAGTTCCACTTTCCCGCTTTCTCCCCATAATCCTTAATTCCCTTGTCTGTCAGAAACCTATCAACCCGTGACTTAAATATATTCAGTGAGGTAGCCTCCACCACTTCAATGGGCAGAGAATTCCAGAGATTCTCCACCCTTTTAGTGAAGAAGTTCCTCCTCAACTCCGTTCTAAACTGCCCCCCCCCCCTTATTTTGAGGCTGTGCCCTCTACTTCTGCTATCCTTTCTAAGCAGGAAGAATCTCTCTACCTCTACCCTATCTAGCCCCTTCATTATCTTATATGTCTCTAAAAGATTCCTCCCTCAGCCTTCTAAACTCCAACAATACAGGCCTAGTCTATTCAATCTCTCTTCATAAACTAACCCACTCATCTCCGATATCAGCCTGGTGAACTTTCTCTGTACTTTCTCCAAGGTCAATATATCCGTACGCAAATAAGGGACCAAAACTGCACACAGTATTCCTGTTGCGGCCTCACCAAATACAAAGAACAACAACAAAGAGCAACACAGCACGGGAAACAGGCCCTTCGGCCCAACGAGCCCACGCCGCCGTCCTAACGTCTTAATGACATATCCTTGACTGTAGGCTATGCCTATTGTTGAAGATTCCCATATAGGGACCAATACAGGGACAATTTGTTACCCAATCAGCCTAAGAGCACATTTTTGAGATGTGGGAGGAAACCGGAGCACCCGGAGGAAACCCACGCAACCACGGGGAGGACACGCAAACTCCCGCAGACACAGGCCCAAATCCATGTGTCAGCACAGCAACAGCGATAGTCTCTGAGCTGTCATGTTGCCCATCAGATGGTCCAGTTTAAGCATACACTGACGACGTGAAGCACTAGGCAACTCCTGAAGCAACCTCCAAGAGCAGCTCTCGCACAACATGCCGCATGCATGCCCCTTGTTGGTCAACAAGGTGGACCGAATTGCCTGCGGAAACAAATAAGACTTAATTAAACATGCTAAAAAAAAACTAAGACATTCCCGAGACGAAACTAAAAGATAGTCTACTACTATTTGGTCCTCCCGATATTCAAACAGTCCTGCTATAACCCTCTATCTGCAGACCGCTCATGTGGCTGTCCAAGAGATCCTTAAACAACCCTAGCGTGCCTGCTCCCACCACCTTACTCAGCAGCGCATTCCACACCCCCACTACCCTTTGTGTGAAAAAATGCCCTCTAATATTCGTCTTATACATAGCACCCCTCACCCTGAGCCCGTGACCCCTCATTCTATCCATTTCTAATGGTGGAAAAAGCTTAACATCATTTACTCTATCTATACCCCTCATAATCTTATATACCTCTAAAAGATCCCTTCTCAGCCGACGTCTTTCAAGGGAAAACAACCCCAGTGTTTTCAATCTTTCCTCGTAAGACAGCCCTTCCATACCAGTCAGCATCCTGGTAAATCTCCTCTGCATTCTCTCCAGGGCCTCTACATCCTTCCTGTAGTACGGCGACCAGAACTGGACGCAGTACTCCAGATGAGGCCTAAGCAACGTTCTATAGACCTGCAACATCAGACTCCTACTCTTGTATTCTATACCCCTTCCTATGAAGGCTAACATACCATAAGCTTTTTTTTACCACATTCTCCCACCTGTACTGACACCTTCAGAGACTTGTGAACTTGCACCCCCAGGTCTCTCTGCATCTCTATACTCCGGATAGTTTTACCTTTTATCCTATAACGCCCCTCTACATTATTCTGGCAAAATGCATCACCTTGCATTTATCTGGATTAAATTCCATTTGCCATCTATCTGCCCAATCTACCAGCCTATCTATGTCATGTTGTATTGCCAGGCACTGCTCCTCAGTATCCGCCAATCCAATCATCTTAGTGTCATCAGCAAATTTGCTGATCACACCACCTACCCCCTCTTCCAAGTCATTTATATACACCACAAATAGAAGGGGTCCTAGTACAGAGCCCTGTGGCACACCACTAGTGACAGACCTCCAGTTGGAAAAAGAGCCTTCCACTACTACCCACTGTCTCCTCCTCCCTAGCCAGTTCTCTACCCATCTACATACCTGGCCTTGTATACCATGCACCTTCACCTTTTCTATCAGCCTACCATGAGGGACCTTATCAAACGCTTTACTGAAATCCATATAGACGACATCAACGGCTTGTCCTTCATCAACCGTTTTTGTCACCTCTTCAAAAAATTCCACTAGATTCGTAAGGCATGACCTCCCCTTAACGAAGCCATGCTGCGTATCCCTGATCAAATCACAGCGGGCCAGATGCTCATACATCCTGTCCCTGAGAATCCTCTCCATTAGCTTACCTATAACTGAAGTCAAGCTCACCGGCCTATAGTTCCCTGGGTTATCCCTCTAACCCTTTTTAAACAACAGTACTACATTTGCAATCCGCCAGTCCTCTGGGACCTCCCCTGTGTCCAAAGAAGAGACAAAGATTTGCGTCAGAGGCCCAGCAATGTCATCTCTCACCTCCCTTAGCAGCCTGGGATAAATACCATCAGGCCCCAGAGCTTTATAAGTCTTTATACTACCTAAAAGCCCCAACACTTCGTCCCTCGTAATGATTATTTCGTTTAACGGGTCCACAAATTCCTCAAAGCCGGCATCAGACATCAGGCCCCTCTCCCGCGTAAATACCGACGCAAAGTATTCATTCAGGATCTCCCCCATTCCCTCAGACTCTAAGCATAGTTCCCCTCCTCTGTCCCTGAGAGGTCCAATCTTCACTCTAACCATCCTTTTGCTCCTTACATAGGAGTAAAATGCCTTAGGATTTTCCTTAATCCTACCTGCCAAAGCCATTTCGTGGCCCCTTTTTGCCTTTCTGACACCCCTTTTAAGATCCCGTCTACACTCTCTATATTTTTCCAGCGCTGCCTCTGTCCCCAATTGCCTGGATCTAACGTACGCCTCCCGCTTCTTCCTGACCAAGTCCTCAACATCCCTAGTAACCCACGGTTCTCTAATCCTACCCTTCCCATCCTTCCTCCTTACCGGCACGTGTCTTTCCTGCAAAAATTTTAGTTTTCCCTTGAAAGACTCCCACGTGTGCAGTGTCGACCTACCCTCGAACAGCTTATCCCAGTCGGTATCCCTAAGATCCTGCCTAATCTGGCTATATCTAGCCCTCCCCCAGTTTAACACCCTCCCCTTAGGGCAGGCTTCATCTTTTTCCATTAATACCCTAAAGCAGACAGAGTTGTGGTCACTATTAGACACATGCTCTCCTACTACAACGTCAACCACCTGCCCTGGCTCATTCCCCAGAACCAGATCCAGTATAGCCCCCTCTCTAGTCGGGCTATCCACATACTGCTTCAAGGACCCTTCTTATACTTGTATATCTTGTATAGTTGCAGCAAAACCTCTCTGCTTTTATAATCTATCCCCCTTGCTATAAAGACCAGCATTCCATTCGCCTTCTTGATCACCTGCTGCACTCGCAGACTGAGCTTTTGCAATTTGTGCACAAGGACCCCAAGGTCCCTCTGCACAGTAGCATGCTGCAGCTTTTCACCTTTTAAATAATATTCTTTCCGACTATTATTTTGACCAAACTGGATAACTTCACATTTGCTAACGTTGTACTCCATCTGCCAGGTCATCATCCACTCACTCAGCCTATCCAGATCTCTCTGCAAATTTTCCACGACCTCCATGCAATTTGCTTTTCCACTCATCTTCATGTCATCAGCAAATTTTGTTAAGCTACATTTAGTTCCTCCTCCAGATTCTCTATGTAAATGATAAACAGTTGAGGCCCCAGCACCGATCCCTGCAGCACTCCACTAGTCACCAACTGCCAACCAGAAAAGCACTCATTGATTCCAACTCTCTGCTTCCTGTTAGATAACAAATCCTCAATCCACGCTAACACTTTACCCCCAATTCTGTGTACCCTCACCTTCTGCAGTAACCTTTTGTGAGGCATCTTATCGAATGCCTTCTGGAAATCTAAAAACACCACATCCACCAGTTCCCCTTTGTCTACCGCATTAGTCACATCTTCATAAAAATCCAATAAATTCATTAAACACGACTTCCCCTTTACGAATCCCTGCTGCGTTTGTTTGATCAAACCGTTCTTTTCTAGGTGTTCTGCTATTTCTTCTTTGATGATGGATTCTAGCATTTTTCCAACTATCGACATTAAGCTAACCGGCCTGTGGTTCAATGAAGCAGACACAGGGAAAGTCATGTTTGAGAAATTTACTGGATTTTTATGAAGATGTAATGAGTACGATTGACAGAGGAGAACTGGTAGATGTGATATATTTAGATTTCAAAATTCAATAAGGTGCCTCACAAAACTTTGCTGCATAAGATAAAAGTACATGGAGATGGGAGTTGGGGGTAAAGTGTTAGCATGGATTGAGGATTGGTTATCTAACAGAAAGAGTTGGAATAAATGGGTATTTTTCCAATTGGCAGTTGGTAACTAGTGGTGTACCGCAGGGATCGGTGCTGGGGCCTCAACCGTTTACCATACATTTAGACGATCTGGAGGAAGGGACCGAGTGTAGGGTAACAAAGTTTGTGGATGACACAAAGATGTGTGGGAAAGTAAATTGCGTGGAGGACACAGAAAGCCTGCAGAGAGATTTGGATAGACAAAGTGAATGGGCAAAGATTGGGCAGATGGAGTATAACGTTGGCAAGTGTGAAGTTATCCACTTTGGAAGGAATAATAGTAAAATGGACGATTATTTAAACAGTGAAGAATCACAACATGCTAAAGTGCAGAAGGACCTGGGGGTCCTTGTGCATGAATCGCAAAAACTCAGTTTGCAGGTGCAGCAAGTGATCAAGAAGGCGAATGAAATGTTGGCCTTTATCACGAGGGGGATGGAATATAAAAGCAGGGAGGTCTTGCTGCAATTGTACAAGGTACTTGTGAGGCCGCAACTGGAGTACTGTGTGCAATTTTGGACCCCTTATTTAAAAAAGGATATATTAATTTTGGAGAGGGTGCAGAGAAGGTTCTCCAGGTTGATTCCAGAGATGAGGGGTTAGCTTGTGAAGAGAAATTTAGTAGACTGGGCCTATACTCATTGGAGTTTAGAAGGCTGAGGGGAGATCTTATAGAGACATAAAAGATAATGAAGGGGCTAGATAGGGGAGAAGCAGAGAGATTATTTCCACTTAGAATGGAAACAAGAACTAAAGGACACAGCCTCAAAATAAGGGAGAGTCAATTTAGAACAGAGTTGAGGAGGAACATCTTCTATAGGGTATGAATCTTTGGAATTCTCTGCCTATTGAAGCAGGGGAGGCGACCTCGTTAAATGTGTTTAAATCACAGATAGATAGATTTTTGACCAGGCAGGTAAGTGGAACTGAACCCACTATCAGATCAGCCATGATCTTATTGAATGGTGGGGCAGGCTCAAAGGGCTAGATGGCCTACTCCTGCTCCTATTTCTTATTTTCTTATGTTCATTATCACTTCATGTGAATAGCTTTTTGGACATCTTATAGAAACACTAATCATGCAACTTCATCTCTATTGAAGGGTCATCCAGACTTGAAACGTTGGCTTCTATTCTCTGAGCAGACTCTGTCAGACCTGCTGAGATTTTCCAGTGTTTTCTGTTTTTGTTTCATCTGCTTCATTACTCTTAAAGGGCAAGCTGAAAACTATATTTGATTTGTTATTACTTCCAAAAATCTCAGAGATAGGAGAGCATCAACAACAATCTCAAGTTGCTTGATGAGAAGTGAGGGTAAAACAACAGTCATTTTAACAAGAAGGTAAAGTGTTAGTGCATAATTATGCATAATTATTACACAGTTCAAACCAAGGATTTAGAACAGTTTGCTGATGCCTTGCTAACTAGTCGTTATCATCGCTAAATGAGTTATCGGAATCATCTCCAGAAGTACCAACTTCTTTAGTCCTTGGTCTTGTGAATACAGAATACTTAGTTCAATCTGATGATTATGTCTCTGCTATTACATGAGAATGATGCAGAATTAGTTCTCAGAGAAGGAGTGTCTACTGAAATTCCAAAACATTCTTCTAGGGTCAAGGATAGCCAAATTCTAGAACATTGCATACAACAAAATGAGAATAGATATCCTGCTGATTGACTTTTTTATTGACTGTGTAGAATAATTAATGATGCAAAGGATTGTGACTAGAATATTAGTGATCTTGTGTATAACATTGTCATAATTTGTTGTCATGACCACAGAAGAGGGGGGGGGGTTTATATATATATTATGTATTATTTTAAGAGCTTATGCTTTGATTTGATGGTGATATCAGTAGGATGCTGCACATGCTGCTACTTTACTTTCACTCTGTGCAGGAAAAAGCTCCTAGAATAAATCTAATGTTGTTTATTTGATTCTATGTGTGCAACCCACATCTTTTAATCCCACAATGTCTAACATTGTTAGGACATCACAATGATTGTGGGTGATCATCTAATTAATGGCCTAATCCTGTCTTCCCCCACATATCCTTTGATCCCCTTCATCCTAAATGCTTTATCTGATCCATAGAACATAGAACACTACAGCACAAACAGGCCCTTCAGCCCACAAGTTGTGCTGATCATATCTATACCTAGCAGGCCATAGAACTGTCTGTAACTTCCAATCCCATTAAATCCCATATACTCATCCAGAGGTCTCTTAAAAGACCCCGAGTTCGCCTCTACCACCAGCGACGATTCCATCACTCACCACCCTCTGAGTGAAAAACTTACCCCTAACATCTCCTCTGTACTTGCCCCCCAGCACCTGTGTCCTCTTGTAGCGACCATTTCAGCCCTGGGAAATAGTGTCCGAGAATCCACCCTATCTATTCCTCTCAACGTTTTATAAACCTTATCAGGACATTAGGACGGCGGCGTGGGCTCGTTGGGCCAAAGGGCCTGTTCCCCGTGCTGTGTTGCTCTTTGTTCTTTGTTCTTTGCCTCTCAACCTTCGTCTCTCATGGAGAAGAGACCTAGCTCTGTCAACCTATCTTCATAAGGAATGCCCCCCAATTCAGGCAACATCCTTGTAAATCTCCTCTGCACCCTCTCAATAGCTTCCACATCCTTCCTATAGCAAGGATGTGTTAGAAATTCTCGAGGGTTTGAAGTTGGATAAGTCCCCTGGGCCGGACGGGATTTACCCTAGGATTCTCTGGGAGGCAAGAGAGGAGATTGCAGAGCCTCTGGCTCTGATCTTCAGGTCCTCGTTGGTTACGGGTGTGGTTCCGGAGGACTGGAGGATAGCGAATGTGGTCCCATTGTTTAAGAAGGGGAAGAGAGACCTTCCAGGGAATTATAGGCCAGTGAGTCTTACTTCTGTTGTGGGCAAGGTATTGGAGAGAATTATTAGGGATAGGATTTATAGTTATTTAGAGAGAAATGAATTGATTGGGGATAGTCAGCATGGTTTCGTGAAGGGTAGGTCATGCCTTACTAACCTCATTGAGTTTTTTGAGAAAGTGACCAAGAGGTAGAGTGGTAGATAGTGAAGAGGGGTGTTATAGTTTACAGAGTGACTTGGACAAGTTGCAGAGCTGGGCCGAGAGTGGCAAATGGAGTTTAATGTGGAAAAGTGTGAGGTAATGCACTTTGGCAGGAACAATAATGTGTAGAGTATAGGGCTAATGGTAGGGCTCTTAATAGTGTTGAGGAACAGAAGGATCTTGGTGTATGTGTCAATAGATCCCTGAAAGTAGGCAGTCAAGTGGATAAAGTTGTTAAGAAGGCATATGGAGTCTTAGCGTTTATTGGCAGGGGGATTGAATTTAGGAGCCGCAGCATCATGTTGCAACTGTACAAAACTCTAGTGCGGCCGCACTTGGAGTATTGTGTGCAGTTCTGGTCCACATTATAAGAAAGATGTGGAGGCATTGGAGAGGGTACAGAGGAGGTTTACCAGGATGTTGCCTGGTATGGAGGGCAGGTCCTATGAAGAGAGGTTGAAGGATTTGAGGTTGTTTTCGTTAGAAAGGAGGCGGCTAAGAGGGGATCTTATTGAAGCATATAAGATGATTAGAGGTTTAGATAGGGTGGACAGTGATAGCCTTTTTCCTAGGATGGAGAAAGCTAGCACGAGGGGACACAGCTTTAAATTAAGGGGTATGAGTTATAGGACGGATATCAGAGGTAGGTTCTTTACTCAAAGAGTGATTAGGGAGTGGAATGCCCTGCCTGCAGCTGTTGTAGATGCGCCAAGTTTGGTGGCGTTTAAGAGGTTAATTGATAAGTATATGGAAGAGAAGGGAATGGTTTAGTTGGAGGGGCATTGCTTTTTATTTTGGTCGGCACAACATCGAAGGCCGAAGGGCCTGTTCTGTGCTGTAATGTTCTATGTTCTATGTTCTATAAGGTGACCAGAACTGCACACAGTACTCCAAGTGGGGTCTGATAAGGGTATTATAAAGAAAAATCTTATAAAGATCCATCTTGAGAATATACAATGTTTTGGTCTCAAATGCATTCCATGGTAGTGAATTTCTCAAGCTCACCACCCTCTGGGTGAAGAAATTACTCCTCACTTTTTCATTGAGGGTTGTGCAACTTTGGAACTCCCTGTCTCAAAAGGCAGTGGAGATGGACAGGTTCTTTTGAAGCAAAGGAATCAAAGGTTTATTGGAGTAGGTGGGAATGTGGAATTGAAAACTCAAACAGCTCAGCCGTGAACTTATTGAATGGTGGAGCAAGCAGGAGAGGCCGTGTGGACAACTCCTGCTCTCATTTTGAATGTTCATAATGCCTTACGAGCCTAGTTGAGTTCTTCGAAAATGTGACTGAACACATTGACGAAGGAAGGGCAGTGGACGTAGTGTGCATGGACTTTAGTAAGGCGTTTGACAAGGTCCCTCATGCAAGGCTTCTGGAGAAGGTAAGAGGGCATGGGATCCAAGGGGCTTTGGCCTTGTGGATCCAGAACTGGCTTGCCGGCAGAAGGCAGAGAGTGGTTGTGGATGGGTCTTGTTCTGCATGGAGGTCGGTAACCAGTGGAGTGCCCCAGGGATCTGTTCTGGGACCCCTGCTGTTTGTCATTTTCATAAATGACCTGGATGAGGAAGTGGAGGGATAGGTTAGCAAGTTCGCCGACGACACAAAGATCGGTGGTGTTGTGGATGGTCTGGAGGGGTGCCAAAAGTTGCAGCGGGACATAGACAGGATGCAAGACTGGGCGGAGAAGTGGCAGATGGACTTCAATGCAGATAAATGTGTAGTGGTCCATTTTGGCAGGAATAATGGGATGAAGAAGTACAATATAAGGGGTAGGAATCTTAGCTGTGTTGTAGAGCAGAAAGATCTCGGGGTCCGGGTCCATAGGACTCTTAAATCGGCCTCGCAGGTGGAGGAAGTGGTCAAGAAGGCGTACGGTGTACTGGCCTTCATTAATCGAGGAATAGCGTTTAGGAGTCAGGAGGTAATGATGCAGCTCTATAAGACTCTTGTCAGACCCCAGTTGGAGTATTGTGCGCAGTTCTGGTCGCCTCATTATAGGAAGGATGTAGAGGCTATTGAGAGAGTTCAGAGGAGATTTACAAGGATGCTGCCTGGATTGGGAGGCAGGCCTTATGAAGATAGGTTGAGGGAGCTGGGACTCTTCTCACTGGAGAGACGTAGGTTGAGAGGCGACCTGATAGAGGTTTATAAAATGTTGAGAGGAATAGACAGGGTGGACTCTCAGAGACTATTTCCCCGAGCTGAAATGGTCACTACGAGAGGACACAGATTTAAGGTGCAGGTAAGCAAATACAAAGGAGATGTCAGGGGTAGGTTTTTCACTCAGAGGGTGGTGAGTGAATGGAACCGACTGCCGTCGGAGGTTGTTGAGGCAAACTCACTGGGGTCTTTTAAGAGACTTCTGGATGAGTATATGGAAAAGAATAGGATAGGGGGTTATAGATAGGTCTGTGGATTGGTAGATGTGATCGGCGCAACTTGTGGGCCGAAGGGCCTGTTTGTGCTGAAAAAAATATGTAACTGTGCAAAAGAACTGCATACATAATATTGCACCACTTTCTGTGATGACGTACATATTAACACAAACATATATTTAAATGGTTATATTTAATGTATTAAATGAATACAATCCATGCATCTTTGTTCTGTTGAGTACTGACTGGTATTCTCCAGGTTATGTAGTATTCATTATACATTATTGGATTTACAATCATTACCTGGCTAGTATTTCTCTATGCCATATTTACACATTCTCCCTGTGTCTGTGTGGGTTTCCTCTGGTGCTGCAGTTTCCTCTCACAGTCCAAAGATGTGTAGTCTAGGTGGATTGATTATGGTAAATTGACCCTTAGTGCTTGAGAAGGAGGGGTGGGGGGGGGGGTGAAGTTAGCAGGATAAATATGTGGGTTACAGGGATAGGACTTGGATGGGATTGTTGTTGGTGCAGGTTTGATGGGCTGAATGGTTTCTTTCTGCATTATGGTGATTCAATAATTCTATGATATGTGACATTATGCACCAGAAACAGACCATTCCACCTAACCAGTCCACTTGGGGAAGTGAATAACATTTATCCTCCGAATTCCCATGTCATTTGATCTCCTTTTTTCCTCCAATAAAATCTTGAATAGTTCCATTGTTCTATCTCAGCCAGTGAGGCTTTATAGTTACCTTTGTGAACAATTTCCTCTTGTCCTCTCCAGAATTATGAAAATGCTGCTGAAGTGCATCTCTGTCTGATTTTTGTTTCACTTTCCAGGTGTAATCCCTTTTTCATTCGATGCATTCAGCCCAACATTAAAAAGGTATGACATTTCCTTCCCTCAAATCATGCTAAGTCAGGCTTGTTTAATGTTTAATTACAAACTTAAATAATATTAAATTGACTTATGGGATCACTTAGATTTTTCATTTATTGTAAATAATTACGATAATTATTTAACTATTGACTGCACTTTTTAATTACAAAACAATCAGATAATTTTCTAATAATAGTCAAAGTACAAATTATGAAGTTTATTTTCCCTGAGGATAATTTTTGAATTCTGGGTGTGGCCTATATGCAGAGGCAGCTTTTACACAAATGAATACAGTGTTGATTGCTTTGATATTCTAGAATTTAACAAGCTTCAAACAAATGGTAGACTATTGTGTAAATTGGATTTGGGTGAATTTGTGTAATATACAAATGTTAGATCGATTGAAGTCAGGATATGTTTGCATCCATTGTAATCAAATGGTGCTCGGCACAGCAAGGATTAAGGTAAGACTGGAGAATGGCTCCATCTACAGTATGATGAATAGAGTCACATGAGAGAACAGTCCAGAGGAACACCCTATACACAGTCTACCTGCATGGTTACCATGCATGCCAGTAACCTGGGATCTGTAACTGGTTAAAGACTAACAGTAAACAATTGATGTTTACGTGTACAAACCTCAAACTCCTCATCATCACAATATCTCTAATAAAGCTTCTTTCACCTCCCCAAGTAGTGACATTGCCATTTTGAGGTACAGAGGAATGGAATAAAATGGAATGGATAAGCCTTAAGGCTTTTATCAACAACAGGTTGATTATGGGGATGAAAGGTTGATCTATGAAGAGAAATTAAATAGTTTGGGCTTGTACTTGCTGGAGTTCAGAAGGATGAGGGGAATCTGATTGTGATATATAAAATTTTAAAAGGGACTCATAAAGTAAACATAAACCAAATGTTTCCTTTCATGGGGCAATCTAGAACAAGAGGGTCACAGGTATAGGCTGAGAGGCAGTAGATTTAAAACTGAGATGAAGACGGTGGTGAAATTGTGGAACTCGCTGCCCCATAGTGCAGCGCAGTCTGAATCATTGAATGAAGGGAGATAGATATATTTATAATAAAAAGGGGATATGGGGAACTAGATGGAAAGATAGATTTGAGACCAGGGAGCGATCAGCCATGATCTGATTGAATAGCAGAATAAGCTTGAAGGACAGAATTAGCCTACGTCTGCTCCTAATTCCAGTGTTCCTATGTGCCTATATTCTCTATATTCTTCCTGTTTAGCCCACTGGCAGGCAAAGCCTCAGGTTTTCTATTTAAGTATTCCTGAAGCCTACGATGCATATCAGAAAGTTCCATGCTTTCACTCCAAACTTCAATACCATAATCCCATGATTATTAAAATCAATGGCTGGAAGAAGCAGAATGTGGCATTCTGATCACCCAATGTACACAGAAAAAACCTCAAAAGACTTGCATTTATATAACACGTTTAATGGCCAGCAGTTATCCCAAAATGTTTTACAGCCAATAAATTATTTTTTTTGAAGAATGGTCATTGTTGAAAAGTAGGAAATACAGTAACCAATTTACACACAGCAAACTCTCAAACAGCTGTGTGATAATAACCAGAGAATCTGTTTTTGTGATGTTGATTAAGGGGTATTGGCCAGGGCACTGAGGTGGGGAGAGCATCCAAGCCCTTGTTTGAAATAATGACATGGGAACTGAGAGCACAGACTGGGCTTCATTTCTCATCTATAACTGTGGCATGATCTTGCTAATTGAATCATCTTAGATGGAGTTATGTTATAAAGTGATATCACAGAAAGATGTTAACAATGATAAGTAAAGTCAACAACCTGAAATTATCTGACCTTTGTACAAGCTGGTGAGCAAATCCTGAAAATTATTCCATGGTGATTAATGTGTGATTGAATTAAGAACAGATGTTGTGTTTTGGTCTTTGAGAATCAATGATGGCATCCTCTACAGTGCAGCACTCAGCTACGGTGAGTGTCACCCTTAGTTTATAAAATCAAAGAATTCCTACAGTGCAGAAAGAGGCTATTTTGCCCAACAAGTCTACACCAACAATAATCCCATCCAGGCCCTATCTATGTAACTCCACGTATTTACCCTGCTAACCCCCTGACACTAAGGGCAAACTTAGTTTGGCCACTATGGCCAATCTTGATTAATTGGACAAATAGCAGATGGGGTTTAATTTAGATAAATGTGAAGTGATGCATTTTGGTAGACAAAACCAGGGCAGGACTTACTCAGTTAATGGTTGGGCATTGGGGAGAGTTATAGAACAAAGAGATGTTAGGTGTATGGGTTTATAGCTCCTTGAAAGTAGAGTTGCAGATAGACAGGGAGGTGAAGAAGGCATTCGTCATGCTTGGTTTCAATGGTTAGAATATTGAATACTGTAATTGGGATGTCTTGTTCAAGTTGTACAAGATGTTGGTAAGGCCAATACTTGGGATACTGTGTACAGTTCTGGTCACCCTATTATAGAAAGGATATTATTAAACTAGAAAGAGTGCAGAAAAGATTTATTAGGATGCTACCGGAACTTGATGGCTTGAGTTATAAAGATAGACTGGGACTTTTTTTCTTGGAGAGTTTTAGAGATGATCGTATAGAGGTCTATAAAATAATGATGAGCATAAATCAGCCAGATAGCCACCACCACCTTTTCCGAAAAGTAAGGGAATCTAAAACTAGAGGACATAGATTTAAGGTGAAAGAGGAGAGATACAAAAAAAGGTCCAGAGGAGCAGTTTTTTCACACAGGAGGTGGTGAGTGTTTTGAACGAGCTGCCAGAGGTAAGTGGTAGAGGCAGTTACAGTTTGTCTATTGAAAACTATTTTGACAGTTACCTGGTAAAATGGGTATAGAGAGATATGGGCCAATTGCAGGCAATTGGGTCTAGCTTAATGGTAAAAACTGGGCAGCATGGACAAGTTGGGCAAAGGATTTGGTTTCCATGCTGAAAACCTCTATGAATCTATAACTCAACCCACCTGCACATCTTTGGACATCTACGTGCTTAAATCCTGAAGTGCAACTCGAATCTGGAATCTTACATCTTGGGAGAAGAGTGTTCTCAGGAGAATGAAACAGGAGTGTGTAAAGTCAAAACAGTCCAGTCTTTTTATACAGTTATGGTTCAAACAGAGGTTGAGATCCTCAGTGGTTCCTCCTTAGCTATCTTGCCCCCTGGCCTTTCACTTGATTAATTTGATGATACTATATTTGATATTTGAAGAATTATGTTTACTGTTGATAGCTTCTCTCTCACTACACTGATACCTACCCTGAAATTTGTTTGCCAGGTTCCAATAATTCAAACATCATTCCACATTCTCACAGTCATCGTTTCCACACAATCTAATCTCATTACTGAAAGCTTCATCAAAAGCAAAAAAGCCAAATCTAAAACAAAACCGCAACTAACACTAAGTAAGGCACAATGTCTTTCTTGTATATATTGACATTTAGTTTCTTTATCAATCAGTCTTATAAAATCATAAAATCCCACAGCATATTATAGGGCTATTTGGCCTTTGTGACTTTGCTGGCTCTTTGGGACAGAATTCATTCATTTCCTCGTTATTTGCATGTTGGCCTGTGAATAATTCCTTTTTCAGCTGTATATCCAATTCCTTCTTAAAAGTTACATTGCACCTGCTTTCTCCAACATTGCAGATCATAACGACTCACTAGATTTTTAAAAATTCCCTTCAGTTTTGCTCAGGTTCCTTTGCCAATTATTTTGGCTCAGTCTCTTTTGAATCCTAATCCTTAAATGGATACAACTTCCCCCTATTAAAGCCAGCCACTATTTCAAGACCTGTAATTAAATACCTCCTTCAAATACTCTCTGCTTCAAAGAGGATATTTTCACTTTCTTTGGTGCCCCACATGATTTAAGTTCCTGATTTCCATTATCATTCTCATAAATCTCCTCCGCATTCTCTCCAAGGCCACAACATCTTCACTGTCAACCATTACCTATCAGTTTCAGAAAGCTGGCTTTCAAATTAAATGAAACATATAAACAAAGACTCCTCTCCAGACGAGACTGATTTTCAACAAGTTAAACTTTGATGACCATTAACTCTTAAGGACCAAAACATGACATCTGTTCTTAGTTGAATCCTTTCCAAATTCCACCACCTCAACACACAGGAGGAGTACCAGCAGCAGTGCCTTCGTAAGGAAAGGTAGCACAATGGCAGGATTCTCTCCCAAGCTAGTTTCAATAGAATCAAGGCACTAACCACTCAGAACTAGCTCTGTGAGTGGGATATTTTGTCTGCATGTCTGACACCAGACTCCTGAAGAAACTGTTCTACTCAGAATTCAGACACTGCAGAAGATCCCGTGGAGGACAATGGAACGGCATTAGGGATGTCCTCAAAGCATTTGTGAAGAGGTCAAACATACCTGTTGACTCAAGGGACACCCTGAGTTGTGGCCCACCAAAATGGAGAACGTTCATTCAGAAAGGCATTGAATACATTGTGGACTATCTCTGGAATGTGTAGAATCTCCAACCCTTCAAGCATCATCTCTTCCCCGTGCGGCAGAGTCTGTGGATCACACATTGGATTTAGCAAGCATTTTAGAACCCATTCAACCAGGGTCCTCACACCCTAGAGACTGCCTTAAAAGAATGAGGATTGTATTCATTCATTGCAAAAGTTTTTAATCCTTAATTCCTCTTGCAAAAACCATGCAGCAGATGGGGCATGGTTATTACTGGCAGACTTTTCAGGGCTAACAGAGAGGGCTTATGATTAATGTTGGCCAGGGGAAGAGCTCTGAAATGCTCAGCTAATGTGTCTGACTTTACCAGCTTCTGCAGTCACAGTCAGATCTGCTTCGTGATTGAAACACACAACCCATATATACATTTCTCCAAATTGCTCAGACAGGTGTTGGGTTCCTGCAATATAAGGAGAAGCCCAACACTAGATATTCAAAACTTTATTATTATTTTTAAAAATGTATTTGCTGCTAACTATAATGATAGTTGCTGTAAGTCATCTGAGGACAGGCCCTTTGACTAGGGTCTATTCCCAGAAGTTACAAGAACAAAATAAATCTTTACTCAGCTGCTGGAATCCCACACCTTCCTGTATAATCTCACAGCCTCTTGTAATCACCTGGATACTGGCACATCAGCACTCATTGTGCCTCCAGATCTGCCAACAGCACGCTTGGGACTGTCTGGATCTATTTTATAGGATACCAAGAAAATTGAGGTACTTGCTGGAAAGGATTTTTGGGATTGTGGGACATTTAAACAAAAATGTGGAGTGATGGAGCTCCAATATTGAATAATATTACTATTTTGTGCAGACAGACAAAATAGCTGAAGATATTATGGTGCCACTTTCCTGAGCATGATGGGGGTAAAAACTTTTAACCTTCCCCATAGTTTAGTGCAACCTGACAAGCCTGGCGCTAAAACGTACAAACAGATCATGAACATTCTGGCAACACGTTTTTCATCAAAACCTCAGTGCGTACAGCATTTCTTTGAAATCCAAAGAAGAAACCAAGAGAAAGAGGAGTCAACTACGCAAGTCATGGCGGTGTTTAAGATTTACAGAGTTTGGAGATGTGCTGAATGACACTGTTTGACACAGGTTTATTTGCAGTTTACACAGTGAAGCAACTGTGAACTGAGAGTAATGTTACTGTGCAGAAGGCTATTGAAGTCTTTGTTTCAGACTGCGAAGAAAGCCCAGCAATTGAGTCCGTGTACTTGAACATACAAAATAAAGCAAATGTCCATTGAAGCAACACGCAAAGACATCGAAACTTGTACATGGTAGCAGTGTGCAAAGCCGGGGCATTCTGCTGCTTAATTTCTGGTATAAAGACATGGAATGTCGAAGCTGTGAAAAAAGAAATACACAAAGCTTGTGTGCAGAAGGAAAAGGGAGCTATGAATAAAATAAGAAGCAGACCAAAAGAGCAGTTAAACAAAATGAAAGGAAAAATGTCCATGATGACAACAGGGATCGAAATGATTGCAGAGACTCACACACAGACAGAGGAGAGCTATCACTAAATATGCTGTTGCTGGTATGACGCACAGATACAGGATTACTCTGCTCCTGCAAGGAGAGCCAAGGAGGGTGGCTGTTGACTGGGGTAGCAATCTCACTGATGTCAGAAACTATCTACAGCAAGAAACTCAAACACTTTTCTTTAAGGCCATCAAGAGTAGTCTGAAAATAGACAGGAGAACTGAAGGACCACATTGAAGTAACTGTGCAACCGAATGGGTTTGTCGCTTCACGTAGCGAAGGGAAATGCTCCAGCTCGTACACGATTGGAGAAAGTTCAATTGAACTGCGCTGAAATCAACATATTGACCAATGGAGAATCAGATCTTATAGAATCCCTAGAGTGCAGAAAGTAGCCATTCAGCCCATCAAGTCTGCACTGACCACAATCCTACCCTGGCCCTTTTCTCATAGGGATATATTTACCCAGCAAATCCTCCTGACATTAGGATGAATTGAGCATAGCCAATCAACCAAACTTACACATGTTTTGAATGTGGGATGAAACCAGAGCACCCAGAGGAATCCTGCACAGACATGGGGAGAATGTGCAAACTCCACACAGACAGTGACCTGAGGCTGGAATTGAATCTGAATCCCTGGCGGTGCGAGGCAACAGTGTTAACCACTGTGCCACCGTGCCGTCTCATGAAAATTTTAAAGAAACATAGTGTTGTTTTCAACTGAGAATTAGGGAGTATGAAAGGTGTTACAGTCCAAATGAAAATAAAAGATGGAAACCAAATAAAATACTTGAAGGCAACATCTGTTTTATCTGCTATTAGGCTAAAGGTGGAAGCTGACTTGGAAGGACTGGTGAAGACTGGAATTCTGGAACCTGTCAGCCCATTGTTCCAATCACCAAGAAAGATGGATTTGTGAGGATTTGTGGAGACTTCAGGGTCACCATAAATCCAGTGCTTTGAACAATGCCCATTGTTTGCGAGATTGGCTGGAGGAAAAAATTTCAACAAAGTTGACCTGAGCGGATGAATGTGGACAAGACGTCATAGGAACTTCTGATATTCTGATACAAAGGCTTGTTCTAGCACTGAAGATTGCCGTTAGATATCACGGATACTCCTGCTTTGTTTCAAAGAGCAATGAATGAGATCCTGAGTGGACTGTGTGGGTTCCAGTGCTACCTGGATGACATCCTGGTCACTGGAAGAGATGAAGAAGAACATCTTTGAAACTCGGATCGGAAGACTGAGATTGGAAGACTGAGAATCTGTAAAGACAACTGTGAGTTTTTCTAATCCTCCATTGAATGATTGATGCCATGGGCAAATCTCCTCCTCAAGTTAATACCATCACTGAGACAGTTACACCTCAGGATATTAACCAATTATGTTCCTTCCTAGGATTATTGAATTATTATGGAAGATTTGTCCTAAATGTGGCAACAATTGTGCAACTATTCTCAGTTGAATGATGGAGGTTGAGGGGCGACCTGCTAGAAATCTACAAGATTATGAGGGCCATGGACAGCGTGGATAGTCAGAAGCCTTTTCCTAGGGTGGAAAAGTCAATTACCAGGGGCATACATTTAAGGCGTGAGGGCAAGTTTTAAAGTTATTTATTTATTAGTAATAAGTACATTAACACTGTGTGAAAGTGACATTAGTGTGAAAATCACCCAGTCACCACACTCCGGCACCTGTTCAGGTACACTGAGGGAGAATTCAGCATGGCCAATACACCTAACCTGCACATCTTTGGAATATAGGAGGAAACCAAAGCACCCGGAGGAAACCCACGCAAATACGGGGAAAATGGTGCAAACTATATCCTCGCTGGGATTTGAAAATGAGTCCGTGGCATTGTGAGGCAGCTGTGCTCCTGTGCAGTCCAAAGGAGATGGAAATGCGAGTTTTTTACACAGAGGGTGGTGGGTAACTGGAATTCACTACCAGGGAGATAGTGGAAGCAGATATGACAGTAATTTTTAAGGGACGCCTTGACAAATACATGAATAGGATGGGAATAGAGGGATATGGTCCCTGGAAGGTTTTAGTTCAGTCGGGCAACCTGGTCAGTACAGGTTTAGAGGGCCAATGTGCCTGTTCCTGTGCTGTTATTTTTTAAATTACATAACCTTGGTGCCAGAACAAGACATGGAAGTGGTTAGATCAGTGCAATAACTCCTTCATGCAGGCCAAAGTAGTGTTAATTAAGAGTCTGAAACTCTCACACATTTTGATCCTTCTCCACCCATTCAGTTAGTTTGTGATACATCTCCTTATGGTGTATAAGTGGTGGTATCCCACAGCATCCATCTAGTGAAGAGAGATCCATTGCTTTTGTTTCTTGAATCTTGAGCAAAGCTGAGACTAACACTGCCCAGGTTGAACGGGAAACACTAGGGATCACTTTTGGAGTAAAGAAATTCCATAAGTCTCTGTGTGGGAAAGACTTTATATTGCTGACTGACCATTGTCCATTCACTAAAATTTTTGGACCACACATGGGAATTCCGTCACTTGCAGCAATTAGCATTTCTTTTATCTGTACGTACCTACATCACTAAATACCAATAATTTACATTGTAACATGGATGGACTTTCAAGATTGCTGCTATCAGGCAGTTCTCTGGACTGCTCGAAGGGGAATATCATCTACTGTGAACAAGTAGAAAATATACAGGCAAGTGAGAAAACACACTCAAAGTGATTCTGTCCTCTCAGAAGTAATAGATGTGGTTTTAAAAGGAAAAAGTTCAGAACTAAAACCTAATCCGAAACCCTAGGAGAATCCCAGGAGAATGGAATTGTCATTACAGTCAGGAAGTCTCCCATGGGAGTTTAGATTCCACCAACATTGAGGAACGGGTGTTAAAGCAGCTACATGAAGGCTATTGTGCAATCTGCACATGAAGAAAATAACAGTAAATTATCCTTGCAAATGGACTGAAAAGGCTTGGCAACGTGTGCATTTTGAAGGACATATGTTCTTCTTAATAGTTAATGCTCACACTAAATGGTCATAGGTAGCTACTCATCTATTCATCCGAGGGAAATTATTGAGAAGCTAGAAGTATTTAATTGCCTTGGATTTCCTGAACAGCTGGAAACAGACCTCAATCTGTCTCTCAGAAATTTGAGAACTTCCTATAAGAAAACATTATTCAACATATTAAATACAAACCATATCACCCTGCTATTACTGGACTAGCAGGATGCCTCATCCAAACTCTGAAACACACCATGAAAGCAACAAAGGAACAAGGTTTGTTCATCAAATGTCTTTTCAGATTTTTGTTGGTCTACCAGAATACCCTACACATTCTGCAGCAAAGAACCAATCACCAGTGGTATCAGTGCAAGGATAAAGATGTTTGCCATCAACCATTCTCATAGTGGCAACCTGCAGACCACCTGACAGATTGACAATTATTCATGGTGAACTTGTTTTGAACTTGTTTGAGGATGTTCAATTTAAGATGGAGGAGGGGCCAGCAAAGCAAATTTTATATATTTGTATTTATTCCCATCAGCTTACTGGAACTGTGCCGTATAAATGAATGTATTGGAAATTATGTGGTGGACACAGTGTGGAAACAGAAAAGAAGCAACATGGAAGAAATCTCGCAGCATTAATAAGGCTCCATTCATTTATAACAAAGTCTGCCCCTCAATTCACTTCTCCAATACACAATAGGATTTAATTCAGCATGTAAAAGGAAGGTCTCAAAGCTCCAGTGACTTTTTAAAATTCCCTAATGCTTTAGGAGGCTGGGAATATCGACACTAATATCTGGAGCAGAGCCTTCCTGTTGAAACCTGTCTTTGCTGAAAGATTTCATACCATTGCTACAGACCAACCCAATCCTGAATATTCCTGCTTCATCTTGTGGTCATATTCAGCCAGCTGAACTCGAATGCGGATGTGAAATAATTTCTCACTGACTTTGGAAATCACATTAACTAATATTTATTTCACTTGTACTCAAAAGCTCTTTCTCTCTATTCCCGCTGTGTGTGTGTGTGCATGCACGCATGGTAGTGAGTGTGTTTTTGTGAAGTCGGATGTTCCTTGTGTCAGTGAATGTGGAATATAAACTAACCTTCTGAGTTAATGTATGGATGAGGCATCCTGCTAGTCCAGTAATAGCAGAGTAATAGCAGAGGAGGTTTACCAGGATGTTGCCTGGTATGGAGGGCAGGTCCTATGAAGAGAGGTTGAAGGATTTGAGGTTGTTTTCGTTAGAAAGGAGGCGGCTAAGATGGGATCTTATTGAAGCATATAAGATGATTAGAGGTTTAGATAGGGTGGACAGTGATAGCCTTTTTCCTAGGATGGAGAAAGCTAGCACGAGGGGACACAGCTTTAAATTAAGGGGTATGAGTTATAGGACGGATATCAGAGGTAGGTTCTTTACTCAAAGAGTGATTAGGGAGTGGAATGCCCTTCCTGCAGCTGTTGTAGATGCGCCAAGTTTGGTGGCGTTTAAGAGGTTAGTTGATAAGTATATGGAAGAGAAGGGAATGGTTTAGTTTGGAGGGGCATTGCTTTTTATTTGGTCGGCACAACATCGAAGGCCGAAGGGCCTGTTCTGTGCTGTAATGTTCTATGTTCTATGTTCTATGTTCTATTTAATTCTAACTGGAGTTTGCCATGAATTATTAGTACATTGGACCACAACAACGGAGAGATTAGAAAAACATCACACCACCTAACTTTAAAAACACATTGCACACACTTTCTGCTTAGAGACAGACAGTAAGAGAGAGTCAGTACAGTTTGTCTGAAATACAGGATTATCAGTTTATCCAAACAGACTAAACTTTGTTTTCCAGAATTCTGCATCTAGAGCACCCACTCACCAGTGAGGAACTGTCTGAGTTACATTGAATAGAATGATGTGGGTTCTGGAGCTTTGAAACAAAACTTTCAGCCCAACTGGTCTACACTGATGTTTGCACTCAAACCTCCTCTCAGTCTAAGTTCCTCTTCCTCGTTTGCCCTCACGTTCCTCTATTCCTTTCTCTCTCAGCCATCAATGCCTCCTCTTAAAACTGTCAATATTAATGTACAACTTACATTAGTTATAAGTTGATAGAGCAGAATTAGGCCATTCAGTCCATCGAGTCTGCTCCACCATTCAATCATGGCTGATATAGGGGACGTAGCTATCAATTAAGGGGTGGTATTATAGGACGGATGTCAGAGGTGGGTTCTTTACTCAGAGGGTAGTAAGGGCATGGAATGCCCTGCCTGCAGCAGCTGTGGACTCGCCAAGTTTAAGGGGGTTCAAATGGTCAGTGGATAGGCATATGGATAACATTGGAATAGTTTAGGTTAGAGGGTCATTGGATTGGGTCCACTGGTCGGTGCAACATTGAGGGCTGAAGGGCCTGTACTGCGCTGTAATGTTCTATGTTCTATGATGATTCTCGTTCTCATTATTCTCACCTACCCAAGAACAGCTAATTAATCAGACATTAGTGCATGACCCAAACAAGAACCAGACTGTGGCGACTAAGGGAATTTCACAGCAATTTCATTGTAGTGTTAATGTAAACATACTTGTGACTAATAAGTAAACTTTATTAAGGACTATTGTCTCATCACTCACACTAACCTGGCGGAGAATATCCTGCCTTCACCCCGTAACCCCTGATCCACTCATTGCTCAAGAACCTTTCTATCTCTGTCTTGGTGACCTTTAATGGCCTCCATAGCCATTGGCTTTTATTGGTAGAGGGATTGAATTTCGGAGCCGCAACGTCATGTTGCAACTGTACAAAACTCTAGTGCGGCCGTACTTGGAGTATTGTGTGCAGTTCTGGTCCCCACATTATAAGAAAGATGTGGAGGCATTGGAGAGGGTACAGAGGAGGTTTACCAGGATGTTGCCTGGTAGGGAGGGCAGGTCTTATGAGGAGAGGCTGAGGGATTTGAGGTTGTTTTCGTTAGAAAGGGGGAGGCTAAGAGGGGACCTGATCGAAACATATAAGATGATTAGAGGTTTAGATAGGGTGGACAGTGATAGCCTTTTTCCTAGGATGGAGAAAGCTAGCACGAGGGAACACAGCTTTAAATTAAGGGGTGATAGTTATAGGACGGATATCAAAGGTATGTTCTTTACCCAAAGGGTGGTTCGGGAGTGGAATGCCCTGCCTGCAGCAGTTGTAGATGCGCCAAGTTTGGTGGCGTTTAAGAGGTTAGTTGATAAGTATATGGAAGAGAAGTGAATGGTTTAGTTTGGAGGGTCATTGCTTTTTATATTGGTCGGCGCAACATCGAAGGCCGAAGGGCCTGTTCTGTGCTGTAATGTTCTATGTTCTATGTTCTATAGCCCTCTGGCAATGAGTTCCACAGATTCACCACCCCCGGCTGAAACAAATTCCTCCTCATCTCGGTTTTAAAGGAGGGTCCGTTCACTGTGAAGTTGTGTCGCTGTCACTAATGGAGACATCCTCTCCATGTCCACTTTACCTAGCCCTGTCAGTATTCTGTAAGTTCTGTCAGCATGTCTGACTGATCCCTTTATTTAGATTAAACAGCTGAAATATTGGACAGATCATGTTTGCACTGTAATCAGCTTCCAGCTACTCTGGGAACGTGTTAACATGCAGGAGGTGACTGGGGAATGCAGGGACAGCTTAGGATGATGCTAATGTTTGTTTAATGTTTTTTTTTCTATTTTGATTTCATTGCTCCTTTAATGTATGACAGATCCCTGGCCACTTTGATGTAGAATGCGTTGGTGCCCAACTCAGACACTCTGGTATCATGGAGATAATCCACATTCAGAAGGAAGGCTATCCTATCAGAATCCCATTCCTGGATTTTATCAGCAGGTACGCTTCTACATATTTTGCTTCCTCTATTAGTATTGTCAAGTGGTGGATTGAATGGGCTATTGGTTGGTGGAGTCAGCAAATCAGAGCGATACCTTGTGACCAAAGATAATCTTTTCTTTTAAAATGTTTAAAATTCTTTCCCAAGATGTAGGCATCACTGGCGAATCCAGCATTTATTGCCCCTTTAATTGCCCTTGAGAATGTGGTGGTGAGCTGCAGTCCATGTGATTAGAAACCCCCACAGTGCTGTTAGGGTGGGAATTCCAGGAGTTTGACCCAGTGACTGTGAAGAAACAACCAATGTATTTCAAAGTCAGGATGGTTTGTGATTTGGAAGAAGTCTCTAGGTGATAGTATTCCCATACATCTGCAGCTGTTGTCCTTCTTGGTGGTAGTGGTCACAGGTTTGGAAAGTGCTGTTGAAATTCTTTCTTAAAATATTGCCATTCTCACCTTCCCAATGACACCTAATTGACAACACTGGGAGTCAGGCATTAGGGACTGCTGTGTCATTGCTCACACTGACCTCGATGTCACACTGCCAGACTCAGCTCTTCTGATGGATGGAAGGGATTAGTTTCAGGGAGCATATATCCCAATCCAATCAGATTGGAACCATATTGAACCCTAGGCAGAGACTGAATTCCAAACTTCCTAAAACCTCTCCCGACCTGACTTTCCAATCCCATCTGTCTCATTCAGAGTAGAATTTCAGAACGTAGAGTATACAGGATAGGGCCAAAGAACCGCCATTAAGAAGAAAATAGAGAAAGGAAAAGAGAGGTGAGAGAAAGAACTAAATAAATAAATTGAATGTATAAACACAGTGTCTTTTCATGACCTCCGCATGTCCCAAGGTACTCAGTAATCCCCGTCATTATGGACGAGATATTGGCCAGAATTTTATACCTGTTGGGCAGGCCCAGAAGCAGGCATGAAATGTGCTCCTGTCCATGATAGTCCAACACTTGATTTCACCCTGGCTGGCCAGTTAGTGGGCAACCAGCATGAGGAACTCATTGGGAAAGGCTGAGTGCTGCCCAGGAAAGGAAGGGCACTGTAAAGAGACGATATGGGCTGGCATGTGCTCCCTCAAGGGGTATTAGGCAGAACATTCGAAGCAAATCTAAGTCCCTGGACATGTCTTTAAATTTAATTTCAGCCCAGACATCTCATCCCAACCTGGATTGAGATTACAGCTAAACTGGAAAGGCCTCTGGGCCTAGGTATAAAATTCTGGCCAATACCGAAACCATCAGGTTATTTGCTGCTTGTAAGCAGCAGAACAATTACATTCGCATAATGACGGAGACTACTGAGTACGTTGGGACATGCTGAGATCATGAAAAGATACTGTGTATATAAATTCAATTTATTTATTTAGTTCTTTCTCTCAGCCCTCTTTTCCTTTCTCTATAAAAGCAGACAGGCCACATCAAACTTCTTTCATTTGGCCCTTGAATGGATTAATTTTCCTGCTGGATTATCAATGGACGTGCTTCTGACTCCTAACAGACGACTGAAATATCACACAAGTGCACACTGACACGGGATGTGAGCCTGAAGTCTTCTCACACAATCTCCGATTGTCCACATGCAGGAACAGCGGAACATTCTGACCATTGTGTTTTTTGGAAACGTTAATTGTGGGATATTTGATGGTCAGGACATCAGGAAAACTCTTCATTCTTCATAACTTTTCTAACCACTCGTGATTCTGTCCTGTACTATGTACTATGTTCTATGTTCTATGTCCTATGTACCTCTTATGATGTTACCCGACTACCAATTATGTCTTTTTTGATCTTTTTATTGTTAGGTTTATAAAATGTTGAGAGGAATAGATAGGGTGAACTCTCAGAGACTATTTCCCCGAGCGGAAATGGTCACTACGAGAGGACACAGATTTAAGGTGCAGGGAAGCAAATACAAAGGAGATGGCAGGGGTAGGTTTTTCACTCAGAGGGTGGTGAGTGAATGGAACCGACTGCCGTCGGAGGTTGTTGAGGCAAACTCACTGGGTCTTTTAAGAGACTTCTGGATGAGTATATGGAAAAGAATAGGATAGGGGGTTATAGATAGGTCTGTGGATTGGTAGATGTGATCAGCGCAACTCGTGGGCTGAAGGGCCTGTTTGTGCTGTATTGTTCTATGTTCTATGTACCTGTGGATTAGGATAATTGGATATCCCTTTGTTGAATGGCATTAGGTTGGCACAGTGGCACAGTGGTTAGCATTGCTGTTTCACAGCGCCTGGGATCCAGATTGATTCTGGCCTTGGGTCACTGTCTGTGTTGAGTCTGCACATTCTCCCTGTATCTGCGTGGGTTTCCTCCAGGTGCTTCAGTTTCCTCCCACAGTCCAAAGATGTGCAGGTTAAATGCACAGGCCATGCTAAATTGCCCTTTAGTGTCCCAAGGTGTGGTAAATGTGTGGGGTTATGGGGATAGGGCAGGGAGAGGGTCTGGAGCTAGTTAAGTCAGTTTAAGTTGATTTATTAGTATCGCAAGTAGGCTTACATTAACACTGTAATTAAGCTACTCTGATGTCTGTTCAAGTACACTGAGGGAAAATTTAGCACAGTCAATACACCTAGCCAGCACGCCTTTTGGATTTTGGGAGGAAACCAGACCAGGCGGAGGAAACCCACACAGAAACAGCAAACTGTACAGACAGTGACCTGACCCAGAATCAAACCTGGGACCCTGGTCCTATGCGGCAACAGAGTTGGTGCAGAGTCGATGGGCTTGAATGGCCTCTTCTGCATGGTACGGATTCGATGATTCTATTTTGGTGTTTACACATTTACGGCAAGGTTTTTCCAGAAATCGGCAAAGGCCAATGGTGGGATGGTGGGAAGGAACAGCGGTGTTAACCCACCAATATGAATGGTGGCTCTTATAAAATGTAATTCTCAATCACTAAGATACCCAGTAGACTTTTGAGAAAAGATACCTTGCCGGTAGTTTGGGGAAATGTGCTACTCCCTCACTCTGCCCCTGCCTCCAACCCCTGTGTGCTTTTGTATCCCGGCTGCAGGTACAGCATTTTACTGAGGTGGAATCTGGAGAACTTCTCAGACGCAGAACTTTGTTCCTTCATTCTGGAGAAGATGACTGAAGGAACTTTGGACTCCTATCAGCTTGGACGCACCAAGGTAATTGACATTTGCAGTGGAATTATGTATTGGTAAACAGTGAGGTAATTATCAGGAACTGAGGAATGGTTTGATAGTATGCATTGGAAAATACTGAGATACTAACCAGTCAGCTTGGATAGCAGTAAAATATACAGAGAATGCATACTTTAGCATGTAATATATATCTATTGGGGATCATTGGGACGCACAGAGGCTTCATAGAGCATACATACTGGAGAATTTAGGTAATGTAAAGTTGGGACACCTTGCGGAATAATGGGATACATAGAGGGGGACATACTGGAGGGTTGTGGGATATATTGGGGGGTGCACTGAGTGGGATATTTCAGGGGAAGAATGGTAAAATAGATAATAAAAATTCCTTACAAGAGACTGAAAGCCACAGAGTAGTGGAGACAGAGAGTGAGGTGAATTCTTTGGGATATATTGAGACTGTTTAATGGCAGTCTACTGTCTTCTCAGGTGTTCCTGAAGAAAAAGATTTTTAATCAGTTGGAAAATTGTTGGAGGAAGACCCAGAACTGGGCGGCTCTCACCATTCAGAAAAACATCCGCGGCTTTATCAACAGGAGGAATTTCCAGATCTTCAGACAGAAGATAATCATTCTTCAATCTCACATCAGGAGACATCAGGCCAGGTCAGACTCTGTAAGCTGGATGTGTGCATTTATTCAATTGCCTTTGAGGCAGTGACACTCAACTGAAGGACTCCCTATCATTAGGCACTCCTATCAGTTCATTGACAATGGCCTTTATCAGCCAAACTAACAGGTTCTTGGTCCCAGGCATCATTGGCAGTCAGCTTGCAAAAGAAATGTAAGGAATAGAAATATTTGGCCCCTCAAATCTGATCATCATTCTGTATAGAGATTCAATTTCCTTATCTAAGGAAATATATACTTGCTTCAAAGGATATTTAACAAAGCTTCATTAGATTGATTCCTGGTCTGAGTGTTGTTGTATGGAGAGAGATTGGGTAGGATATACACCTGTATTCTCAGAAGAATAATCTAGTAAAACATTTCAAATTTTTAGTATTTGAGGCTTTTTCACTGGCCCGAAAACTAAGATCATAATCTGTTGATGAGGCATCAGCTACTTAGGACGGAGATAATGAGAAATTTCATTACTGAAAGGAATGTGAACTTTGGAATTCTCTACACTACAGAACTGTGATGGTGAGTTGTCAAGCATATTTAAAACTAAGATTGAAACTTGGACAGTAAAGAAATCAAGGGTTATGATGTTTAGGAGAGATATCATCACTGGACTGATAATGGGTGGCATGGTAACACAGTGGTTAGCACTGCTGCTTCACAGCTCCAGGGACCTGGGTTCGATTCCCAGCTCAGGTCACTCTCTGTGTGGAGTTTGCACATTCTCCTCGTGTCTGCATGGGTTTCCTCCGGGTGCTCTGGTATCCTCCCATAGTCCAAAGATGTGCGGGTTGATTGGTCATGCTAAGATTGCCCCTTAGTGTCCTGAGATGCTTAGGTTAGAGGGATTAGCAGGTAAAATATGTAGAGATATTGGGATAGGGCCTGTGTAGGACTGTGGTCAGTGCTGAGCGGCTTCTTTCTGCACTTTAGGGTTCTATGATTCTATGATAATCTAGAGGCCCTGGTTAATGCTCTGGGACATGGGCTCAAATTGGAATTTTAATTCAACTAATAAAATCAACCCGGAATTAAAAGCTAGTTTCAGTAATTGTGATCAAGAAACCATTATCATAAAAACCCATCTGGTTTGTTAATATCCTTCAGGGAAAGAAATCTACCTGATCTGCCCATCTTGTGATCTAGACCCACAACAAGTCTGTCCTTTTTAATGTGCAATGGCCTAACAAGCCTGTTCAAGGGCAATTAGGGGTAGGAAACGTGGCCTTGTCAGCGACACCCACATCCTATGAAAGAATAAAGGGAAAAAAACTGCAGGAACGTGGAATGAAGGTAAAAGATCAGCCAATGACTGCCAGTGATGGCTGGGGCCAAGAACCTGTTAGTCTGGCAGATAAAAGCCATTGTCAATGAACTGATAGGAGTGCCTAATGACGGGGAGTCCATCGTTTGCACTGACCACAATCCTACACAGGCCCTATCCCCATATCCCTGCATATTTTACCCACTAATCCCTCTAACCTAAGCATCTCAGGACACTAAGGGGCAATTTTAGCATGTCCATTCAACCAAACCCGCACATCTTTGGACTGTAGGAGGAAACCAGAGTATCCGGAGGAAACCCATGCAGACACGAGGAGAATGTGCAAACTCCACACAGACAGTGACCTGAGCTGGGAATCGAACCCAGGTCCCTGGAGCTGTGAAGCAGCAGTGCTAACTACTGTGTTACCATGCCACCCATTATCAGTCCAGTGATGATATCTCTCCTAAACATCATAACCCTTGATTTCTTTACTGTCCAAGTTTCAATCTTAGTTTTAAATATGCTCGACAACTCACCATCACAGTTCTGTAGTGTAGAGAATTCCAAAGTTCACATTCCTTTCAGTAATGAAATTTCTCATTATCTCCGTCCTAAGTAGCTGATGCCTCATCAACAGATTATGATCTTAGTTTTCGGGCCAGTGAAAAAGCCTCAAATACTAAAAATTTGAAATGTTTTACTAGATTATTCTTCTGAGAATACAGGTGTATATCCTACCCAATCTCTCTCCATACAACAACACTCAGACCAGGAATCAATCTAATGAAGCTTTGTTAAATACTCTTTGAAGCAAGTATATGTTTCCTTAGATAAAGAGATTGAATCTCTGCACAATACTATATAATTTCAACTACACTTTATTATTTTGATCCTGTAATCCCTGTGTAATAATGGCTAATTTAGATATTAGTTTTCCTAATTGCTTAATCGACCTGCATGGTAACCATCACTCCCCCAAACTCCCTCTGATACTAATATTTACCAACTTCTCACCTTAAAAAACTCCTGTTTTTCTAATCCTCAGACCACTCCTTGTCCACTTGCTGAACATGTACATATCTTTGATTGGTAATTACGGAGAGGTAGGTGTCACAAAACAGAAATGGCCTTATCAGGGGTAACAGAAATGTTACTGAGCATTGTGAATGTTGCGGCACTAGTTTGCTGTACAACACAGATCAGAATGCTGCTGTAGTGGGTTGAATTCCCTTCCCTTAATCCACTGGAATGAATAATACACATTTTACATACAAAGTGAGGGGGTGCATAGCAGGAGTTTTGGAACAAGTTGTTGAAATCAGGGAGCACAACCACCTATCACCTATTTGGGTGGCACGGTATCACAGTGGTTAGCAGTGACTTGGGTTCAATTCCTGGCTTGGGTCACTAACTGTTTGGAGTTTGCACATTCTCCCCATATCTGCGTGGGTTTCCTCCAGGTGCTCCTGTTTTCTTCCACAGTTCAAAGATGTGCGGGTTAGGTTAATTGGCCATGCTAAAAATTGCATCTTAGATTCATGAGATGCGTAGGTTAGATGGATTAGCAGGTAAATATGTAAAGATCCTGTGTGGGATTGTGGTCGGTGCAGACCCAATGAGTTGAATGGCCTTATTCTGCACTGTAGGGATTCTACCTATTCTATCACAGCCCCTCTCTGCTTTGCAAGTGAGCACAAGGAGCCAGCTGAGAACATCTCCAAGACAATTCAATTTCAGCTTGCTCTTAGTCTTGATGTTGGACATCAGTGACTGTGCCTGTTGGTACAGTCCTAACCTACCTCTCCTCAAAGTGCCCTACTGTGTCTCACTGTTGTAAATGACTAACTTAGTGAACTGGTCACCAATGATCTACTGATCAGTTCTCCTTACATTGATTAAAGATTCCTAAGAGAGCTGCAACACAGTTTGCATTCCATTAAAAGCCCCAGTGTGGTTAGCTCAGGTCTGAAGTGATGTACTTCTTTAAAGATGTGGGCCTCCCCACAGGACTTAGATAGATTTGGTAATCACTTATCTGGTTATACAAAATTTATCCTTTGACCCCAGTTATTAGCTTTTACAGTCATGGGAAACGAGTTGTGTGTATCTACTGTACCATTCTCTAACACCCTTCGTTAATTTATCCACAACAGGACTCGCTACAAGAGGTTGAAGAGGACCTTTCTGCAGTTTGGAACTGCAGTGGTCATCTCACGAGCTGTGATTCACAAGAGAAACAAACAGGTTGGAAAATAATTAGCTCATATTATTTTCCTCCCCACCTTCCCTCGCTCCATCCACTGTCTGTCACCCTTCCCCAACCCTCCGCCCGATTTTCCACTCAGCTTATTCTCCCCCTTCCCTCCGCCCCATAGCTGCCACATTCAGTGATTGATGTGACAATGTGTGGATAAATTGAACCATGGTGGGTCAAAGAATATGTGTCACATGTACCCTCCTAACACCAAACAATAAACCGTAATTACAGTCTGTACTCTCAACATGGGTCTTTTAATGATCCTGCCTATGCAAAGGAAGCACACACACACACTCACACTCACACTCACACTCACACTCACACTCACACTCACACTCACACTCACACTCACACTCACACTCACACTCACACTCGTTGGAGAGTTCCAAGACTCAACATAAATACTCGTGGGCCGAAGGGCCTGTTTGTGCTGTAGCGTTCTATCCAGAAGTCCAATCCAATTAGTGCAGCTGCTGTGTGATCTTGCTGTGCACACACTGGCCTGGTCCCTTTGGCTGTCTTGAAACAACGATCAAGCTCTTTGAAAATAGTTCACTAACTCAAAGAAGGTTCCAAGACCTCGAATATAAAAAAAGGCTTAAACTTGAAAAATGGGACTGAAGGAGTTCATGAACACTTTCTGCTGAGGGGCCATTCAAACAATATCACATCGCTGTCTGTGGGATCTTACTGTGTGAACAATATACCAGCCTCAGTTTGTACATTAAAACAAGACACACACACACACACACACACACACACACTCACACACAGAAAACAATTATCTTAAACTCGGAACTGAATTTTGAAACTGCCTCTGTGCTTTGGATCTTCCTGTGTGCAAGTTTCATCAGAAATCTCTTAATTGACAGCAGTGAGGTCAGATTAAAAATTAATCTAATCGCTGTAAAATTCTTGATGGCCTGGAATGATTAATTAACATATTTGACAACATGTAGCCCACTTCATAGTCATGAAAACGGAAAAGTAGACAGTGAATTTGCACATACCAGGTAACCTACACAGGAATCCAACACCTTCCTAACTTTCTTCTCTTAGCAGGACTCATCACTCTGCTTATATAGTCTGATTAGGCTGCATAATTGATCCTTGCTGTTATGATGGCCATGGGAGATTATCAATAGATACTTACATGGGCCTCATAGAACATAGAACATAGAACATAGAACAATACAGCACAGAACAGGCCCTTCGGCCTTCGATGTTGTGCCGACCAAAATAAAAAGCAATGCCCCTCCTAACTAAACCATTCCCTTCTCATCCATATACTTATCAACTAACCTCTTAAACGCCACCAAACTTGGCGCATCTACAACAGCTGCAGGCAGGGCATTCCACTCCCTAATCACTCTTTGAGTAAAGAACCTACCTCTGATATCCGTCCTATAACTCATACCCCTTAATTTAAAGTTGTGTCCCCTCGTGCTAGCTTTCTCCATCCTAGGAAAAAGGCTATCACTGTCCACCCTATCCAAACCTCTAATTATCTTATATGTTTCAATAAGATCCCCCCTTAGCCGCCTCCTTTCTAACGAAAACAACCTCAAATCCTTCAACCTCTCTTCATAGGACCTGCCCTCCATACCAGGCAACATCCTAGTAAACCTCCTCTGTACCCTCTCCAATGCCTCCACATCTTTCTTATAATGTGGCGACCAGAACTGCACACAATACTCCAAGTGCGGCCGCACTAGAGTTTTGTACAGTTGCAACATGATGCTGCGGCTCCTAAATTCAATCCCCTACCAATAAAAGCTAAGACTCCATATGCCTTCTTAACAACTTTATCCACTTGACTGCCTACTTCAGGGATCTATTGACACATACACCAAGATCCTTCTGTTCCTCAACACTATTAAGAGCCCTACCATTAGCCCTATACTCTACACATTTATTGTTCCTGCCAAAGTGCATTACCTCACACTTTTCCACATTAAACTCCATTTGCCACCTCTCGGCCCAGCTCTGCAACTTGTCCAAGTCACTCTGTAAACTAAAACACCCCTCTTCACTATCTACCACACCACCAACTTTAGTATCATCTGCAAATTTACTGATCCATCCCTCAATACCCTCATCCAGATCATTTATAAAAATTACAAACAGCAGGGGCCCCAAAACAGACCCCTGAGGCACACCACTCGTCACCGAACTCCACGATGAATATCTCCCATCAACCACCACCCTCTGTCTTCTATCTGCCAGCCAATTCCTAATCCAATTAGCTAAATCACCCTCTATTCCACACATCTGCATTTTCTGTAGAAGTCTTCCATGGGCCACCTTATCAAACGCCTTACTAAAGTCCATATATACTACATCAACCGCCTTACCCCCATCCACCTCTCTGGTCACTTTCTCAAAAAACTCAATGAGGTTAGTAAGGCATGACCTACCCTTCACGAAACCATGCTGACTATCCCCAATCAATTCATTTCTCTCTAAATAACTATAAATCCTATCCCTAATAATTCTCTCCAATACCTTGCCCACCACAGAAGTAAGACTCACTGGCCTATAATTCCCGGAAGGTCTCTCTTCCCCTTCTTAAACAATGGGACCACATTCGCCATCCTCCAGTCCTCCGGAACCACACCCGTAACCAACGAGGACCTGAAGATCAGAGCCAGAGGCTCTGCAATCTCCTCTCTTGCCTCCCAGAGAATCCTAGGGTAAATCCCGTCCGGCCCAGGGGACTTATCCAACTTCAAACCCTCGAGAATTTCTAACACATCCTCCCTATCTACTACAATACTCCCCAATTTGCAACCCTGTACCTCAGTGCCCTCCACAGCTACATTTCCAGCACTCTGCGTGAATACCGAAGAGAAATATTTATTCAGTGCCTCGCCAATCTCTTCAGGCTCCACGCACAACTTCCCACTGCTATCTATGACTGGTCCTAATCTTGCCCTAACCAATCTTCTATTCTTAACATATCGAAAGAAAGCTTTAGGATTCTCCTTAATCCTATCAGCCAACATCTTCTCGTGTCCCCTCTTAGCTCTCCTCAATTCACTTTTTACCTCCTTCCTAGCTAATCTATAGCTATCCATTGCACTACCTGAGCCTTCAAGCCTCATCCTGACATAAGCCTCCTTTTTCTTCTTAACCAGCAAATCAACTCTTTTCGTACACCAAGGCTCTTTACTCGTCCATTTCCTCCCTGCCTGACAGGGACATACTTACAAGGACTCCAGCAGCTGCTCCTGAATAAGCACCACATTCCAGATGTTCCCAGTCCCTGTAGTTCCCTAGTCCAATCTACGCACCCTAATTCTCTCCTGATGGCCTCATAATTACCCTTCCCCCAGCTATAACTACAGCCCCCAGCTTCATGCCTATCCCTGTCCATCACTAAGGTGAACGTAACCGAATTGTGGTCACTATCACCAAAATGTTCACTAACTTCCAAGCCTAACACCTGGTCTGGCTCATTGCCCAGCACCAAATCCAATGTAGCCTCACCTCTAGTTGGCCTATCTACATACTGAGTCAAAAAACCTTCCTGCCACTCTGTACGAAAACTGACCCCTCTACGAGCTAGAGCTATAGCTATTCCAATCAATATTAGCAAGTTAAAGTCCCCCTCACAATACTACTACTTTCACTCAATCAGAATGACTTCGCAATCCTTCTAACCTCTCTAGAACTATTAGGAAAACCCCAAAATCGTCGAAGATGATCCCCTAACAGGCTTGTGGATGCTCGTCCAAAGTGGAAAGAGTAGTTTTAAGCCAGCTGGTTCCATTCAGGCCGGGAGTTGAGAGTCTTTGGGGTTTAACATATACTCTGTTGCCACTGACTGCTCTTAATGTTCATTGAAGGAAGATTGGTCTTGAAGAGACTATTACACTGGCAACAAGGACCAGAACAAGCTTTTTCTTCCCCCTGGACAACCTTTACTGTCAAGACAAGTAATCCTCCTATTAAAAAAAATACCTCTTTTTGGGAAATCTGCAGCCTATAATGTAGAAGACTGGGCCCTATACTCAGAGTATATATGTTATTCTTCACAGGCTAACAATATTGAGGGGGGTGAGAAGCAGAAAATGGTACTGTTGATGGCATGCTTCAACCTTCAGTGCAACAAAACCTGGATACCCCGACTCCAAAACCTTTAATGAATTGATGGACTAGATTAAGCCATCCATAATACTCTAGTGATACCGTTTTAACACTGCAGGGTGAACCTCTGGAGAATATGTCACTGTATTCTGTCAGAGCCTCTGGCTCTGATCTTCAGGTTGTCGTTGGTTACGGGTGTGGTTCCGGAGGACTGGAGGATAGCGAATGTGGTCCCGTTGTTCAAGAAGGGGAAGAGAGACCTTCCAGGGAATTATAGGCCAGTGAGTCTTACTTCTGTTGTGGGCAAAGTATTGGAGAGAATAATTAGGGATAGGATTTATAGTTATTTAGAGAGTAATGAATTGATTGGAGATAGTCAGCATGGTTTTGTGAAGGGTAGGTCGTGCCTTACTAACCTCATTGAGTTTTTTGAAAAAGTGACCAAAGAGGTGGATGGGGGTAAGGCGGTTGATGTGGTATATATGGACTTTAGTAAGGCGTTTGATAAGGTGGCCCATGGAAGACTTCTGCAGAAAATGCAGATGTATGGGATAGAGGGTGATTTAGCTAATTGGGTTAGGAATTGGCTAGCAGATAGAAGACAGAGGGTGGTGGTTGATGGGAGATATTCATCTTGGAGTTCGGTGACAAGTGGTGTACCTCAGGGGTCTGTTTTGGGGCCCCTGCTGTTTGTAATTTTTATAAATGATCTGGATGAGGGTATTGAAGGATGGATTAGTAAATTTGCAGATGACACTAAAGTCGGTGGAGTGGTAGATAGTGAAGAGGGGTGTTATAGTTTGCAGAGGGACTTGGACAAGTTGCAGAGCTGGGCCGAGAGGTGGCAAATGGAGTTTAATGTGGAAAAGTGTGAGGTAATGCACTATGGCAGAAATAATAAATGTGTAGAGTATAGGGCAAATGGTAGGATTCTTAGTAGTCTAGATGAACAGAGGGATCTTGGTGTGTATGTGCATAGATCCCTGAAAGTAGGCAGTCAGGTCGAGAAGGTTGTTAGGAAGGCATATGGAGTCTTAGCTTTTATTGGTAGAGGGATTGAATTTCGGAGCCGCAACGTCATGTTGCAACTGTACAAAACTCTAGTGCGGCCGCACTTGGAGTATTGTGTGCAGTTCTGGTCCCCACATTATAAGAAAGATGTGGAGGCATTGGAGAGGGTACAGAGGAGGTTTACCAGGATGTTGCCTGGTATGGAGGGCAGGTCTTATGAAGAGAGGCTGAGGGATTTGAGGTTGTTTTCGTTAGAAAGGAGGCGGCTAAGAGGGGACCTTATCGAAACATATAAGATGATTAGAGGTTTAGATAGGGTGGACAGTGATAGCCTTTTTCCTAGGATGGAAAAAGCTAGCACGAGGGGACACAGCTTTAAATTAAGGGGTGATAGTTATAGGACGGATATCAGAGGTAGGTTCTTTACCCAAAGGGTGGTTCGGGAGTGGAATGCCCTGCCTGCAGCAGTTGTAGATGCGCCAAGTTTGGTGGCGTTTAAGAGGTTAGTTGATAAGTATATGGAAGAGAAGGGAATGGTTTAGTTTGGAGGGGCATTGCTTTTTATATTGATCGGCGCAACATCGAAGGCCGAAGGGCCTGTTCTGTGCTGTAATGTTCTATGTTCTATGTATTTCTTTAAGAAGTCTCACAACATCAGGTTTGAGTCCAACCAGTTTATTTGATAGTAATCTCACAAGCTTTTGGAAATGCTGTTCCTTCATTAGGTGTGTGGAAGATTCCTTCCATTGATCCTTCACCTCAATCCAACGCCGGCATCTCTACATACTGAATTTCTTAGCAGGCTATGAAAATTGGCAGAGCACTATGAATTCAGGCCATTTGTGAATGATATGTTGTGAGATGACTGGCCAGTGGAATCAATAATATGACAGTCCAAAACAAGATTATTGATAGAACCCAATTTGAATCAAAAGAAGGCCATTGAGGTAGCTCTGTCATTGGAGAATGTAGAGAAAGGAGCTAAGGAATTACAGGGACATTAGACAACAGAGTCCATTGATTGAAAGAAAGATCCTTTTGCAGCATTCATCCCTCCACTGAGAGCGTTGAGATCGATAATATATTACAAAATCCCTTACAGCTGTGAGTCCAAACTATATCGCTAGGCAGTGATATGAAGGGCATGAACAGCCTGCAGACTCCTAGGGAGCATATTCCAGAAGGTTGTAGATGCCAGAAGGCAGACTATTGCAAATGCTCTAGTAGACCACAACTTATTTTGAAAAGAGACCAAGGCCAGTGTTGGACATTACTTTACAGGCACGCCCATTACCAGAAACAGGGACAATGCAATTAAATTGCATTTCCATGCCAAAGGTTGCATGGAAATGGAGTTGTTGGTAAATAGCTACTATTAAAGTGAGGAGTGAATGTGGGGGCTGTGGTCTCCGGTACAGGGAGCAGACTTAATTTAATTGCCTCTGGGCTGGTATTCAGCTCCTGAACTTAGAAAGCAGGAAGGCCAGGCTGGTCACTACACAGGACACCATGGCAACCCCAGTGACCTAGAGGCAATGGTCAACTCAGCTTCTACTTATCATTGTACAGAGACAAGGGCCCAGCTATACGGGGAGGTATTGGCTCCAACACATCAGACTGAACTGGCTGGAGATAGAACATAGAACATAGAACATAGAACATTACAGCACAGAACAGGCCCTTCGGCCTTCGATGTTGCGCCGACCAATATAAAAAGCAATGCCCCTCCAAACTAAACCATTCCCTTCTCTTCCATATACTTATCAACTAACCTCTTAAACGCCACCAAACTTGGCGCATCTACAACTGCTGCAGGCAGGGCATTCCACTCCCGAACCACCCTTTGGGTAAAGAACCTACCTCTGATATCCGTCCTATAACTATCACCCCTTAATTTAAAGCTGTGTCCCCTCGTGCTAGCTTTCTCCATCCTAGGAAAAAGGCTATCACTGTCCACCCTATCTAAACCTCTAATCATCTTATATGCTTCAATAAGATCCCCTCTTAGCCGCCTCCTTTCTAACGAAAACAACCTCAAATCCCTCAGCCTCTCTTCATAAGACCTGCCCTCCATACCAGGCAACATCCTGGTAAACCTCCTCTGTACCCTCTCCAATGCCTCCACATCTTTCTTATAATGTGGGGACCAGAACTGCACACAATACTCCAAGTGCGGCCGCACTAGAGTTTTGTACAGCCAGATCTTCAGGCTGGGTGGGTGGGAGACTGCACAAAACCATCAATACATGTCCTGAAGCTTTCTGGGAAGGACTTGGAAAATAAGCCAAAATTAAGCCAAAGGAGCAAGGAAGGAAATAGACTTAAAGGGAAGGGATGTTGTGATGGCCATGGGGAATCATCAATGGATCTCCCTGTGGATCTCGTAGAATACAGGCTGCCATATTAAACGGGTGGAAGTTCACCCAGGGAAGAGGACAGATTTGATCTTGAGGAATCATTGCTGGGGTGACACATACGACCTTGCTGCCCGAGTCCAGTAAGATATCCACATTCTGATGCTCCACTTGGATCTTCCAAACCCTAGAAGCCCCAACTTTGGCCTGGCAGTTGTGGAAATGAATTTCTGGTCCATCTTATTCTCCTCTGCTTTCTTCAGTACGGCCACTGTCAAATAAAATGCTCCCTTTCTCGGCAGACAGAACATTGACGGGCACTGAATTTAATGCATTCTGGGGTCATTGCCTCCAATTTCTCTAGCTTTATCAGCACTTCCCTAGTCTGAAGTCACTGTTTTAAATCTACTGCATGCTTCATTAGCTGGGGGTTGCCCTGGTTCACTGTCTGTTTGACAGTTCTGGCAAGATTTCTCAGGAAGTGTTTTAACACAATTCACTCAACCAACTGGGCTCAGTTCAAGGTCTCAGGCTGGACACATTTGTAAGCTATATGAATCAAATCTCACATCTGTGAGCTTGATTACAATGGAAGGTCAAAGCATGGAAGTGTTGAGCCTTCACAGCCATGGTGACGTTCCATCATGCCAAGAGCTGGTGGTCATCTTCAACTGCAACTTTCTCCAAATCACAGCAGGTCTTCTACCGAAGCAAAGCCTGGATTTCAGCAAAGCCTTTGACGAGGTCCCACTTGAGAGACTTGTAAAGAAGGCAATGCACATGGAAATCAGGGTCGTCTGACAAACTGGATTCAAAATTGTAGGGGACAGAGGGTGATGACAGAAGGCTGCTTTAATGATTGGAAGCCAGTGTCCAGTGGCGAAATAGAGGGATCAGTGTTTGGTCTCCTATTATTCATCATTTATAAAAATGACATGGATGGCTATGTGGGGCATAGGATTAGTAAATTTGTGGATGACACAAAGGTTAGCTGGATGGTTAACAGTGAGGCTGAATGCTTTGGGCTACAAGAAGATATAGTTGGAATGATCAAATGGGGCAGATAAATGGCAGATGGAATTTAATCCTGAAAAGTGTGAACTGATACGCTTTAGAAGTAATTTGGCAAGGAAATACTCAGTGAATGGTAGGACACTGATAGACGAATTTTCTGGCCGGTTTCACTCTTATGGTCCTGCATTGAGCCAAATTTAGTTCATACAAAACTTGCAAGTGATAGTATGCAGTTAAAGACATTCTTTATTTGACCAATACGTACTGGGGGAGAGATGCTGGATGGATTCCAATTTCTCTCTTAAATTACATCACATGAACACATCTGATATATTGTTGTCAAAGATTCATATTCCCTGCCCAATCTGTCACACAAACTGGACAGTCCAATTATATTAATACACACTATTTAATTTGGCCAATAACATTCTTCCCCTGGCATAATTAGGAACTCATTGTCTAATTGGACACAAAAGTCTTTCTTTCATTGCTTAGCAACCTGTTTATGCACATCTGAGAGATTCATAAAATAAAGTTTATTTATTCATCATAGGTAGACTCACATTAACACTGCAATGAAGTTATTGTGGAAATCCCCCAGTCGCCACACTCCGGCGGCTGTTTGGGTGCTGGGTGTTTCTTCAGAAGGAACTCTTCAAAGTGCAGCTAATGAAAGTATAATAAAATTTACTCCAACTTATAAATCAAACATAGAACATAGAACACTACAGCCCAAACAGGTCCTTCGGCCCACAAATTGTGCCGATCATATCAGTACCTATCAGGCCTATCTATAACTCCCAATCCCATTAAATCTTCTCATCCAGAAGTCTCTTAAAAGACCCCAGCAGGTTCGCCTCTACCACCACTGATGGCAGCCGATTCCATTCACTCACCACCCTCTGAGTGAAAAACTTACCTCTAACATCTCCTCTGTACTTGCCCCCCAACATCTTAAATCTGTGTCCTCTTGTAGCGACCATTTCAGCCCTGGGAAATAGCCTCCAAGAATACACTCTATCTATTCCTCTCAACATCTTATAAACCGCTATCAGGTCACTTCTCAACCTTCGTATCTCCAGGAAGAAGAGACCGAGCTCCCTCAACCTACCTTCATAAGGCATGCCTCCAAATCCATGCAACATCCTTGTAAATCTCCTCTGCACCCTCTCAATAGCTTCCACATCCTTCTTGTAGTGAGGCGACCAGAACTGCACACAATACTCCAAATGGGGTCTGGCAAGGGTCTTATAAAGTTGCAGTATTACCTCCCCACTCCTAAACTCTATTCCTCGATTAATGAAGGCCAGTACACCATATGCCTTCTTGACCACATCCACCATCTGCGAGGCTGATTTAAGAGTCCTATGGACCCAGACTCTAAAATCCTTCTGCTCCTGAACACTGCTAAGACTCCTACCCTTGATATTGTACTCCTTCATCCCATTGGTCCTGACAAAATGGACCACTACACATTTATCCGCGTTGAAGTCCGTCTGCCACTTCTCCGCCCAGTCTTGCATCCTATCAATGTCATGCTGCAACTTCAGACATCCCTCCAGACCATCCACAACACCACCAACCTTCATATTGTCGGCGAACATACTAACCCATCCCTTCACTTCCTCATCCAGGTCATTTATGAAAATGACAAACAGCAGGGGTCCCAGAACAGATCCCTGGAGCACTCCACTGGTGACCGACCTCCATGCAGAACAAGACCCATCCATAAGAAAGAGTTTAATAAAGAGACAATACTCCAAAATTGGGTCCTCACCCTGGGCCACTCCAAGCTGCCCACAATTCTACATAGTCCTTTATTTATAGTTGAATCAGCTGGTCAGCTGACTATTACATCACTCTGTAATTGGTTTCATGGCTTACTGGATCAGCTGACCCTTAACGTCTTGTTCGCATTGGTCACATTACATCCAGTCTAAAGTTGTCACTGGTTACATGAATACATGGAACTTAATAGGATTGAAGGTTATAGATAAGCCAAGATAAGAGATAAGATTGGTGCAACTTGTGGGCCAAAGGGCCTGTTTTTGCTGTAGTTTTTTTTTCTATGATTCTACATTCTAACACTGAGGAAGAATTTAGCATGGCCAATGTACCTTAGTAGCCATGATGTGGAGATGCCGGCATTGGACTGGGATAAACACAGTAAGAAGTCTGACAACACAGACTCGCAAGCTTGTGAGTTTACTATCAAATAAATCAGTTGGACTTAAACCTGGTGTTGTCAGACTTCTTACAATACATCTTAACCAGCACATCTTTCAGCCTGTGGGAGGGAACCAGAGGAAACTCATGCAGACATGGGGAGAACGTGCAGGCTCCGCACAGACAGTAACCCAATCCGGGAATTGAACCCAGGTCTCTGGCACTGTGGCAGTAGTGCTAACCACCTTGCCACCGTGCCACTCCAAGGTTTGCTCCCGCCACCTGTAAACTATGAGAATTCAAAGGGAGTCAGGGAATCATCCTGCCTAATTAGCTATACCATATCAAGCCAAGAGTGAGGAGCAGAATGCTCCTATTCATTTTAATTAGCAGTTGAATCCTTTTATTCATTCTATTAGCTAGTACCTTACAGCTGCAAGGTCTTTCAAAGCCTGTCAGTGGTGAAGTTCTATACTTCATTGTTCCATGTGAATATAACCTGTCTGGTTCTGCTTTTTCCCATTATGTTGTTGGGCAGTTGCTTTTGGCTAAAGCTCACAAATATCTTTAAATTATATTGCAAAGTTATAATACTTGTTAAAAATTTATTACTATTGGTTTTATATATATGGTTAAGGCAATATTTCCATATAATATACATGGGAATTACATCCTGACAGACCTGCCTTTGTGTGTGTGTGTGTGTGAGACAGCGTGTGAGAGTGAGTGTGTGTGCGTGAGTGTGCTTTCCTCTGGGTACTCTGATTTCCTCCCTCAGTTATTGTACAGGTTGGGTTGATTGGCCATGGTAAATCACTCCTTAGTGTCAGGGGGACTAGCAGGGTAAATGCGAGGGGTTAAGGTGATAGGGGCTGGCTGGGATAGTGGTTGATGCAGACTTGATGGGCTGAGTGGCACTGTAGGAATTCTACAAATGTCTGGGACAGAGGCACAACAATATGTTAACATTGAACAGTCTATCACTATTCTGAGTGATCAGCCCTGATAGGTGAGAGTGTAAATTTCAGAACAATATCCCATTCAGCCCATGGAGTCTGCACCAACCACTATCACACTATCTCTCACACACACACACATACACACACCATGCACACACGCACACACACACACACACTCACAAACACACACGCACATACACACACTCACACTCACAAACACACACACCACACACACACACACTCACACACACACTCACGCGTACATACTCACACTCTCACACACATACACACACTCACACTCACAAACACACACACCACACACACACACACTCACACACACACACACGCATACATACACTCTCACACTCATACACACACACACACACAAACATATACACACACATATACATACACACACACACACACACTCACACACATACACACACACTCATACACATATAAAGGCAGGTCTGTCAGGATGACCCACACGAGGCCAGTTGATAACATATAGCTGCTTTCAGTAGGAGTTTTGATTCGTGGTTTAAATAAGAGTCAGACTGAAAGATGTTCGTTCACACACTGTGGCCCTGACACAACATAAGGAAGTCCTGAAACACTTTACAGCCAATGAAGTATTTATACACTATACTCATCATTACAATATTGGAAACTACCCTCACTATTACAATATTCAGTACATAAAATCAATATGCAAAATGAGTGGTTAGCACTGCTTCCTCACAATGCAGAGACCCGGGGTTGATTTCTGATTTGGATCACCGTCTGTGTGGAATCCGTACATTCTACCCCTGTCTACGTAGGTTTCCTCTTGATGCTTTGGTTTACTCTCACAGCCCAAAAGATGTGCGGGTGAGGGTGTATTGGCCATGCTATATTCTCCCTTGGCGTATCCGAACAGATACAGAGTGTGGCAACAAGGGAATTTTCACAGCTACTTCATTGCAGTGTTAATGTAAGCCTACTTGTGACTAATAAATAAACTTTAAACAACATTGGAAACTATCCTCACTATTACAATATCGGAAATGTGACAGCCAATTTATGCACAGCAAGGTCCCACAAACAATAATGAGATTAACAGATTATCAGTTTTTTTTTGATGTTATTTGAAGAGTGAACATTGGCCATTGCACAAAAACACACATCAATCCCAATGCTTTGCTTCCTGCCACTGATATAATTTTGGATCCAACTTGCCACTTTCCCTCGGATCCTCCAAGCTTTTACTTCTTTGACTAGTCTGTCATAAGGGACATTGGCATTCACTTTGCTAAAAACCCATGGGATGGAGAGGATGTGGTGGGAAGCTCATCTTGGAGTCAAATAAAGTCGTGAGCAATCTGGTTATAGAAAGGTGGTGGCACAGTGATATTGTCACTGGACTAGTAATCAGAGACCTAGGGTAATGTTCTGCAGACTCGGGTTCAAATCCCATTAGGATCAATGATGAAATTAGATTTCAATTTTAAAAATCTGAATTAAAAATTGAATGATATTGGCTTTACAAATGTGTATATATCTAAAGATTAAAGACAGAATGAAGGAATAGTATGATTTGATTCATTTGTATTGAAACTTTTCCAATCTTTTTGTCTGGTGTATATAGTTCATTTTTCTTGTCCAATAAACATTTTATTCTTGCTGTTAAAAGTACACTAGCAGACTTGTATGAATGAGCCTTCCATGGTTTTGGGATAGGATTTTCCCAGAAATTGACAAAAGGCCTGTGGTAGGCCGGAAGAGCATCATTGAAGCCGCTCCCATCAATGACAGCTTTCTCCACCATATACCTGAACCTTTGACAGAAAGCTTTGAGAGATGGCTCCCACAACATTCTGCTGGTGGAACAGCCTCTGATTTGCCTGCCCCACCAGCAACTTGATCAGCAGAAATTCATGTCACTTCTTCTAAAAGCTACCCCAGCACATAGGGAGAGAAAAGGAGTTTACCGTGGAACCCCCCAGCTGTGCCCGGGCACTGCCCCATGCCCCCAAGCGATGCACTCACCTGAGCTGCTCTGGGATATCTGCTCGCCAGGTGCAGGTCACAGCACAGGATACAAGGTTCACATCATTCTGCCCTCAAGCTGACATGGATGGATTTTTTTTGATGGGGGGAGGGGTTAGTCAGCTGTGGTGTTCCGATAATTATATGTTAGTGTATTCAATAATGTTCCCAGCATTCAGTGTCACTGAGGGGGGAGGGGACATTCATGTTATAGAACATAGAACATAGAACATAGAACAATACAGCACAGAACAGGCCCTTCGGCCTTCGATGTTGTGCCGACCAAAATAAAAAGCAATGCCCCTCCTAACTAAACCATTCCCTTCTCATCCATATACTTATCAACTAACCTCTTAAACGCCACCAAACTTGGCGCATCTACAACAGCTGCAGGCAGGGCATTCCACTCCCTAATCACTCTTTGAGTAAAGAACCTACCTCTGATATCCGTCCTATAACTCATACCCCTTAATTTAAAGCTGTGTCCCCTCGTGCTAGCTTTCTCCATCCTAGGAAAAAGGCTATCACTGTCCACCCTATCTAAACCTCTAATCATCTTATATGCTTCAATAAGATCCCCTCTTAGCCGCCTCCTTTCTAACGAAAACAACCTCAAATCCTTCAACCTCTCTTCATAGGACCTGCCCTCCATACCAGGCAACATCCTGGTAAACCTCCTCTGTACCCTCTCCAATGCCTCCACATCTTTCTTATAATGTGGCGACCAGAACTGCACACAATACTCCAAGTGCGGCCGCACTAGAGTTTTGTACAGCTGCAACATGATGCTGCGGCTCCTAAATTCAATCCCCCTACCAATAAAAGCTAAGACTCCATAAGCCTTCTTAACAACTTTATCCACTTGACTGCCTACTTTCAGGGATCTATTGACACATACACCAAGATCCTTCTGTTCCTCAACACTATTAAGAGCCCTACCATTAGCCCTATACTCTACACATTTATTGTTCCTGCCAAAGTGCATTACCTCACACTTTTCCACATTAAACTCCATTTGCCACCTCTCGGCCCAGCTCTGCAACTTGTCCAAGTCACTCTGTAAACTAAAACACCCCTCTTCACTATCTACCACACCACCAACTTTAGTATCATCTGCAAATTTACTGATCCATCCCTCAATACCCTCATCCAGATCATTTATAAAAATTACAAACAGCAGGGGCCCCAAAACAGACCCCTGAGGCACACCACTTGTCACCGAACTCCACGATGAATATCTCCCATCAACCACCACCCTCTGTCTTCTATCTGCCAGCCAATTCCTAATCCAATTAGCTAAATCACCCTCTATTCCACACATCTGCATTTTCTGTAGAAGTCTTCCATGGGCCACCTTATCAAACGCCTTACTAAAGTCCATATATACTACATCAACCGCCTTACCCCCATCCACCTCTCTGGTCACTTTCTCAAAAAACTCAATGAGGTTAGTAAGGCATGACCTACCCTTCACGAAACCATGCTGACTATCCCCAATCAATTCATTTCTCTCTAAATAACTATAAATCCTATCCCTAATAATTCTCTCCAATACCTTGCCCACAACAGAAGTAAGACTCACTGGCCTATAATTCCCAGGAAGGTCTCTCTTCCCCTTCTTAAACAATGGGACCACATTCGCTATCCTCCAGTCCTCCGGAACCACACCCGTAACCAACGAGGACCTGAAGATCAGAGCCAGAGGCTCTGCAATCTCCTCTCTTGCCTCCCAGAGAATCCTAGGGTAAATCCCGTCCGGCCCAGGGGACTTATCCAACTTCAAACCCTCGAGAATTTCTAACACATCCTCCCTATCTACTACAATACTCCCCAATTTGCAACCCTGTACCTCAGTGCTCTCCACAGCTACATTTCCAGCACTCTGTGTGAATATGCATTCACACTGACTTAGGAAGCACATTGCAGCTCTTGCTCCCATCACCAAACTCACCCAACATAATCAGGAGTGAAAATCTCGGCCTTAGCATCTGTTCAGTCTATCCACTCCGGGATCTGACTTGTGCAGTAGTAATATTGGCTGGGATCATAACTCAGTGACCGCTGAAACTATCAACAAACATTTCCATCTCTTATGATGGAGGGAAGACCATTGCTGAAGTAGCTGAAGATGGTTGCATCAAGGACATGACCCTGAGGAAGTCCTGCAGTGATGTCCTGGAACTGGGATGATTGACCTCCAACCACCACAACTATCTGCTGCACCAGGGACCCAGGTTCAATTCTGGCCCTGGGTGGAGTTTCACGTTCTCCCATGTCTGCATGGGTTTCCTCCAGGTGCTCCTGTTTCTTCCCACAGTCCAAAGATGTGTGGTTTAGGTTAAATGGCCATGTTAAATTGATGTGTTGGAGCTCGGGGGAAGAGGGATTCAGAGATAGGTTCTGGGTGAAATGCTCTGTCAGAAGTCTGGGCAGACTCAATGGATGATATGGCTTCCTTCAGTGTGTGGAGAATCAATGGTCTTCCTTTATGCTAAGTATGACTCCAACTAATGGCGAGTTTTCAATCCGATTCCCATTGACTTCAATCTTGCTAGGACTCAAATGCTGCCTTGATGTTAAAGGCAGTCACTCTCACCTCACCTCTGGTGTTCAGCTGTCTTGTCCATGTTTGAAGCAAGGGCTATAATGAGGTCTGGAGTAGTCCTGCTGGAACCCAAACTGAGTTATAATGAGCAGTTTGCTGAGTACGAGCCACTTGATAGTGATGTTGATGATACCTTCCATTGCTTTGCTGATGATTGAGAGTAGACGGATTGTAGCAATTGGCCGAATTGGAATTGTCTGACTTCTTGTGGACTTGAAGAGTAGAGAGCTATTCCAGCAATCTGTGATGCTGTAAAGAAATGTTTTCAAACCCGAAAGCACAAAATACCTCACTAACCCTGTTATAGACATAACTATGTCTCTGTGGAAAAAGAGGTACCCATTATTGCAGTTTTGGTTAACGACAATCCAGTGGAAGTATCTCAGACTACAGAATGACACCATTCTACACGAAACAGAAAACCCTTTAAAGATTCTATTTATAATTGTCCAACTCATGTATAATGTGCAGTTAGGATTTAGGATAGAGTAAATTAGTTATTGAGATTGTATAAAGGAATTAAGGGGGGAGGGATGTGGTGATTTGTGGTGATTGTCCCTTTAAGGGCAACACAGCAGAATAGTGTTGAGTGTGTGTGTGTGTGTGTGTGTGTGTGTGGTGTGTGTGTGTGGGGCGGGGGGGGGGGGGCAGGGGAGGTGGCTGGGGGGCAGGTTTGGAATCCTCTCCTGGCAAGGGACTCTCAAGCGCCAGGGCAACCATCCTCCATTATTGTACAGTTTTTCATATTAATAGATACATTTTGTTTTGTAGTGAAGTCTTTGAAATGCCTTGTTGCAAAGACTTTGCCAGACAGGCTGGACTTTTGTCATTTCTGGTGTTTTAGTTGATGGTTAGTCGCTCTGTCTGGTTTTTATTCAGCTTTTCTGCAATAGTTAATGGAATTGAGTATGTCACTTGGCGACTTCACAGGCAAGTAAGAGTCAACCACATTACCATGGGCTTTTTTTTATTCAGTCACGGGACATGGGTATTGCTGTCTGCACTTGCTCATTCCTAGTTGTTGAGGGCAGTTGAGAGTGAATCACATTTCTTTGGTTCTGGAGTCACATGAAGGCCAGACCAGGTAAGGACAGCAGATTTTAAAAGACATTAGGATATTCAACAAGAGAGACTCGCGATTGGTGTGTTGTCTCCCAGGTGCCAGGGTCTGTGATGTCTCGGATTGTGTTTTCAAGATGCTTAAGGAGAAGGGGACAACACCAAGTTGTGGCCCACAAAGGTGCCAATGACATAGGTAGGAAAAGGGATGTGGATGTAAGGCAGAAATTCAGGGAGTTAGGCTGGAAGCTTAGAGCTAGGACAAACAGAGTTGTTATCTCTGGTTTGTTGCCCGTGCTACGTGCTAGTGAGGAGAGGAGTTGAACACGTGCTACAGAAAGGAGGGAAGGATTCAGATACATGGATAATTGGGACTCATTCTGGGGTAAAATGGAGTTCCACAAATTAGATGGTCTATACCTGGACCAAAGGGCTACCAATATCATGAGGGGTAAATTTGCTAATGCTCTCCGGGAGGGTCTGAACTAACTCAGCTGGGACATGGGAACCTGGATTGTTGCTCCAGTGTACAGATGAAGTAAGTAGTTAAGTCATGAATTATTTCTGCACTATGGCAGAAATATAAATGTGTAGAGTATAGGGCTAATGGTAGGATTCTTAGTAGTCTTGATGAACAGAGGGATCTTGGTGTGTATGTGCATAGATCCCTGAAAGTAGGCAGTCAAGTCGAGAGGGTTGTTAAGAAGGCATATGGAGTCTTAGCTTTTATTGGTAGGGGGATTGAATTTTGGAGCCGCAACGTCATGTTGCAACTGTACAAAACTCTAGTGCGGCCGCACTTGGAGTATTGTGTGCAGTTCTGGTCCCCACATTATAAGAAAGATGTGGAGGCATTGGAGAGGGTACAGAGGAGGTTTACCAGGATGTTGCCTGGTATGGAGGGCAGGTCTTATGAAGAGAGGCTGAGGGATTTGAGGTTGTTTTTGTTAGAAAGGAGGCGGCTAAGAGGAGACCTAATCAAAACATATAAGATGATTAGAGGTTTAGATAGGGTGGACAGTGATAGCCTTTTTCCTAGGATGGAGAAAGCTAGCACGAGGGGACACAGCTTTAAATTAAGGGGTGATAGTTATAGGACGGATGTCAGAGGTAGGTTCTTTACCCAAGGGTGGTTCGGGAGTGGAATGCCCTGCCTGCAGCAGTTGTGGTGGCGTTTAAGAGGTTAGTTAATAAGTATATGGAAGAGAAGGGAATGGTTTAGTTTGGAGGGTCATTGCTTTTTATATTGGTCGGCACAACATCAAAGGCCGAAGGGCCTGTTCTGTGCTGTAGTGTTCTATGTTCTAAGGTTTCAAGGTTGCAGGAATGTACCAACAGGCAGGAAGGTGGTTGAAATGTGTCTACTTCAACACCAGGAGCATCCGGAATAAGGTGGGTGAACCGGCAATGTGGGTTGGTAGCTGGGACTTCGATGTTGTGGCCATTTCGGAGACATGGATAGAGCAGAACAGGAATGGTTGTTGCAGGTTCTAAGGTTTAGATATTTCAGTAAGATCAGGGAAGGTGATAAAAGAGGGGTGTGGCATTCTTTGTCAAGGACAGTATTAGAACATAGAACATAGAACACTACAGCACAAACAGGCCCTTCGGCCCATATGATTGGCATATAGTTGTGCCAATCACATCTATATCTACCAATCCACAGACCTATCTATAACCCCCCATCCCATTCATTCCCATATACTCATCCAGAAGTCTTTTAAAAGACCCCAGTAAGTTTGCCTCTACCACCTCTGACGGCAGCCGATTCCATTCACTCACCACCCTCTGAGTGAAAAACTTACCCCTAACATCCCCTCTGTATTTGCTTCCCTGCACCTTAAATCTGTGTCCTCTCGTAGTGACCATTTCAGCTCTGGGAAATAGTCTCTGAGAGTCCACCCTATCTATTCCTCTCAACATTTTATAAACCTCTATCAGGTCGCCTCTCAACCTACGTCTCTCCAGTGAGAAGAGTCCCAGCTCCCTCAACCTATCTTCATAAGGCCTGCCTCCCCATCCAGGCAGCATCCTTGTAAATCTCCTCTGAACCCTCTCAATAGCCTCTACATCCTTCCTATAATGAGGCGACCAGAACTGCGCACAATACTCCAAGTGGGGTCTGACAAGAATCTTATAGAGCTGCATCATTACCTCCTGATTAAGGTGGCAGAAAGGACGTTTGATGAGGATTCATCTACTGAGGTAGTATGGGCTGACGTTAGAAACAGGAAAGGAGAGGTCACGCTGTTGGGAGCTTTCTATAGGTTTCCAAAAAGTTCCAGAAACGTAGAGGAAAGGATTGCAAAGATGATTCTGGATAGGAGTGAAGGTAACAGGATAGTTGTTATGGGAGATGTTAACTTTACAATTATTGACTGGACAGATGTACTTTTGTCATTTCTGGTGTCTTAGTTGATGTTGTTCGGTCTGTCTGGTTTAGTTTTTATTCAGCTTTTCTGCAGTAGTTTAATGGAACTGAATATGTCACTCAGTGATTTCACAGGGCAAGTAGAACATAGAACATAGAACATAGAACATTACAGCACAGAACAGGCCCTTCGGCCTTCGATGTTGCGCTGACCAATATAAAAAGCAATGCCCCTCCAAACTAAACCATTCCCTTCTCTTCCATATACTTATCAACTAACCTCTTAAACGCCACCAAACTTGGCGCATCTACAACCGCTGCAGGCAAGGCATTCCACTCCCGAACCACCCTTTGGGTAAAGAACCTGCCTCTGATATCCGTCCTATAACTATCACCCCTTAATTTAAAGCTGTGTCCCCTCATGCTAGCTTCCTCCATCCTAGGAAAAAGGCTATCACTGTCCACCCTATCTAAACCTCTAATCATCTTATATGTTTCAATAAGGTCTCCTCTTAGCCGCCTTCTTTCTAACGAAAACAACCTCAAATCCCTCAGCCTCTCCTCATAAGACCTGCCCTCCATACCAGGCAACATCCTGGTAACCTCCTCTGTACCCTCTCCAATGCCTCCACATCTTTCTTATACTGTGGGGACCAGAACTGCACACAATACTCCAAGTGCGGCCGCACTAGAGTTTTGTACAGTTGCAACATGACGTTGCGGCTCCGAAATTCAATCCCTCTACACATAAAAGCCAAGACTCCATATGCCTTCCTAACAACCTTCTCGACCTTACTGCCTACTTTCAGGGATCTATGCACATACACACCAAGATCCCTCTGTTCATCTAGACTACTAAGAATCCTACCATTTGCCCTATACTCTACACATTATTATTTCTGCCATAGTGCATTACCTCACACTTTTCCACATTAAACTCCATTTGCCACCTCTCGGCCCAGCTCTGCAACTTGTCCAAGTCTCTCTGCAAACTATAACACCCCTCTTCACTATCTACCACTCCACCGACTTTAGTGTCATCTGCCAATTTACTAATCCATCCTTCAATACCCTCATCCAGATCATTTATAAAAATTACAAACAGCAGGGCCCCAAAACAGACCCCTGAGGTACACCACTTGTCACCGAACTCCACGATGAATATCTCCCATCAACCACCACCCTCTGTCTTCTATCTGCTAGCCAATTCCTAAACCAATTAGCTAAATCACCCTCTAAGTAAGAGTCAACCACATTACTTTGGACTTTAGACAGGTTGGTTTTTGTCCCATGTATGCAGGAAGGTTTCCTGACAAAGTATGTAAATAGACTAATAAGAGGTGAAGCCACATTGGATTTGGTACTGGGTAATGAGCCAGGCCAGGTGTTAGATTTGGAGTAGTTGAGCACTTTGGTGACAGTGACCACAATTCGGTTACATTTAGCGATGGAAAGGGATAGATATATACTACAGGGCAAGAGCTATAGCTGAAGGAAAAGTAATTATGATTCAATTAGGCAAGATTTAGGATGTATAGGACGTGTAAGAAAACTGCAGGGGATGGGCACAATTGAAATGTGGAGCTTGTTCAAGGGACAACTACTGCGTGTCCTTGAGAAATATGTACCTGTCAGGCAGGGACAAAGTGGTTGAGTGAGGAAACCATGGTTTACTAAAGAAATTGAATCTCTTGTGAAGAGGAAGAAGGAGACTTATGCAAAAATGAGACGTGAAGGCTCAGTTAGGGCACTGGAGAGTTACAAGTTAACCAGGAAGGATCTAAAGAGAGAGCTAAGAAGAACCAGGAGGGAACATGAGAAGTCTTTGGCAGGTAGGATCAAGGAAAATCCTAAAGCTTTCTATAGGTATATCAGGAATAAAAGAATGACTAGGGTAAGATTAGGACAGTAGTGGGAATTATGCATGGAGTCTGAAGAGGTAGGAGAGGTGCTAAATAAATATTTTTTGTCAGTATTCACAGAGGAAAAAGACAGTATAGTCGAAGAGAATACTGAGATATAGGCTATAAGACTAGACAGAATTGAAGTTCATAAGGAGGACGTGTTAGCAATTCTGGAAAGTGTGAAAATAGATAAGTTCCCTGGGCTGGATAGGATTATCCTCGGATCCTCTGGAAGTTAGGGAGGAGATTGCAGAACCTTTGGCTTCAATTTTTAACATAGAACATAGAACACTTCGGCCCACAAGTTGCGCCGATCATATCCATACCAGGCCATAGAACTATCTATAACTCCCAATCCCATTAAATCCCATTTACTCATCTGGAAGTCTTTTAAAAGAGCCAGCGAGTTCGCCTCCACCATCACCGACGGCAGCCGATTCCATTCACTCACCACCCTCTGAGTGAAAAACTTACCCCTAACATCTCCTCTGTATTTGCCCCCCAGCATGTAAAACTTGTGTCCTCTTGAAGCAACTATTTCAGCCCTGGGAAATAGCCTCCAAGAATCCACCCTATCTATTCCTCTCAACATCTTATAAACCTCTGTCAGGTCGCCTCTCAACCTTTGTCTCTCCAGGGAGAAGAGACCTAGCTCCCTCAACCTATCTTCATAAGGCATGTCCCCCAGTCCGGGCAACATCCTTGTAAATCTCCTCTGCACCCTCTCAATAGTTTCCACATCATTCCATGAGGTGACCAGAACTGCGCACAATACTCCAAGTGGGGTCTGACAAGGGTCTTATAAAGTTGCAGCATTATCTCCGACTCCTAAACTCAGTCCCTTGATTAATGAAGGCCAGTACACCATTATGTCATCATTGTCTACAGGAATAGTGCCAGAAGACTGGAGGATAGCAAATGTTGTCCCCTTGTTCAAGAAGGGGAGTAGAGACAATCCTGGTAATTATAGATCAGTGAACCTTACTTCTGTTGTGGACAAAGTTTTGGAAAAAATTATAAGGGATAGGATTTAGAATCATCTAGAAAGAAACAATTTGATTAGGAATAGTCAAAACGGTTCTCTGAAAGGTAGATCATGCCTCACAAACCTTATTGAGTTCTGTGAGAAGGTGACCAAAGAGGTGGATGTGGATAAAGCAGTTGATGTGGTGTATATGGATTTCATCAAAGCGTTTGATAAGGTTCCCCACAGTAGGCTATTGCAGAAAATATGGAGGCAAGGGATTGAGGATTATTTTGCAGTTTGGATCAGAAATTGGTTAGCTGAAAGAAGACAGAGGGTGTTGCTTGATAGGTTCATTCTGGAATTCAGTTATTAGTGATGTACAGCAAGATAGTTTTGGGGCCACTGCTATTTGTCATTTTTATAAATGACCTAGATGAGGACATAGAAGATGGGTTAGTAAATTTGCGAATGACACTAAAGTTGGTGGAATTATGAACACTGGAAGGATGTTACAAGTTAAGAGGGACATAGGTAAGCTGAAGAGCTGGGCTGAGAGGTGGCAAATGGAGTTTAATGCCGAAAAGTGAGGGGTGATTCGCTTTGGAAGGAGTACTGAGCTAATGATAAGAAACATGGTAGTGTAGATGAGCAGAGAGATCTCTGTGTACATGTTGCATGGACCTCTGAAAATTGGCACCCAAGTTAATAGGGTTGTTAAAAAGGTGTACGGTGCGTTTGCTTTTATTGGTAGAGGGATTGAATTTCGGAGCCGTGAGGTCATGTTGCAACTGTACAAAACTCTGGTGCGGCCGCACTTGGAGTATTGTGTACAGTTCTGGTCGCCGCATTATAAGAAAGATGTGGAGGCATTGGAAAGAGTACAGAGGAGGTTTACCAGGATGTTGCCTGGTATGGTGAAAAGATTTTATGAGGAAAGTCTGAGTAACTTGAGGCTGTTTTCATTAGAGAGAAGAAGGTTAAGAGGTGACCTAATTGAGGCATACAAGATGATCAGAGGTTTAGATAGGGTGGACAGTGAAAGTCTTTTTCCTTGGATGGTGATGGCTAGTACGAGGGGACATAATAGCTTTAAATTAAGGGATGATAGACATAGTACAGATGTCAGAGTTAGGTTCTTTACTTAGAGAGTAGTAAGGGTAGGGAATAGTACACTGCAATAGTAGTGGACTCATCAACATTAAGGACATTTAAAGGGTCATTGGATAAACATATGGCTGATATTGGACTAGTGTAGGTTAGATGGGCTTCAGATTCATTTCACAGATCGGCGCAACATCAAGGGCTGAAGGGCCTGTACTGCACTGTAATGTTCTGTGAGCTATATTAGTGAATTAGATTCGTTTTCCTGACAATTGACAATGGTTTCATAGTCAACAGTAGATTCTTAATTCTTGAGTTTTTTTAATTGAGTTCAAATTCCACCATCTGCCATGGTGGGATGTGAACCCGGGTCCCCAGAACATTTGCTGAGTTTTGAGTTAATAGTCTAACAATAATACCACTAGCCATCGCCTCCCCTAGTCATAAGTAGGCCAGACTAGGGTTGGGATGGCAGATTTCATTCCCTGAAGGACATTCGAGAATCAGATGAGTTTAATGACAATCTGGTTGTTTTAAAATTATTGTAAATGAGGCTGGTATTCTATTCTGTTGATTAATTGAGTTTAAATTCTCCAGCTTCCGTGATGGATTTTGAACAAATGTTTCTGCAGTCCAGGTCTGTGGACTGACATCCCAATAATATTATCCCTTCACAACCATCACCTCATCTCGATAATTTGAAATTATACTCTGTATTCCCAATGTTGTCAATATATGTCAACAAGAATAGTGACTCCACAGCAAATATCCTTTCCTCTACTCTAAAAAGTAACTGTTTACTACTCATCCCTGCTTTCTGTCTCTCAGACAATTTTGTAGCTATGCACAAGAAATAGAAATTGACTATTTGGCCCATTCAGTCTGCTCAGCCATTCAATACTATCATGATAATGGAGATTCAACTCCATTTTTCCACCCACTCTCCATATCCCTTCCTTCCCTGAGAGACCAAAAACCCCCCTTTCCCAGACTTACATATATTCAACGATGGAGCATTCACGTTCCTCTGGGGTAGAGAGTTCCAAAGATTTGAGTGAAGTAATTTCTTATCATTTCAATCCTTAATGATCAGCCCCTTATCCTGAGACTGTGCCGCCCGTGTTTTAGATTCACTGACCCGCGGAAACAATCTCTCAGCATCTACATGTTGCACAGTCTCTTGAATCCCATGATTTACATATCACTGCATCCAATACCTTGGGCAAGTCTAAATACACAATATTAATCGCCCTCTTTTGATCTCCATTACTCTATCAAATAACTCAGTTGAGTTAGTCAGATGCAATTTGCATTTTAAAACAATACTGGCTGATAATTTATTAACTTCTGAGTATCAATTAATTTTGTCTATGATAATGATGTGTATAGTGTAGATCAAGGAATGTATAAGTGCGTGAGTCAATGAATGCAGGAAAGCACGTACCTACTCTCGGGCTTTGAGTAAGAAACAACATTCATATCATGGTCATAACTTTAAACCAGATAAACATGTTACTGAAGGGTATGAATCAAGACAGGAGTTACAAGAGTTGCTCAGCAGTAGGGTGAGGCTCTGTAATCACATAAAGTACATTACAAAGGTCAGTGATACTGATGAATCCACTCAATTGCTGTGTGTACTGTGTCAAACAAAACTCCTGACTTTAGAAATAGTCAATATCAGGGGATCACATCATAACATATCCTAGCAACTAATGAAAAGCTTACACTCCCAAAGTTTATGCATTTACAACCAATAGAATCAGTTTTACTTCTGATCTATTTAGAACAAGATATAAAGCTGGGAGATAAGAGCAGTTCTGGATTCAGTAGAGGTCTGACAGTGTGCAGACAGAAACACACTGTGTACCTTAACACAGTGCACAAATTCACACTGACCCATCGACGCAAATTACTGTGTACAAATGCAAGTACTCTGTGGCATTCTGACATACTGATCTACATCTTCTGAGGGGAGATGTATTAACAATTTTGGAAAACCTGAGGGTAGATAAGTCCCCTGGGCCAGATGGGATCGTCCTAAGATACTTTGGGAGCCAAGGGATGAGATTGTGGAGTCTTTAGCTTTGATGGTTGGGTCCTCACTCTCCAAAGGGATTGTGCCAGAGCACTGGAGAGTGGTGAATGCTGTTCCTCTCTTCAAGAAAGGAAATAGGAATGACCCTGGTAGTTATAGGCCAGTTAGTCTTACTTCATAGAACATAGAACATTACAGCGCAGAACAGGCCCTTTGGCCTTCGATGTTGCGCTGACCAATTAGGAGAAAGCAATGACCCTCCAAACTAAACCATTCCCTTTTTGTTCACAAACTTATCTACCAACCTCTTAAACATCACCAAACTTGGCACATCTACAACTGCTGCAGGCAGGGCATTCCATACCCTAACCACCCTCTGGGTAAAGAACCTACCTCTGATATCCGTCCTATAACTACCACCTCTTAATTTAAAGCTATGTCCCCTCGAGCTAGCTTTCTCCATCCTAGGAAAAAGGCTATCACTGTCCATCCTATCTAAACCTCTAATCATCTTATATGTTTCAATAAGGTCTCCTCTTAGCCGCCTTCTTTCTAACGAAAACAACCTCAAATCCTCAGCCTCTCTTCATAAGACCTGCCCTCCATACCAGGCAACATCCTGGTAAACCTCCTCTGTACCTCTCCAATGCCTCCACATCTTTCTTATAATGTGGGGACCAGAACTGCACACAATACTCCAAGTGCGGCCGCACTAGAGTTTTGTACAGTTGCAACATGACGTTGCGGCTCCGAAATTCAATCCCCCTACCAATAAAGCTAAGACTCCGTATGCCTTCTTAACAACCTTATCGACTTGACTGCCTACTTTCAGGGATCTATGCACAAATACACAAAGATCCCTCTGTTCATCAACACTATTAAGAATCCTACCATTAGCCCTATACTCTACACATTTATTATTCCTGCCATACTGCATTACCTCACACTTTTCCACATTAAACTCCATTTGCCACCTCTCAGCCCAGCTTTGCAACTTGTCCAAGTCTCTCTGCAAACTAGAACACCCCTCTTCACTATCTACCACTCCTCTGACTTTGGTGTCATCCGCAAATTTACTAATCCATCCTTCAATACCCTCATCCAGATCATTTATAAAAAATTACAAACAGCAGGGGCCCCAAAACAGATCCCTGAGGTACACCACTTGTGACCGAACTCCACGATGAATAATTTCAATCAACCACCAGCCTCTGTCTTCTATCAGTAGCCAATTCCTAATCCAATTAGATAAATCACCCTCAATCCCATACATCTGCATTTTCTGCAGAAGCCTTCCATGGGGCACCTTATCGAACGCCTTACTAAAGTCCATATATACCACATCAACTGCCTTACCCCCATCACCTCTTTGGTCACTTTTTCAAAAAACTCAATAAGGTTAGTAAGGCACGACCTACCCTTCACAAAACCATGCTGACTATCCACAATCAATTCATTTCTCTCTAAATAACTATAAATCCTATCCCTAATAATTCTCTCCAATACTTTGCCCACAACAGAAGTAAGACTCACCGGCCTATAATTCCCCGGAAAGTCTCTATTCCCCTTCTTGAACATGGGACCACATTCGCTATCCTCCAGTCTTCCGGCACTATACCCGTAACCAACGATGACCTGAAGATCAGAGCCAGAGGCTCTGCAATCGCCTCTCTCACCTCCCAGAGAATCCTAGGGTAAATCCCATCCAGCCCAGGGGACTTATCTAACTTCAGACCCTCAAGAATATCTAGCACATCCTCCTTATCTACTTCAATACTCTCCAGTTTGCAACCCTGTATCCCAGTGTTCTCCACAACTACATTTACCTCTCCCTGCATGAATACCGAAGAGAAATATTTATTCAGTGCCTCTCCAATCTCTTCAGGCTCCACGCACAACTTCCCACTGCTGTCTATGACTGGCCCTAATCTTGCCCTAACCAATCTTGTATTCTTAACATATCTAAAGAAAGCTTTAGGATTCTCCTTGATCCTATCAGCCAAAGTCTTCTCATGTCCCCTTTTAGCTCTCCTCAACTCACTCTTTAGCTCCCTTCTGGCTAATCTATAGCTATCCATTACACTAACTGAGTCTTCAAGCCTCATCCTGACATAAGCCTCCTTTTTCCTTTTAACCAGCGAATTAACTTTTTTAGTACACCATGGTTCCCTTACTCGACCATTTCCTCCATGCCTGACAGGGACATACTTATCAAGGACTTGCAGCAGCTGCTCCTTGAATAAGCTCCAGATTTCAGAGTAAATGGAAAGGGTCCAGAGGGATAGAATTTATGACCATTTGGAAAGATGCATTTTAATCTGGGAAAGTCAGCATAGTTTTGTGAGAGGTCCTGCCTCACAAATTTGATTGAATTCTTTGAGGAGGTATCTAAGTGTGTAGACAAAGGGAGAGCAGTTGATGACATATATGTTAGTAAGGCATTAGATAAGATTCCCTATAGTAGGCTCATGAAGAAAGTAAGGAGGTATGGGATAGAAGGAAATTTGGCCGATTGGATAAGTAACTGGCTGTTTCATAGAAGACAAAGAGTGGAAGTGGAGGGAAAATTTTCAGACTGGAGACCAGTTACCAGTGGGTGTAGCACAGGGATCAGTGCTGGGCCCTCTGTTACTTGTGATTTTTATCAATGACTTAGAAAAGGGGGCTGAAGGGTGGGTTAGTAAATTTCTGATGACACCAAGATTGGTGGAGTAGTGGATGAGGTGGAGGGTTCTTGCAGGCTGCAAAGAGACATTGATAGGATGCAGAGCTGGGTCGAAAAGTGATAGATGGAGTTTAACCCTGATAAGTGCAAGGTAATTTATTTTGGTAGACAAACTTGAATGCAGATTACAGAGTCAACGGCAGGGTTCTGAGGAATGTGGAGGAACAGAACAATTTTGGGATTCGTATCCACAGATCTCTGAAGGTTGCCACTCAAGTAATAGAGCCATGAAGAAGGTTTATAGTATGTTTGCGTTTATTAACAGGGGGTTTGAGTTTAAGAGCTGTGGGGTTATGCTGCAATTATACTGGACGTTGGTGAGACCACATTTGGAATATTGTGTTCAGTTCTAGTCACCTCATTATAAGAAGAATGTGGAAGCATTGGAGAGAGTGCAGAGGAGATTTACCAGGATGCTGCCTGGTCTGGAGGGTAGGTCTTATGAGGAAAGGTTGAGGGAGCTGGGGCTTTTCTCTTTAGAGTGGAGGAAGATAGAAGGCAACTTAATAGAGGTTTATAAGATGATGAGGGGGATTGATCGAGTGGACGTGCAGAGACTATTTCCTCGGTGGATGAAACTGTTACTCGGGGGCATAACTATAAGGTTCATGATGGGAGATATAGGAGGGATGTCCGAGATAGATTCTTCACTCAGAGAGTGGCTGGGGTGTGGAATGCACTGCCTGCTGTGATAGTGGAGTCGGACACTTTAGGAACTTTCAAGTAGTTATTGGATAGTCACATGGAGCACAGCAGAATGATAGGGAGCGGGATAGCTTGATCTTGGATTTGGACATAACTCGGCACAACATTGAGGGCCGAAGAGCCTGTTGCGATGCTGTACTGTTCTATGTTCTGGAGGTAGTTGTAGGGGCAGGTACAACTTTGTCTTTTAAAATGCATTTTGACAGTTACATGGATAAGATGGGTTTCAAAGGCTGTGGGCCAAATGCGGACAATTGCAATTGGCTTAGAGATTTAAAAAGAAATGGCAGCATGGACAAGTTGGGCTGAAGGGCCTGTTTCCATGCTGTAAACCTATATATATATATTAAACCTATATATATTTTATATATATATATATATATATGCCACTGTCAGAAGCAGACATTACACACAGCATCCCAGATGAATGCACTGATACACTAATCTGTAAAAATACACACTGATAACCTGTGTCTGTTATCTGTACAACATAGTAATGGAATTAGATCATCATCTCAATGAAAGGTGGGACAGAATCAATCAGCAAAATAAAGGGCTTCTGTGTTTCTAGCAATAATCACCAGAACCCTACAGAATACTCATCAATATCTGTCAACTGTCGATAGAAATGTGTAATAATCATGTGGCAATTTATATAAACACGTACTCTACAACATGGAAGAATATGTATGTAACTGCCCTCAGGATGTGGGTGAGAAACAACGTTCATATTGTGGTCATCACCTTAAACCAGGTAATCAGGTTGTTCAGGGATATGAATTAAGACAGGAGTCATTGCTCAGCACTGGAGGTGGAATTTTCCAGTCCTCCTCATGCTGGATCTAATGGCCAATGCAACAGCAGCTGAAAACCCATTTCTCCGCTGGCATAAATTGCCGATGGATCTTGTACTCCCACCCATCCTGGCAGATTAAACTTCCTGCTGTAGGTCGGTGGAAACTAATTTGCATCCCATTGATAAGATACAGATGGAGGCCTGGTTGGAATTGCCCCCCACTTGCCTGATCATCTATATTGCCAACAGGAAATCACTCTGACCTAGAGCACATTGGAGCAACATGATGTGTAAAAGTTGGCACTTACCTTCAAAAGACCTGGTGCACTTTACAGAGATGAGGAGAAGGTGAAGGCTTCCAGTTACCAGACTCTGGAATACCACATCCAGCACTGGCTGGGTGGAGCATCGACCACATGTATCTTTTTTACAGAACATCTGCCAAGAGGTAGTCGTTCTCGATGCAGCAACTTCATCCAGGCTTCAATCAGCAACCTCTTCTCGACTTAAGATCATCAGGCTATGGGTGGTTCTGCTGAATGGCGAGAGTCTATGCTTGGGAGTGCGGAAACAGACAGATAGAAGAGAAGAGGAATGAAGAGATAAATTGGGTGTGCACGTCTAACAGGTGACAGGATAGATGGGTGGGAGTAGGGAAAAGAGCAATTCAGCAGGGATCTTGGTGAACTGTCATGGAGCAGGAGGATAGGAAGGAAGGTAGTCATCGACTTCAGGAAGATTAGTGGAGAATATGCGCCAGTCTACATCAATGGGGACAAATTAGAAATGGTTGAGAGCTTCAAATTTTTAAGTGGCTACATCACTAACAACGTGTCCTGACACTGTAGGTAAGAAAGCCCACCAATGTCTCTACTTTCTTAGGAGACTAAGGAAATTCGGAGTGCCTATTGTAACTGTCACCAATTTCTGCAGATGTCACCAGAGAAAGCATTCTTTCTGGTTGTACCACAGTTTGAGATGACTAGTGCTCTGCGAAAGACTGCGAGTAATTACAAACGATCATGAATGTAGCCCAATCCATCACACAAATCAGCTTCCTACATATTGACACTGTCAACACTTCCCACTGCCTCATAAAGCAGCCAGTTTGATTAAGGACCCCACACACCCCAGACATTCTCTCTTCCTTCTTAGGATAGGAAAAAGACACAAAAGTCTGAGATCACATACCAATCAACTCAAGAACAGCTTCTTCCCTGTAACCATCAGACTTTTGAATGGACTTACCTCGCATTCTCTACACACTAGCTGTGGCTGTAACACTACATTCTGTGCCCACTCTTTTGCTTCCCTATATATGGTATGTTTTGTCTGTGTAAAGTGCAAGAAACAATACTTTTCACTGTCTTTTAATTTGATTTATTATTGTCACATGTATTAAATTATGGATTGTTGGTGATGTGGACACCTAAAATCTTGAAGCTCTCGACCATTTCTACTTTGTCCCCGATGATGTTAGCAGGGATATGTCCTCCACTGTGCTTCCTGAAATCGATGACAATCTCCTTTGTTTCATTGACGTTGAGGGAGAGATTAATGTCGCTGCACCAGTTCACCAGATTGTCTATCTCATTCCTGTACTCGGTTTCGCCATTGTTTGAGATCCAACCAATTACCTTGGTGTCATCAGCAAAATTGAAAACCAAGTTGGAGGAGAATTTGACCGCACAGTCATAGGTATATAAAGAGGGGGTTGAGAACACAGACAGCCTTGTGGAGCACTGGTGTTAAGGATAACCATGGAGAAAGTGTTGTTGCCTATCCTTACTGATTGTGGCCTTAGGTTAGGAAGCCTAGAATCCAGTTGCAGAGGGTAGAGCTGAGCCCCAGGCCATGCAGTATGGAGATGAGTTTGTGAGAATAATGGTGTTAAAGGCTGAGCTACTATCTATGAATAAGAGTCTGACATATGTGTTTTTGTTATCTAAGTGTTCCAGGGTTGAGCGTAGGGCCAAGGAGATGGCATCTGCTGTTGTCTTGTTGTGGTGAGATCTTGTATGTATACTTCAAGAAGCCCAGATAGAGACAGGGAGAATGTTCATCTCCACACAGGCAATGATTTAAGGCTGGAATTGAACCTGGATCCCTGGCCCTGTGAGGCTGCAGTGCTGACCACTGCTATCCCATCCCAAAGGGGGTTGGTGCAAAAGTGTGAAGGGACATTAGGGGCAATCAAGGGGAAAGTTCAAAGGGAGTGATCAGTGGACTGAATGATGGATTCCTCAAGGGGCATATTGATGTGTACTAGTGATAGGAGGGTCTGGTGCTGTTTAAAGAGGGCAGTGTGGTGAGATAGTGAGGGTACAATGATGTGAGTGAAGAACACCGAGGGTGGTTGGAAGGGATGAAAAATGTTAATTCAGATTCCAGGGATTGGAAGGCTGAGAGCAGATGTGTCTATTGTTATGGATGTGGGATGTTCAGGAGGGAAGAGGACTTCTACTTTTATCCGTATCGAAGGTGATAGTGGAAGTTGAAAGGTGACCACGGGGAGATCAAAAGTCTTTCCTGGCTGGGGCGTGTTCAGTGTTAATGGGGAAGAGGTGTGCGTGTGAGATGGGGCGGGGGTGGTGGGGGGGAGGATGTGAGGAGAGGTATTATTACCATCACCGTGAAATGTTTCATTGTGAAGATCTCAAGGTGTTGCATGAGGTTGAGTCATCTCAGGTTGGAAGGAGATACTGGGCAGCTCAACTGGACAACTAAAGTGAAAGCCCAGCATCTGCTACTTACTTTGCTTTTGCCTTGTGACAGTCCAAAATTTCCTATTTTGAAATTATGCCCCTGGTTCTAGACTCCCAAACCAAAGCAAACATCTTCTGCAGAAAGATTATTTCGATCCAAAGTACGAATTTTGGCTGTGATTCTCCCAAAAGACTATCGCTGTGCTGTGCAGATACATGGATTTGGGCCTGTGTCTTTGGGAGTTTGCGCATTCTCCCCGTGCTTGCGTGGGTTTTCTCCAGGTGCTCTGGTTTCCTCCCACATTAAGAATCTAGCAAAACCAATTTTAAATCCAACCGATTTATTTGATTGTAAATTTGCGAGCTTTCGACACTGTGTCTTCGTCAGGCAAATGCAGTGTTCTAGTCTGCAATAGCACACATATCAACACAGACAGTCACAGATTGCTGATTAGAATGCGAATCCTTACATCTAACCTGCTATTCAAGTGTTAAAGTGGCTAACAATGTGTGTGAAGGGAATCCTGAGCATTGGTTAGAGAATTGTGTATTTTCTCCAGACAGCACAGTAAGTGAGGTTTTTTGCTAACCCAGGCAAGTTACGGGGGTTACAGATAGTGTGTTATGAAGCCAAGATCCCTATTAAGACCGTCCTCATGTGTGCGGAACTTGGCTATCAGTCTCTGCTCAGCGACTCTGCGCTGTCGTGTGTCACGAAGGCCCACTTGAAGAACATTTATCCGCAGGTCGGAGGCCGAATGCCCGTGACTGCTGAAGTGTTCGCCCACAGGAAGGGAACTGTTTTGCCTGATGATTGTTGAGCGATACTCATTCATCCGCTGTCGTAGTGTCTGCATGGTCTCCCCAATATACCATGCTTCGGGACATCCTTTCTTGCAATGTATTAGGTAGACAACGTATTAGATCGACAGAATCCAATTGGACTCCTCCGGAAGGCCGCTGCCCCCGACTGGACATGTATGCCCAAGCCATCAGGAGGTGCGTGAACACCACATTCATCAACCGCATTTACAAGACAGTCCCGAACATCACCCAAGCACAAAGCAAGGCCATCCGTGCTCTCAAGACCAACCGCAACATTGTCATCAAACCAGCAGACAAAGGAGGCGCCACCGTCATACTGAACAGAACGGACTACTGTGAAGAAGTGTACCGACAACTAAACAATGTGAAACACTACAGACAGTTACCAGCAGATCCGACCAAAGAACACACTCGTCAACTCAACACTCTGATCAAAACCTTTGATCCGGACCTTCAGAACACCCTCCGGGCTCTCATTCCACGTACTCCCCGCATTGGAGATCTCTACTGCCTCCCAAAGATACACAAGGCAAACATACCCGGCCGTCCCATCGTATCGGGCAATGGGACCCTGTGTGAGAACCTCTCCGGCTATATCGAGGGCATCCTGAAACCCATTGTACAAAGAACCCCCAGCTTTTGTCTTGACACTACAGACTTCCTACAGAAACTCAGCACACATGGAGCAGTTGAACCAGGGACACTCCTTGTCACAATGGATGTCTCGGCGCTCTACACCAACATCCCCCACGACGATGGTATTGCTGCAACTGCCTCAGTACTCAATGCCAACAACTGCCAGTTTCCAGATGCAATTTTACAACTCATCCGCTTCATCTTGGACCACAATGTCTTCACCTTCAACAATCAGCTTTTCATCCAGACACATGGAACAGCCATGGGGACCAAATTTGCACCTCAGTACGCCAACATCTTCATGCACAGGTTCGAACAAGACTTCTTCACCACACGAGATCTTTAATCAAGGTTATATACTAGATACATTGATGACATATTTTTCCTTTGGACTCATGGTGAACAATCATTGAAACAACTGTATGATGATATCAACAAGTTCCATCCCACCATCAGACTCACCATGGACTATTCTCCAGAATCAGTTGCATTCTTGGACACACGCATCTCCATCAAGGACGGTCACCTCAGCACCTCACTGTACCGCAAACCAACAGACAACCTCACAATGCTCCACTTCTCCAGCTTCCACCCTAGACACGTTAAAGAAGCCATTCCCTATGGACAAGCCCTCCATATACACAGAATTTGCTCAGATGAGGAGGATCGTGACAGACACCTCCAGACCTTGAAGGATGCCCTCGTGAGAACAGGATATGGCACTCGACTCATCGATCGACAGTTCCGACGTGCCACAGCGATAAACCGCACTGACCTCCTCAGAAGACGAACACGGGGCAAGGTGGACAGAGTACCCTTTGTTGTCCAGTACTTCCCCAGAGCGGAGAAGCTACGACAACTTCTCCGGAGTCTTTAACATATCATTGATGACGATGAACATCTCGCTAGGGCCATCCCCATCTCCCCACTTCTTGCTTTCAGACAACCTCACAACCTCGAACAGATCATTGATCATTGATCATTGGACTTTAGTAAGGCGTTTGATAAGGTGGCCCATGGAAGACTTCTACAGAAAATGCAGATGTGTGGAATAGAGGGTGATTTAGCTAATTGGATTAGGAATTGGCTGGCAGATAGAAGACAGAGGGTGGTGGTTGATGGGAGATATTCATCGTGGAGTTCAGTGACAAGTGGTGTGCGTCAGGGGTCTGTTTTGGGGCCCCTGCTGTTTGTAATTTTTATAAATGATCTGGATGAGGGTATTGAGGGATGGATCAGTAAATTTGCAGATGACACTAAAGTTGGTGGAGTGGTAGATAGTGAAGAGGGGTGTTATAGTTTACAGAGTGACTTGGACAAGTTGCAGAGCTGGGCCGAGAGGTGGCAAATGGAGTTTAATGTGGAAAAGTGTGAGGTAATGCACTTTGGCAGGAACAATAAATGTGTAGAGTATAGGGCTAATGGTAGGGCTCTTAATAGTGTTGAGGAACAGAAGGATCTTGGTGTATGTGTCAATAGATCCCTGAAAGTAGGCAGTCAAGTGGATAAAGTTGTTAAGAAAGGCATATGGAGTCTTAGCTTTTATTGGTAGGGGGATTGAATTTAGGAGCCGCAGCATCATGTTGCAACTGTACAAAACTCTAGTGCGGCCGCACTTGGAGTATTGTGTGCAGTTCTGGTCGGCACATTATAAGAAAGATGTGGAGGCATTGGAGAGGGTACAGAGGAGGTTTACCAGGATGTTGCCTGGTATGGAGGGCAGGTCCTATGAAGAGAGGTTGAAGGATTTGAGGTTGTTTTCGTTAGAAAGGAGGCGGCTAAGAGGGGATCTTATTGAAGCATATAAGATGATTAGAGGTTTAGATAGGGTGGACAGTGATAGCCTTTTTCCTAGGATGGAGAAAGCTAGCACGAGGGGACACAGCTTTAAATTAAGGGGTATGAGTTATAGGACGGATATCAGAGGTAGGTTCTTTACTCAAAGAGTGATTAGGGAGTGGAATGCCCTGCCTGCAGCTGTTTGTAGAGCGCCAAGTTTGGTGGCGTTTAAGAGGTTAATTGATAAGTATATGGAAGAGAAGGGAATGGTTTAGTTTGGAGGGGCATTGCTTTTTATTTTGGTCGGCACAACATCGAAGGCCGAAGGGCCTGTTCTGTGCTGTAATGTTCTATGTTCTATGTTCTATTTTCCAGCAAACTACCCAACCTCAGGAGAACAGTGACCACAGTACCACACAACCCTGCCACAGCAACCTCTGCAAGACATGCCAGATCATAGACATGGACAACCCATCAAACGTGAGGATACCATTCACCAGGTACACGGTACATACCTTGCAACTCGGCCAACGTTGTCTACCTAATACGTTGCAAGAAAGGATGTCCCGAAGCATGGTACATTGGGGAGACCATGCAGACACTACGACAGCGGATGAATGAGCATCGCTCAACAATCACCAGGCAAAACAGTTCCCTTCCTGTAGGCGAACACTTCAGCAGTCACGGGCATCCGGCCTCCGACCTTCGGGTAAATGTTTTTCAAGGGGGCCTTCATGTCGTGCGAGAGCTGCTCTTGGATGTTGCTTCAGGAGTGGCCTAGTGCTTCACGTCGTTAGTGTATGCTTAAACTGGACCATCTGATGGGCAACATGACAGCTCAGAGACTATCTCTGTTGCTGTGCAGACACATGGATTTGGGCCTGTGTCTGCGGGAGTTTGCGCGTTCTCCCCATGGTTGCGTGGGTTTTCTCCGGGTGCTCCGGTTTCCTCCCACATCCCAAAAATATGCTCTTAGGCTGATTGGGTAACAAATTGTCCCTATATTGGTCCCTATATGGGAATCTTCAACAATAGGCATAGCCTAAAGACAAGGATATGTCATTCGGACGTTAGGACGGCGGCGTGGGCTCGTTGGGCCAAAGGGCCTGTTTCCCGTGCTGTGTTGCTCTTTGTTCTTTGTTCTTTGTTCTTTGACAGCGCAGAGTCACTGAGCAGAGACTGATAGCCAAGTTCCGCACACATGAGGATGGTCTTAATAGGGATCTTGGCTTCATGACACACTATCTGTCACCCCTGTAACGTGCCTGGGTTAGCAAAAAACCTCACTTACTGTGCTGTCTGGAGAAAATACACAATTCTCTAAACAATGCTCAGGATTCCCTTCACACACATTGTTCGCCACTTTAACACTTGAATAGCAGGTTAGGTGTAAGGATTCTCATTCTAATCAGCAATCTGTGGCTGTCTGTGTTGATATGTGTGCTATTGCAGATCAGAACACTGCATTTGCCTGACAAAGACACAGATTGTCGAAAGCTCGCAAATTTACTATCAAATACATTGGTTGGATTTAAAATTGGTGTTGCTAGATTCTTACTGAGTTCTTACCACCCCAGTCCAACGCCGGCATCTCTACATCATTCCTCCCACATCCCAAAGATGTGCTCTTAGGCTGATTGGCAGAACAAATTCTCCAGATTGTCTCAAACTTAGTTCTAATGCATAGATCTATAAACATAGACAGGGATGACAGGGATCGCGGGTAGAGATGGGAACATCAGGGTGGCGGCGCGGGCTCATTGGGCTGAAGGGCCTGTTTCCCATGCTGTTTTGTTCTTTGTTAAAAATACTGAATTGTTGGGAAAACTGTTCTAGATCCGGACTCTTTTGTCAGTTCAGCTTCTCACCTGAATCTCCCCATGCTGTGCAGTGCACAGGTCTCAGTCATGAATATCATTAGAAACTCAGGTGGGGAGGGGGGGTGGTGCAGGGAGCTATTCACACTGGACTTTGACAGTTCTGGAACTCTGCATGTGTGCAGCAGCCCCGATCTGTTAGACTGACTCCCCATTTGTTGACTAGCCTGATCGCTGACCAGCCCGGCACCCCCGCAGTAATACCTGTCCGGCTTCTCCCCCACTCCCTTCATGGTCTAATCATGGCCTCCACGACAATTCCTAGGTCAGCTCTGACTCCTCCGATCTGAAGCACCCCAATGCACAGCGAATCCCCACCCCCAGCAATGGTGATCACCCCCAATCCCATCACCGTGGCAGACTACCCCCCCCCCCCAGCTCCGGCTCTGGGGGTGAGAGCCCCACCCCCCCCTCCAGCTGACCACCTCCCCCCAGCCTGCCCCAATTGCTGCCCTTCTTCTCTCCCACACCAATCCTGTCTCAGAGTGGCAACGGGACTCCCCCGCCCCCTCTCCGTCCCTAGGCTTCACTCCCTTGGCACTGCCCGATGCCCAGTGGCTGGTTCCCTGAATGTGGGGAGCTAGTCTAAACCCCGCCAGAACTGAAGTATTCCCCGGGGGGTTAGAGATTCAATTGGGACCCAAAAGTTCCCGATAATTATATTGAAAACATTCTAATTATTTACCTGCCTTTCCATCATTGTCAGCATGGTCTGGCCTGCATCTACCCTATCTATCCTTTTTATGTTTTATAGGTTTCAATGGGATCTGCTCTCCTTTTTCCAAACTTGCGTTTGGTCATTATTTTTGTTGTATTCCCTCTATGTCAATAATCTTCTTTCTAAGGTAAGGGGATGGAAACTACATTCTGTGCTCTCGGTGTGATCGAACCAAGCTGCAATACAATTGAAGCAAGCCCTCACTACTCCTTCATTCAAATCCTCTTGTCATAAAGGTTAACATTCCATTCGCCTTCCTCATAGCTTGCAGTACCTGATTGCCAGCCTTCAGTGATTTTTTTTTGACAAGGACACCCATATCCCTCTGTACATCTACACCTTCTAATCTCTTCAGAAATCCTCTGGCTTCAACTGAATTTTTATCTCAGCCCTTTCATTTCACTTAGGATCTCCTTGAATATTTCCTTATATTTATCGAGGCTGTCTTGTAACCTGGTTCTTGAATCTACCTGCCTTTTGCAGGCTGGAGAATCCAATCAAGATAGGGTACTTATCCTAGATCACATACGAAATTAGTTCTGCTCACTGATCCCTCAGTTATACCTTCACTAATACATATCCTTTTAGTGGCATCACTTGCTCCTTATAAGAATATAAGGTGATTTTGGCAGCTTTCAACAACAGTTTTTTTAAGTTTCTCTCTGTACAATGAACCAGGAATCAGCAACACCACTGTCCTCGTATCCACCTCCATTTTAATTGGTTTAGCTTCTATTTTGGGAAGGGCTGGTAAAATATTAAGCTAAAATTCTGTGGATTAGGCTCCTCTACTTCCTCTATAGATTCGGCTGACTCTCTGTTCCCTTCCTGGCTGGTGATGTGTTCCTTGTGCACAAGTTCTCAGATTATTCTCTCCCCCAATCTCTCTTTTCCCCTTTGATTTGTTCTGGGTAATATGCTCCACTCGCCTACGTCTGCGACATTGGGTTTCACCAATCCAGCATGTGGGCTGGACTTGCCACAACATTGGCATTCTGAGGTTGACGCTGTGATCTGCTGTGTGAGTGTTTGTACTCAGGCACTGACACCCACTCTCTTCACAACAATCAGAGATCCCTATCTGCTTCAAGAAGATGACTATTATCCCAGTACCGAAGAAAAACCAAGCAGCATGCCTTAATGAGTATTGGCATTCGCTCTGACATCCATCACTATGAGGTGTTTCAAAAGGTTAGTCATGGCAGAAATCAATTCCAGCCTCCCAAATTACCTGGATCCACTATACTTTGCCTACCGCTGCAACAGGTCTATAGCAGACGTCATCTCTGCACTTTTGCAGATAATACAAACATGGCTGGACTTGCGGATAGTGAGGAGCATTGTCAGGCGATGCAGCAGGACATAGATAGGCTGGTAGCTTGGGCAGATAGATGGCGCGAAGATAGTGGTGAAGCTAGTTAGGAAGAAAAAAAAGGTATATAAAAGGTTCAGAGAGCTAGGGGATGGCAGGGATCTAGAGGAGTATAAGGTGTGTAGAAGAGAACTTAAAAAGGAAATTAGGAGAGCCAGAAGGGGTCACGAGAAGGCCTTGGCAGGTAAGATTAAGGAGAATCCCAAGGCCTTCTACAAATATGTGAAAAGTAAAAGGATGAGAAAAGAAGGGATAGGGCCTATAAAAGGTGAAGGGGGAAAAGTCTGTGTGAATCCGGAAGAAATGGCAGAGGTGCTTAACGAGTACTTTGCCTCGGTATTCACGGTGGAAAGTGAACTGGGAGATTGCACTGCAGGTTTGAGGCATACGGAAAAGATTGAGTATGTGGATGTTAGGAAAGAGGATGTGCTAGACCTGTTAAATTCTATCAAGATAGACAAGTCTCCGGGACCAGATGGGATGTACCCCAGGTTATTGTGGGAGGTGAGGGAATGGTTGCGGAGCCCCTGGCGATGATCTTTGCGTCGTCCATGGAAACGGGAGAGGTTCCGGAGGATTGGAGGATTGCGGATGTGGTTCCTATCTTTAAGAAAGGGAACAGGGATAGTCGAAATTACCGACCGGTGAGTTTGACTTCAGTGGTTGGTAAGCTGATGGAGAGGCTTCTGAGGGATAAGATATATGAACATTTGGAGAAGTTTGGACTGATTAGAAATAGTCAGCATGGTTTTGTCAAGGGCAGGTCATGCCTTACGAGCCTAGTTGAGTTCTTCGAAAATGTGACTGAACACATTGACGAAGGAAGGGCGGTGGACGTAGTGTACGTGGACTTTAGTAAGACGTTTGATAAGGTCCCACATGCAAGGCTTCTGGAGAAGGTGAGAGGGCATGGGATCCAAGGGGCTTTGGCCTCGTGGATCCAGAACTGGCTTGCCGGCAGAAGGCAGAGAGTGGTTGGGATGGGTCTTGTTCTGCATGGAGGTCGGTAACCAGTGGAGTGCCCCAGAGATCTGTTCTGAGACCCCTGCTGTTTGTCATCTTCATAAATGACCTGGATGAGGAAGTGGAGGGATGGGTTAGTAAGTTCGCCGACGATACAAAGATCGGTGGTGTTGTGGATGGTCTGGAGGGATGCCAAAAGTTGCAGCGGGACATAGACAGGATGCAAGACTGGGCAGAGAAGTGGCAGATGGACTTCAACGCAGATAAATGTGTAGTGGTCCATTTTGGCAGGAATAATGGGATGAAGGAGTACAATATAAGGGGTAGGAGTCTTAGCTGTGTTGTAGAGCAGAAGGATCTCGGGGTCCGGGTCCATAGGACTCTTAAATCGGCCTCGCAGGTGGGGGAGGAAGTGGTCAAGAAGGCGTACGGTGTACTGGCCTTCATAATCGAGGAATAGAGTTTAGGAGTCAGGAGTAATGATGCAGCTTATAAAGACTCTTGTCAGAACCCCCGTTGGGTATTGTGCGCAGTTCTAGGTCGCCTCATTATAGGAAGGATGTAGGGCTATTGAGAGAGTTCAGAGAGATTTACAAGGATGCTGCCTAGGATGGGAGGCAGGCTTATGAAGATAGGTTGAGGGAGCTGGATATCTCCTGAGAGACGTAGGTTGAGAGGCGACCTGATAGAGTTTATAAAAGTTGAGAGGAATAGATAGGGTGGACTACTCAGAGACTATTTCCCCGAGTGAAATAGTCACTACGAGAGGACACAGATTTAAGGTGCAGGAAGCAAATACAAAGTAGATAGAACATAGACAACATAGAACATTACAGCACAGAACAGCCCTTCGGCCTTCGATATTGCGCCGACCAATATAAAAAGCAATGACCCTCCAAACTAAACCATTCCCTTCTCTTCCATATACTTATCAACTAACCTCTTAAACGCCACCAAACTTGGCCATCTACAACTGCTGCAGGCAGGGCATTCCACTCCCTAACCACCCTTTGGGTAAAGAACCTACCTCTGATATCCGTCCTATAACTATCACCCCTTAATTTAAAGCTGTGTCCCCTCGTGCTAGCTTTCTCCATCCTAGGAAAAGGCTATCACTGTCCACCCTATCTAAACCTCTAATCATCTTATATGTTCAATAAGTCCCCTCTTAGCCACCTCCTTTCTAACGAAAACAACCTCAAATCCCTCAACCTCTCTTCATAAGACCTGCCCTCCATACCAGGCAACATCCTGGTAAACCTCCTCTGTACCCTCTCCAATGCCTCCACATCTTTCTTATAATGTGGGGACCAGAACTGCACACAATACTCCAAGTGCGGCCGCACTAGAGTTTTGTACAGTTGCAACATGACGTTGCGGCTCCAAATTCAATCCCCCTACCAATAAAAGCTAAGACTCCATATGCCTTCTTAACAACCTTATCACTTGACTGCCTACTTTCAGGGATCTATGCACACATACACCAAGATCCCTCTGTTCATCAACACTAAGAATCCTACCATTAGCCCTATACTCTACACATTTATTATTCCTGCCAAAGTGCATTACCTCACACTTTTCCACATTAAACTCCATTTGCCACCTCTCGGCCCAGCTCTGCAACTTGTCCAAGTCTCTCTGCAAACTATAACACCCCTCTTCACTATCTACCACTCCACCGACTTTAGTGTCATCTGCAAATTTACTAATCCATCCTTCAATACCCTCATCCAGATCATTATAAAAATTACAAACAGCAGGGGCCCAAAACAGACCCCTGAGGTACACCACTTGTCACCAAACTCCAAGAGAATATCTCCATCAACCACCACCCTCTGTCTTCTATCTGCTAGCCAATTCCTAATCCAATTAGCTAAATCACCCTATCCCATACATCTGCATTTTCTGCAGAAGTCTTCCATGGGCCACCTTATCAAACGCCTTACTAAGTCCATATATACCACATCAACCGCCTTACCCCCATCCACCTCTTTGGTCACTTTTTCAAAAAACTCAATGAGGTTAGTAAGGCACGACCTACCCTTCACAAAACCATGCTGACTATCCCCAATCAATTCATTTCTCTCTAAATAACTATAAATCCTATCCCTAATAATTCTCTCCAATACTTTGCCCACAACAGAAGTAAGACTCACTGGCCTATAATTCCCTGGAAGGTCTCTCTTCCCTCTTGAACAATGGGACCACATTCAGATGATCTGAAGATGTCAGGGGTAGGTTTTTCTCTCAGAGAGTGGTGAGTGAATGGAACTGACTGCCGTCGGAGGTTGTTGAGGCAAACTCACTACTTGGGGTCATTTTAAGAAAGACTTCTGGATGGAGTATATGGAAAAAAAAAAAAGTAATTCGAATAGGATAGGAAGTTATAGATAGGTCTGTGTGGATTGGCAGATGTGATCGGAGCAACTCTTGGGCTTGGTACGAGGGGCCTGTTTGTGCTTGTAGTATTGTTCTATGTTCTAGATGGAAGATGGAATTCAATCCTGATAAATGCGAGGTGATGCATTTCAGGAGAAAGAATGTAGGGGGGAGGTATATGATAAAGGGTAGACCTGTTAAGAGTATAGAAAGGCAGAGGGATCTGGGGGTGCAGGTGAACAAGTCTCTGAAGGTGGCAGAGCAAGTGGAGAATGTTGTGAAGAAAGCATATAGTATGTTAGCCTTTATAGGAAGGGGTATAGAGTACAAGAGCTGGCCTTTAATGTTGCAGTTGTATAAAACATTGGTTAGACTTCATTTGGAATACTGCGTCCAGTTCTGGTCGCCCTACTACTGGAAGGACGTGGAGACTCTGGAGAGAGTGCAGAGGAGGTTTACCAGGATGCTGCCAGGTATAGAAGGTCTGAGTTACGAGGAGAGGTTAGGCAAATTGTAACTGTTTTCCTTAGAAAGACGCAGACTTAGAGGAGATCTAATAGAGGTGTACAAGATTATGAGGGGTATAGATAGAGTAAACAGGGTTAAGCTTTTTCCTAGGATGGACTCGAATAGCACGAGGGGTCACGGGCTTAGGGTGAGGTGGGTAAGGTATAATTTGGATGCGAGAGGGAGTTTTTTCACACAGAGGTGGTGGGGTTATGGAATGCACTGCCAAGTAAAGTGGTGGAGGCAGGTATGCTGGAGTTATTTAAGAAATACTTAGATGGGCACATGAACATGGATGGGGGTAAGGCGGTTGATGTAGTATATATGGACTTTAGTAAGGCTTTTGATAAGGTGGCCCATGGAAGACTTCTACAGAAAATGCAGATGTGTGGAATAGAGGGTGATTTAGCTAATTGGATTAGAAATTGGCTGGCAGATAGAAGACAGAGGGTGGTGGTTGATGGGAGATATTCATCGTGGAGTTCGGTGACGAGTGGTGTGCCTCAGGGGTCTGTTTTGGGGCCCCTGCTGTTGTAATTTTTATAAATGATCTGGATGAGGGTATTGAGGGATGGATCAGTAAATTTGCAGATGATACTAAAGTTGGTGGTGTGGTAGATAGTGAATAGGGGTGTTTTAGTTTACAGAGTGACTTGGACAAGTTGCAGAGCTGGGCCGAGAGGTGGCAAATGGAGTTTAATGTGGAAAAGTGTGAGGTAATGCACGTTGGCAGGAACAATAAATGTGTAGAGTATTGGGCTAATGGTAGGGCTCTTAATAGTGTTGAGGAACAGAAGGATCTTGGTGTATGTGTCAATAGATCCCTGAAAGTAGGCAGTCAAGTGGATAAAGTTGTTAAGAAGGCTTATGGAGTCTTAGCTTTTATTGGTAGGGGGATTGAATTTAGGAGCCGCAGCATCATGTTGCAGCTGTACAAAACTCTAGTGCGGCCGCACTTGGAGTATTGTGTGCAGTTCTGGTCGCCACATTATAAGAAAGATGTGGAGGCATTGGAGAGGGTACAGAGGAGGTTTACTAGGATGTTGCCTGGTATGGAGGGCAGGTCCTATGAAGAGAGGTTGAAGGATTTGAGGTTGTTTTCGTTAGAAAGGAGGCGGCTAAGGGGGGATCTTATTGAAGCATATAAGATAATTAGAGGTTTGGATAGGGTGGACAGTGATAGCCTTTTTCCTAGGATGGAGAAAGCTAGCACGAGGAGACACAACTTTAAATTAAGGGGTATGAGTTATAGGACGGATATCAGAGGTAGGTTCTTTACTCAAAGAGTGATTAGGGAGTGGAATGCCCTGCCTGCAGCTGTTGTGGATGCGCCAAGTTTGGTGGCGTTTAAGAGGTTAGTTGATAAGTATATGGATGAGAAGGGAATGGTTTAGTTAGGAGGGGCATTGCTTTTTATTTTGGTCGGCACAACATCGAAGGCCGAAGGGCCTGTTCTGTGCTGTATTGTTCTATGTTCTAACAGAATGGGAATGGAGGGGTATAGAAAACTGATTTAAAATAGGTGTCATGAGCCTTGGGAGTCCCTGAGAAGTGTGTAAATAGATGATGATATTGATGTACTTGTTTTTATCCTACAGGTGCTTTGGTCCACCTTGTTGTCTAACGAGGGGCATACACGTGATGGGTCGTGAGAGGGCTGCTCTTGGATTTTTTTTGAGAGTTTCCTAGTGCTTCACATCGTTAGTGTACTCTTGACCTGGACCATTTGATGGGCAACACGACAGCTCAGTGACTATCGCTGTGCTGTGCAGATACATGGATTTGGGCCTGTGTCTGTGGGAGTTTGCGCATTCTCCCCGTGCTTGCGTGGGTTTTCTCCGGGTGCTCCGGTTTCCTCCCACATCCCAAAGATGTGCTCTTAGGCTAATTGGCAAAACAAATTCTCCCTAAATTGTCTCAAATTTGGTTTTTAATCCATAGATCTATAAACATGGACAGGGATCGCGGGTAGAGCTGGGAACATCGGGGTGGCGGCACGGGCTCGTTGGGCTGAAGGGCCTGTTTCCCGTGCTGTGTTGTTCTTTGTTCTTTGTTCAAACCTGGAACATCTAGTTAACAAGGACACCTATGTCAGACTCCTAGTTATTGACTACAGCTCAGCCTTCAACACCATTATTCCCACAAACCTCATCTCCAAACTCTGTGGCCTGAGCCTCAGCTCCTCCCTGTGTGACTGGATCCTGAACTTCCTAACTCACAGACCACAATCATAGAACATAGAACATAGAACATAGAACATTACAGCACAGAACAGGCCCTTCGGCCTTCGATGTTGTGCCGACCAAAATAAAAAGCAATGCCCCTCCAAACTAAACCATTCCCTTCTCTTCCATATACTTATCAATTAACCTCTTAAACGCCACCAAACTTGGCGCATCTACAACAGCTGCAGGCAGGGCATTCCACTCCTAATCACTCTTTGAGTAAAGAACCTACCTCTGATATCCGTCCTATAACTCATACCCCTTAATTTAAAGCTGTGTCCCCTCGTGCTAGCTTTCTCCATCCTAGGAAAAAGGCTATCACTGTCCACCCTATCTAAACCTCTAATCATCTTATATGCTTCAATAAGATAAAATAAGATAAAATAAGATAACAATCAGTTAGGATCGGCAACAATACCTCCTCCACAATCATCTTCAATACCGGTACTCCACAAGGCTGTGTTCTCAGGCCCCTACACCTGTGACGGTGTGGACAAATTTCCCTCCAATTTTCAAGTTTGCTGATGACACCAGTGTAGTGGGTGGTGAGAGACGGATAACAGGAGTGAGATAGAGAATCTGGTGAACTTGTGTGGCAAAAATAATCTTCCCCTCAATGTCAACAAAACAGGAAGTATAAAAGAGAACATGCCTCTATCTACATCAACGGAGACAAAGTAGGAAGTTTAGTGAGTTTCAGTTTTTAGAAGCACCAGCAACCCGTCCTGATACCCCATGCCAACGCTATAGTTAAGAAAGTCCCACCAATGCCTCTACTTTCTCAGAAGACTAAGGAAATCTGGCATGTCAGCTACGACCCTCAACTTTTACAGGTGCACCATAGAAAGCATTCTTTCTGGTTGTATCACAGCTTGCTATGGCTCCTGCTCTGCCCAAGACCACAAGGAATTACAAAAGATGGTGAATGTAGCACAATCCATCACACAGATCAGCCTCCATTGAGTCTGTCTACATTTCCCACTGACTAGACAAAGCAGTTAGCATGATTTAGGAACCCACGCACCCCGGACATTCTCTCTTCCTCCTTCTTCTGTTGGGAAAAAGATACAAAAGTCGGAGGTCATGTATCAACCGATTCAAGAACAGCTTCTTTTTCGCTGCTATCAGACTTTTAAATGAACTTACTTTGCATTAAGTTTCTCTACACCCTGGCTGTGACTGTAATACTAGATTCTGCACTCTTTCATTTCCTTCTCTATGAACAATATGTTTTGTCTGTATAGCGCAAGAAACAATACTTTTCACTATATGTTAATACATGACAATAATAAATCAAATCAAATCCAAAACCTAACTGTTTTGTTTCATGTGCAGCCAGCTCCATTGCTATAGCTATTTCAAAAGTGACTTTAAAGTCTAAGACTTCTTTTTTAAATGTTTTGTTGCATCATTTTGTTTTGGAGGCTATAAACCAAGCAGTCGCATAAAGCATCTTTCAGGAACCTCCCAAGTTGACAGTGATTTGCTTATCTTTATAACACAACCACCAACTGAGCGATGGACTTCCCTTCCAGCTGTACTCATTTGTAAAATCAAAAATGTTCCACTATCCATTAGTTTTTGAGTGAAATGGTCCCTAATACCTTGCAAGCAACACTGCCAGGGATTTCTCTGCTGCCTTTTAGTGTCGCGAATATCTTACTCTTTATCATGCTAAAGAAAGACCGCTACTGCGAGGTCTTTGTCCACATTGTTGGCTGTAAGTACAAATGTAAATTTTCCGTATGAAACAGCCAGCTCTCTGTATCTTCATTGAACAATCTCATTGCTCTGAATTGACCCACGATTTGCTACTCCCAATGGCAGGAATTTTTCCCACCACTCACGTTTAGTCACTGCTCACAGCCCAAGTCCCCTCATTTTGTGCTCTTTGTGTCAGTCACTCCTTCACCAACTCTTTGCATTGAAAGCAACCTGAGTTCTCTCGTGACCATTTCCCCAAAGATAATCCCAATGCTCCCGGTTGAGAATCTCTCTCCTATTCTGAATGTTGATTGAAGCCTGAGTCCAGTCACATCGGGCCTGCGCATCCTGGGACGCTGAGGGGCAATTTAGCATGGCCAATGCATCTCACCCACAAATCTTTGGACTGTGGGAGGAAACCAGAGCACCTGGAAGAAACCCTGGCAGATCGAGGGAGAGCGTGCAAACTCCTGACAGATACCACCCAAACTGGGAATCTGTCCTAGGTCCCTGGAGCTGTGAGGCAGCAGTGTCAACCATTATGCTACCCTAATTAATTTCTAAAAGTTAGATAAATAAGGAGTCATGCATTTTGGTTGATCAAATCAGGGCAGGACTTACTCAGTTAATGGTAGTGCACTGGAGAGAGTTACAGAACTAAGGGTGCAGGTTCATAGTTCCTTGAAAGTGGAGTCACAGGTGCACTGAATGGTGAAGAAGGCATTCAGCATGCTTGGCTTCATTGGTCATAACATTGAATACAAGAGTTGGGATGCTTGCTGAAGTTGTACAAAACATTGATAAGGCCACACTTGGAATACTATGTACAGCTCTGGTCACCCTATTATAGAAAGAATTTTATTAAATTAGAACAAGTGCAGAAAAGATTTACTGGGATGCTACCAGGACTTGATGGTTTGAGTTATAAGGAGAGGCTGGATAGACTGAGACTTTTTTCCTGGAATGTAGGAGGCTTAGGAGTGATCTTACAGAGGTCTATAAAATAATGAGGGGCACAGATCAGCTAGATAGTCGATATCTTTTCCCAAAGATAGGGAAGTCTATCTGTGGGAAAAGGGTATAGGTTTAAGGTGAGAGGTGAGAGATACAAAAGTGTCCAGAGGGGCAGTTTTTTCATACAGAAGTGAGTGGTAAGTGTCTGGAACAAGCTGCCAGAGATGGAGGCAGGTACAATTTTGTCTTTCAGAAAGCATTTAGACAGTTACATGGGTAAGATGGGTATAGAGGCAATTGGGAATAGCTAGTGGTTAAAAATTGGGTGGCATGGATAAGTTGGGCCGAAGGGTCTGTTTCCATGCTGTAAACCTCTATAACTCTATGACTCAAGAACTTGCTTTGTTTAATTCTAGTACAGTAAATGTTTTGTTTAAAAGTTGATTATGGCATGATTTTTTTAATAACTGGAAGTTTGAATTTCTTTTTAAAAGTTAAAATTTGGTATCAGAACAATGTACCTTATTTACTCTATATTGACAGTGTTCACTGAGTATCTATCCTATGCAGTGAGTAGCAGTTAAGAACAAGAACTTTGGCAATTTTACCCAATGCTGAGATGGCTGTGTTCAGCTCAATTAGTCTAGACCAAGAGTCAATAATTCAAAACCATTTGTGATATCTCTATGTGGGTGGTTTAAAGAATATATAATATAAATATACATATATGCTGATATATTTCTAGATACTGGTCACGTACATGATGTCCATAGAGAGTGACACGGTGCCACAGTTGTTAGCACTGCTGCCTCACAGCACCAGGGATCTGGGTTGATTCCAGCTTTAAGTGACTGTCTGTGTGTCTGCATGGCTTTTCTCCAGGTGCTCCGGTTTCTTTCCATACTCCAAAGCCATGGTAAATGCCCTTGGTTATGGGGATAGGGTGTGCAGTGGGCCTGGTTGTGTAATCAGTCATGCAGCAGTAGCCAGTAATGGAAGTCCTAAGATTTTTGTCAACAGGTAGCATGAATTAGCAAAACAAAGATCTATTTTAACACTTCAGACATTCTTTTGAAGACTTAAAGGGAAGGACTTTTAAAACCTTGACAATGTCATTTGGCCAGTGCTTTTGACAGCTTGTCTTCACTGCTCCTCTTGACATTTGTGTCAAATCCTCTTGATGCTATTGACAGGTCCTCTTGACATGTCCTTTTGATAATTTTGACAGTTTATTTCGATGGGTTTGTCGACAGTTCCAATGAGCTTGACAGTTAATGCGCATCCATGCCTATTTTTAAAATTCCAAAGGTCATTTGATCTTCCACAAAGATGCCCTGGGATCAGCTCCATACAGCTTACATCTTCAAAGAAGTACTCTAGTTTAAATTAACAGCGCCTGGGGCATTAGGAACTCTGTCCGTGTTACGCTCACTTTGTGCTGTTTGTGGTGCTGAGTGGGACCCTATTTGGGGCAATGGGAAATATGGACAAATATTATTTTTTCCTTGAAAATCAATCCCAACAGTATCATGGATTGTGTAACGTGCAAAAGCACAGTGGAGGATTGGTGTTTGTCGTTGCAAAGAACATCTCAGATACATCTCATCCTTTATTGCATGGTAAACTCTGTTTCATTATAGCAAATTTCTTTTCCCACATTCGATTTGTTCGATCCAACTGTTTATGAAAGCTCTCTATAAGTCGATCCTGAATGGCCTCTTTCTTCTTGAGTTTCTCCAAATCTTGAATGGCTTGATCTCTACTTATGGGTTGAACATCCACCTGTTCTACCACTGAGCAAACTTCCTTCTCTGTGCTCATGGTGGGATGATCTTTTGAGAATCGTGTAGATTGAATGGGCTGAATGGCCTCCAACTGTAGAGGTTCTGCAAATTGTATAGATAGATCCACTGGGGAAGTCCAACTCAAGCAGGTAAGGAGAAATATCTTGCCTTTTCAATGTAGACAGCAGGGGATAGAGGGCAGAGTTAGAACATAGAACATGGCCTTTTTGTCCAACGAGGGGCATACACGTGGTAGGTCGTGCGAGGGCTGCTCTTGGATGTTTTGAGAGTTGCCTAGTGCTTCACGTCATTAGTGTACGCTTAAACTGGACCAGTTGATGGGCAACATGACAGCTCAGTGACTATCACTGTTTGCTGTGCAGATACAGGGATTTGGGCCTGTGTCTGTGGGAGTTTGTGCATTCTCCCTGTGCTTGCGTGTGTTTTCTTCCCACTGAGCTAGTTCTGGACTCAGTCCAGAGGAAGGATGTTCTCTTAGGCTGATTGTGTAACAAATTGTCACTAAATTAGTCTCCCCTCAATCTGGTTTCCTATGTGGAGTGCCATAAGCGTAGACAAGGGTCATGGGTGGAAGAGGAAAATCACAATGTTAAAATGGCAGTGCGGGCTCGTTGGGCCGAAGGGCCTGTTTCCTGTACTGTGTTGTTCTTTGTTCTTTGTATTACAGCTCAGTACAGGCTCTTTGGCCCTCAATGTTGCTCTGACCAGTGGAACCAACCTAATGACCCTCTAACCTAAACTATTCCAATATAATCCATATCCACTGACCATTTGAACGCCCTTAAAGTTGGCAAGTCCACAACTGCTGCAGGCAGGGCATTCCACGCCTTTACTACCCTCTGAGTAAAGAACCCACCTCTGACATCCGTCCTATATTTATCACCCCTCAATTTAAAGCTATGTCCCCTCGTGTTAGCCATCACCATCTAAGGAAAAAGCGTTTGAGTTACAAACAGCAGGGGCAAAAATTAGTGTGGAGTTGGGCAAAGAAATAGAAATTGGGAGAATGAATCACAACGAAGGGAGTGGGGAGCAGGGAAAAGGGAACAGCGGTGGAAAGTAGGGAGTGAGAACAGGGGATCAAGGAGCAGATTAATGGACAAAGCTCAAGCCTTTGACTATTCTATTGTAAGTAATTGACACAATGTTTCCCACTCCATGGGTCAAGGTGTGGCTCTGTGTGAAATGGAGTCTGTTGGGAAGTAATTCACTTTCATTTACCTGGAATGACGCATTGACAATAACTGAACAAAGTTCAACTGCAATAAATCCTGCTTTTTCTTCCTCTGTGTGGACTTTGATACAATAAGGCAATGTGTTCAGTGTCTTACAACTAGAGACATCCAGTCTGGCTCAAGTGTCGTACGGAGGGAAGGAATTCCCGTGATGGGCCTAAGCTGAACAGAATCTACATTAAAACAGTTGACAAGGAGGGAGCAGGTATTTGAGATCTGAGAGTTGGTGCTGGGGGTGATTGCTAGGAGCTGATATTAGTGGATGTGGGAATCAGAGATAGAGGCTGTCCTCCTTCCTCTGGATTGAGTCCAGAACGGCTCAGTGTTGTGTTTGTTTATCGCGACTTTGAAACAACAGAGTAGGAGCTTTGACAAAGAGCTTCACCGTGTCTGGGCTGTGTTCAGAAATACACTGAACGTATTTGGAATAAATATGCTGAAGTCTCGTTCAGATTGTTGGTAACTGCTTCAGTAAATTGTTAAGAGAGTGAGTGAAGAGTGATCCAAAGAAGATGAGCAACAGCATTACACTGGGTGAAGGTGGGTGGGGTTCAGTGTTAGTTTGATCAGTTTGTATGAAAATTGGAATGATCGGTGAAGTAAATGCATTTGTCCAGAACAGAAGGAATCCAGGTTTGTCTGGGGTGAGGGAAATGGTCGCTGTTGGAGAACAGTAGAGTAAAATTCCACCATCAGCTAAGGATGGTGTGAAAGAGGCCAGGGTACCATTCCGAATGGTTAAACCATTCACCCTGCAAGGAGGGGCATTTGTCAGGATAGGATCAGGATTAACTGTGATACCCCCTGTAGTGGAATAGCTCTATGAGACGCGGAGCTCAGATTGACATTTGACGAATGGGTGAGGCACTGAAGGGCAATCAGCAAGAAGGGAGTGTGGGAGTCAAGTTGGAGATGAACAAATAGAAAGAAAAGAGTGGGTGTTGGCTGGGTGGGCGTGTGAGACTCATACTTACCATTTCTGTCATTAGTTGCTCCAAGCACTGTGGCATCGGAGGATATTTTCGAGCAGCAAAGGTGGAGGAACAGCAGTGGGAATGGTAAGTCTGCCTCTTTATTCAGTATTGTGGGGTGTTTAATAGTTCCGACAATGACACTGGCTGTTTTATAAACCACAGTAATGCACAGGTCCCTCCCCAGATTAAAATTTCTCCTTCCTACCTGTTCTGATGTTGCTGAAGCTGAATGCATGGACACTGGAGTGGTTCTGACAGGAAAATGAGCAACACTGTTGGAGTTCTATTGTTAAGGGAAGTGATTGATGGAAATTTAACTTCAACTACTGGCCTTCTCCATTTCAAGTAACTGACAATTTTATAAATCGATAGAGGAAACAATTATTAAAAGTAAAATAAAACCAAAGCTTGGTCAACAGCTACGATTACCAAAAAATAGGAATAACAATATCATTCTGGATGGGGAATGTCAGAGAGATTTTAGTGTCGTAAAACAATATCACAACTTATTAACTGAATCTAGAATTACTGCTTTCCATTACCCCCTCCATCAGATGTTTATTCTTCACATTGATCACTCCAATATTGGTTTTTAACTCTAAACTACCCAGAGAAAATAAGACATCAGTGAAGATTAAAATCAGATTGGTTCAATCCAGATGCCAAAAGGAACCATCACCAGAATGAGATCAGCGCAAAACCTTGGAGGCTGGGGAGCTGAAGGAAATTACAGAAACAAGCAGGGACTAGGCTCTGGGGGAACTTGAAAACAAGATGAGAACTTGAAAATGGAGATATTGCTTGACCAGGAGCCAAAAGAGGCTCAAGAACAGAGGTGTGATGCGAGAATGCGATTTGGTGCATGTGTAGATATGAGCCGCAGAGTTTGGATAAGCGCAAGATTACAGCAAAAGAGAAGTTGCTGATAGAGAACTGAAACCAGTATGAAATGGGCCTGGCTATCAGTATCAAAGACCTGGAATGAAGGGTGGTGAAAGTGAACACTCAGTCAAATTTCCTTTAGCACATTTACCTGCCAGCTTTCCGTCAGATGGAATCACTTTCAGTCTCAGATCAAATATTGACATTGTTATATTATGGGTTCTTTAAGTGTCTTAATGATGAGATTTTGAAACTTGCATATTTAAATAAAGTTTCTGTAAGAATGTAAAGAGAAAAAGATTCGTGAAGACAAATGTAGGTCCCTTACAGTCCGAAATATGAAAGTTTATATTGAAAAAAAAGGCAGAGCAATTAAACAACAACTTTAGTTCCTTCTTCATGGAGAAAGACACAAATAACTTCCCAGAAATGTGAAGAAGTTAAGAGACTAGTGAGAAGGAGGAATTGAAGGAAAATTAGGAGAAATTAATGAGACTGAGAGTTGGATGTTGCTTCGAGAGTTGCCTAGTGCTTCACGTCTGTTAGTGTACGCTTAAACTGGACCATCTGACGGGCAATGCGACAGCTCAGTGACTATCACTCTTTGCTGTGCGGATACATAGAATTGGGCCAGTGTCTGCGGGAGTTTGCACATTCTTCCCATGCCTGCGTGGGTTTTCCCCAGGTGCTCCGGTTTCCTCCCACATCCCAAAATGTGCTCTTAGGCTGATTGGTGTAACAAATTGTCCCTAAATTAGTCTCCCTTCAATCTCCCTCAATAGGTGTAGACAAAGGTCATAGGTAGAAGAGGGCACTCACAATGTTAAAATAGTGGCACAGGCTCGTTGGGCTGAAGGGCCTGTTTCCTGTGCTGTGTTGTTCTTTGTCTTTGTATCAATCGCCAGGCCTGAAGATCTACATCCCAGGGCACCAAAGGAGTGGCCATGGGATGTATTGGTTGATTTCTTCCAAAGATTCCGGAACAGATTGGAGGCTGTCAAATATAATCTCGCTATTTAAAATAGGAGGGAGGGAGAAAAGAGTGAATTAGAGGCTAGTTAGCCTAATGTCAGTAGCAGGAAAATATTATAAAGAATGTGATTATAGGACAATTAGAAAGTATCAACAGGATTAGGCAAAGTTAACATGGATTTATGAAAGGGAAATCATATTTGACTGGAATTTTTTTTTGAGGAAATAATTAGTGGAATAGTAGTTAAGAAGGCATATGGGAAACTTAATTTTGTCAGTCGTGACATAGATTATAAGATCAGCAAGGTAATGTTGGAACTGTACAAAGCTTGCGTTAAGCTATAGCTGGAGTATTGTGTACAGTTCTGGTCACCTCACTACAGGAAGGATGTGATTAACTGGAGAAAGAGCAGAGGAGATTCACCATGATATTGCCTGGGATGGAGCACTTGAGCTATGAAGAGAGGTTGGATAGTTTTAGATTGTTTTCTTTAGAGCAGTGAAGGCTGAGGAGGGCGTGATAGAGGTGTATAAGATTATGAGGGGTGTGGACAGGGTGAAAAGGAAGCAGCTGTTCCCCGAGGTTGAGGGGTCAATCACGAGGGGGGGAGGCATTGATTTAGGGTATCTAAGGAGATTCAGAGGGCATTTGAGAAATTATTCTTTTACTCAGAAGGTTGTGGAAATCTGGAATGCACTGCCTGGGAGGTCAGTGGAGACTGGAAATCTTATAACCTTTAGAAAAATATTTGGATGAGCACTTGAATCATCATAACATTCAAGGATATGAGACAAGTGTTGGAAAATGGGATCAGTGTGACTTTAGTAGTAGTTATTGTTGGTGCAGTTATTATTAATGGGCTGAAGGCCTTTTCTGTGCTGCACAACTCTATGACTTCTATTATAATTGTACAGTAATATTACATATTCTTTTTTAAACCCTGCCTCAGTATTAAACAATGAATTACTTTAATATATTAAAAATACTTACCCAGACTTACTCACCCCACCGCTGCTTTGGTTGGCCCCACTTTGCTTTCTGAATGGGCTGCTCTTCCTCTGGTTGAGCTCTTGGTTCTCACAGTCCCCTCTGTGGTTATGGAGACAAAGCTGGATTTTCGCAAATGCTTCTCAATGACTCCTCACCAACAACTCTCATTTATCACTCTCAGTCTCACTCTTTCTCACTCCCTTATTTCCAATCTTATTTCTGCCTTTTATTTCTCTGCACACAGCAGAACCTTGTCCATATCCTTCACTTTGACTTCTCTGATGGCCAAATCTGCCTCCAGTAAAGTCTGTAACTCTTCCAGTCGTGAAATTGTACTGTTCATATTTTCATTGTTCACTCTCTGCTTGGAAAGTTTCACAGATTTTCCTTTCACTGTTTCTCATTTTCAATCACCTGTTTCTTCAGTCTGTTTCTTGTCTATTTTGGCTTCTCGCTGGAATATGGAACAATGCTGATTCTGCTCCACTGACCAGCTTGTTCAGACTGATGTCAAATTAATTTGCTTTTCCTTGTAATCTTCCAGAAGAATAAACGTTAACCTGAGAGATTCCCATTGTGTACAAAGTCCTTTGACAAGTTTTCCTTTTCTTCACAAAGTTGCTTGCTTCATCTTGAGCTTTCCTATAATTCAGTAAATTTTCCTCCAGTTTCATCCACTGTGTTTCCATTCTGCTGTTTAAGAGTCTTCATTTCTTCATGTTTCTGAATGTTCACACGTTCCTTTTGGATTCTGTCTTGAAGAGCAAACAATTAAAGTCATCGAGTCAAAGAGGTTTACAGCATGGAAACAGGCCCTTCAGCCCAACTTGTCCATGCTGCCCTTTTTTTAAACCCTAAGCTAATCCCAATTGCCCGCATTTGGCCCATATCCCTCTATACCCATTGTACCCACGTAACTATCTAAATGTTTTCTAAAAGACAAAATTGTGCCTGCCTCTACTACTACCTCTGGCAACTTGTTCCAGACACTCAACACCCTCTGTGTGGAAAAATTGTCCCTCTGGATTCTTTTGTATCTCTCCCCTCCCACCTTAAACCTCTGCCCTCTAGTTTTAGATTCCACTACTTTTGGGAAAAGATATTGACTATCTCGCTGATCTGTGCCCCTCATTATTTTATAGACCTCTATAAGATCACCCCTCAGCCTTCTACGCTCCAGAGAAAAAAGTCCCAGTCTATCCAGCCTCTCCTTATAACTCAAACCATCAAGTCTTGGTAACATCCTAGTAAATCTTTTCTGCACTCTTTCTAGTTTAATAATGTTCTTTCTATAACAGGATGATCCACTTACAATAGAGTGATTCTGGTTCATGAAGAAGATAAAGATGTGTGGGATAGAAGGAGATTTGACCAATTGGATAAGTTACTGGCTGTCTTAGAAGACAGAGGGTGGTGGTGGAGGGAAAATTTTCAGACTGGAGGCCAGTTCCCAGCGGGTGTACCACAGGGATCAGTGCTGGGTCCTCTGCTATTTGTGATTTTTATCAATGACTTGGAAGAGAGGGCTGAAGGCTGGATTAGTAAATTTACTGATGACACCAAGATTGGTGGAGTAGTGGATGAGATGGAGGGCTTTTGTAGGCTGCAAGAGACACATTGACAGGATGCAGAGCTGAGCCAAAAAGTGGCAGATGGAGTTTAACCCTGCTAAGTGTGAGGTGATTCATTTTGGTCGCACAAACTGGAATGCAGATTACAGGGTCAACGGCAGGGTTCTGAGGAGTGTAGAGGAACACTGAGATCTTGGGATTCATATCCACAGATCTCTGAAGATTGTCACTCAAGTGGATAGATCCGTGAAGAAGGCTTATAGTGTGTTAGTGTTTATTAACAGGCGTTTGAGTTTAAGAGCCATGGGATTATGCTGGAATATACCAAATATTGGTGAGACCATATTTGGAACATTGTGTTCAGTTCTGGTCACCTCACTATAAGAAAGATGTGGAAGCATTGGAGAGAGTGCAAACGAGATTTACCAGGATGCTGCCTGGTTTGGAGGGTAATTGTAATGAGGAAAGGTTGAGAGAGCGGGGGCTTTTCTCTTTGGAGCGGAGGAGGATGAGAGATGACTTAATAGAGGTTTATGAAATGATGAGGGGGAATTGATAGAATGGATGTAGAGAGACTATTCCCTTGGGTCGATGTAGCTGTCATTAGGGGCATATCTATACGGTTCATGGTGGGAGATATAGGAGGGATGTGCAAGGTAGATTCTTCACCCAGAGAGTGGTTGGGGTATGGAATGCACTGCCTGCTGTGATACTTTACAGTCAGACACTTTAAGAACTTTCAAGCGGTTATTGGATAGGCATATGGAGCACACCAGAATTATAGGGGTGGGATAGCTTGATCTTGGGTTTGGACATAGCTCGGCACAACATTAAGGGTCGAAGGGCTTGTACTATGCTGCAATGTTCTATGAAACTGGTCAGACCTTGAGGCACCTTAAAACTTGAGATAAGAGCAGACCCAGAAGAATGAATTTGATAACAAGATCACCCACTGATGGGACAGAAATGCATAAATGTATCTACTCTATGTACAATGATGTGTTAACTATCAATGTCCGTACCTGTCTGCTTATAATGATGTGTTAACTGTTGATGTCCGTATCTGTCTACTCAATATGTAACGATGTGCTAATAGCTAATGACTGTACTGTCCATTATCTAAAATGTATAAAAGATGCTCAACTGACATTGTGTAATTGAGAAGGTGGCTGCCAGTATGCGGAGTACCAGTGCTTCTCCCAAAGCTTTGTCTGAATAAAACTGTTTTGTTGAACCTCCAAGTCTGATTTCAAAGTGATGAATTCACCTCCACAAAGGCAAAAGAAGGAAAGTTTAGGGGAGATGTGAGAGGCAAGTTATTTACACAGAGGGTTATAAGTGCTTGGAATGCATTGCCAGGCAAAGTGGTAGAAGCAGATACAATAACAACGTATAAGAGGCAGCTTGACAGATACATGAATGGACAGGAATGGAGGGATATGGACCACATGGAGACAAAAGGTCTTTAGTTTTGAAAGGCATCAGTTATTGGCACAGGCTTGGTGGGCCAAAGGGTCTGTCCTGTGCTTCACTGTTCTTTGCTCTCCGCACAGGTGGTACAATTGTTAGCATTGCTGCCTCACAGCACCAGGGACTCAGATTCAATTCTCAAGGAGCTTGTGGAGAATGATTGTTCTCCCTTGTGTCTGCTTGGGTTTTCTGTGGAGACTCTTGTTTCCTTCAAAAGTTCGAAAGACATGCTGGTTCAGGGCATTGGCCACGCTAAGTTCTTCCTCAGTGTATTTGGGTGGCACGGTAGCACATGGTTAGCACTGCTGCTTTGCAGCTCCAGGGACCTGAGTTCGATTCCCGGCTCAGCTCACTGTCTGTGTGGAGTTTGCACATTTTCCTCGTGTCTGCGTGGGTTTCCTCCAGTGCTCCAGTTTCTTCCCACAGACCAAAGATATGTGGGTTAGGTTTATTGGTCTTGCTAAAATTGGCCCTTAGTGTCCTGAGATGTGTAGGTTAGAGGGATTAGCGGGTAAAATATGTAAGGATACAGGGTCCGCGGCTTGTTGGGATTTGTCGGTGCAGACTCAATGGGCCAAATAGCCTCTTTCTGCAATGTAGGGTTCTATGATTCTATCTGAACAGGGGATAGAGTGTGCATCAAAAGGATTTTCACAGTAACTTCATTGCAGTGTTAATGTAACTTGTGACAAGAATGAACAAACTTCAAACTTTTTTTCATTCTTCTGCATTCAATCCTTCATTGTATTGGTGTGGTTGGGAACAATCTTGTTGCTTACTTCAGTCTTGTCTCCCACACTCCAGGATGTATCCAAGTGAGTAGTTTTCCAGTTTTTTGTATTGCACTGGGCTTGGAGCATGGCTAAACCTCTGCCTCACTTTAGGACAAAATATGCTTTCCTTATCTTGAAAAATCTTTGAAGCTATTCATTTCAGTACAGAGTACTTTTAACACTAAGATTTCTGCATTTCCAAATTCCTGGATGGGTTTATTCAGTCTGTGTTGTAACTGCAGGAACTTCTAATAAAGGAAAAATTCATTTCTCTGTACAAGTAGCCAGACTGAAACGGGTTTTTCTTCTCTGCAAACTTTTCATTTTACTTTTCTGTGCTCTGCAAATTTCTCTCTTTAACTCTGCCAGCTGATTTTTTTATTTAATTAATTTTGTTATTTCAGTGCAGGATATAAGTACAGCTTTTTTTTGCTCACCACCTTGTAAATTAGCCTGGTTTTTTTTGATTCTGCATCACTCAGGGTCTAAACATTTCTGTAATTTTGCTCACTCTTTCATGAACTGACCTGCATTCTTTACCACTGTGTCACTTAGGGGCTAGCAATTTTTGGATTCTTACTAATCCATCTTTCTGATTTGACCAGGTTTTTGTTTTCTTACTCTGTATCATTTGGGGATCTTGCAATATTCTTCCACTCACTCTGGTGGATTCTCCAGAGACTTCTTCAGTTCAGCCCAAGCAGTCAGTGCCAAAATTTATGAGCCTCTTCCCATCTTTTCTCATCTAAATCTGTCATCATCAGTACTGATCCTCTCTGTCTCATATGCTTGTCTAGTTTTGCATTATATTTGCCCATTAGTTCAGGTGGTCAAAAACATGATCAAAGAGACTGGTTTATGGAGAAAGGAGAGGGAAGTTAAAGGAGGGAATTCTGTTGCTTAGGGCCTAGACAGCAGGTGACAATGTTGCCAATACCCCAGTGAAGGAAACTGGATTTGCACAGGAGGCCAGAATTGGAGGAATGCACACTCATTCTTTTTAAAATTATCATCAGTAAAAACCGGAATGACTCAGAGTCATTATTCAGGGTTCTTAATTCTTCGGGATTGGGAATGAGTTAATCACGAACTTATAGAGCCCATTCATCATGCTTCGATAACAGGAACAGATTTCCCATTCGGAAAGGCATGTAAACATGGAGATTTCCTCAGGAATGTGAAATGCCAGGACAAACATTCCAAAGTGTTCTCTGCATTCATTACAAGAAACAAACTGAGCAAGAATTTCATTTGATTCATTATTGTCACATATATTGGGTATTGTTTCTTGTGCGCTATACAGACAAAACACACCATTCATAGAGTACATTGGGAGAAGAAAAGGAGAGGGTGCAGAATATAGTGTTACAGTCATAGCTAGGGTGAAGAGAAAGATCAACTTAATACATGTCAGGTCCATTCAAAAGTCTGATGGCAGCTGGGAAGAAGCTGTTCTTAAGTCAGTTAGTGCTGGATCTCAGAAACCCAAGTTCCAGTGATGATACAGATACAAATCAGAGATAAGAGACATCAGAAAAAGAAAATTTGCCGTGCTTAGAAAATAGATGGGAAACAAAAGCTGATGTCCATGGTAATAAAAATGTAACTTTAGAGTCAACAACGTGAAAAGATAAGGCTAGTAACTTGGATTGTCTGATAATATCAGATAGTCTTATACAGAAATTGAATAAAGCAGAGGAATTTCAGAAGGTGCAATGAAAATAAATGTGTAAAAATAAACTGTGATGGAATATTTACACAAAATTACAGCATTAACAATGCGAAAAGGAACCTTTACCCACCGGCTAGTGCTGGCTTATGCTCAACATGAGTCTCCCTCCATCAAAATATCTTTCTATTTCTTTTTCCCTCACTTATTGATGTAGCTTTCCTTTCAGTGCGGAATGTGTATGATCAACAGCATTGTACTGATGTGCAAACTGCTCCCTGAATGCAACAGAAAAGTCGGCAAGTGTTTGATCGCTGCAACTCGTAATTATTTGGTCAGAAAGGATTTAATGAAACAATTGTGGAACAGGTACACGGACAGAAAACGTTGTTGGGTTAATTCTGTAAAAGTAAGATCTGTGGGCGCATTATTGAAAAGTTTGAAAGAAAGCAGCTGAGGTTGTTAGTGTAAAAACAGAGCTGATGTCATGAGCAGAATAGGGCTAGATCAGGTGACTGGGCAATTACAGAATTTGTTATTGCCTTCACGCCCAAGGACGACTTGCGGGAATAACATTCAATAAAAAGCTTCATACTTGATAGGCAAACAACCTGGATTAGGACAATTGCTTCATAACCTTGATTGCTATGGAGCAATTGTTGGTAGTGTTGACAGTGATTAGTTGGAATGCCTCCTCTCTGCTTTGCATTGAGTAATCTGTTGTTTGCATGGTTTGCATGGAAGGTTGGCTGAGCAATATTGTTTGGAAATCCTTTGTTAGATTTCTCATTGTACCCCTGGGCATGTGGCCTGATTAACCTGGGTGACATGCCTGATACGGTTTGAACTGGACAGTTGACATTGTTGACAGTCAACATGTAGGATAACAGTGCTAGAGGCAAATGATGTTATTGAACTTGACCAGGCAATCATTGTGGATAGCAGCATCCAGAGCTTTGACTTCTGTTTGGGTGAAAGATATAGTAAGATCAATCTATATCAGTAAACATGCTTGTTCCATTTCCACTGCTTCTGCTATGCTGCAAAATTGCATTGACAAGTTTTCACTTTGTATGAATTCTGCACCAAGTCTCTGATAGGATATTTTCATATTTGTTAGCAAAGAATAAAGAACAGTAAGCACAGGAAACAGGCCCTTCGGCCCTCCAAGCCGAAGTTGGTCCAACCAGACCATTTGTTTGTATCCCTCCATTCCCAGGCTGCTTAAACTCTATTCCAGAGCAATCCTGATAGAATTTCACTTGCAGTCGAAGATGATAATTTTAATTTCTACAGATACATTTCCTATTTTATGATTCTAGATGATTATCATGGTTGTGAACACTAAGCTCAGTTGGTTCCCTCTAGATAGAAACGAGGAAAACATTGAGTAAATGGAAGAGAGAATACAGCTCTTTTGTGAGTCTCTATCGAGACTTTGGAGCTTTACTGCCAGGGATTTGCTGATTACAGCTTTAACAGGATGTTCACAAAGCCCTTGTGACCATTGAACTTTCCTTCTTAAGTCAACCTTTGGGTTAAACAGTGATATTGGATTGTTATCTTCTTTAACTTTATTGTTGAAGTTGGCTAAATCCCAGAAACTCATCAGCCATTGAACCACTAAGTTTCTATGGCCCACCATTGCACCGTATTTACCTTATTTTTAATGTTGGGGTATTGCATCAGAATGTAAGAAAACTTAGGTCAGAATAAAAGCTCTTTGGCTGATCAAAGTTCCAACTCTAGGGCAGTAAATCCAATTCTTCAACTCTTCCACCAAGGAAAATATTACTAATTTTCCTGGCATATTATTCCACATATTCCTCACTCTTTGCTCTTCCTAATATCACAGTAATTTTGTAAAAAGAATGTGGTGGGTATTTTATATGTGAATTTCAGAAGATGTTTGACAAAGTGCCAAAACTGAAACTGGTTGTGAAAATTAAGGCATCTGGTAATAAAGGAAATTCATGGATAAAGAGAGATCATGAAGGGGAAACAGTGCACAAAGAAATGGATGTGTTCAGATTAACAGGATGTGAATTTCAGTGTGACTGTGGATCTGTGAAAGGACCTGTGTGTACCCTAAATTAGTTGAAGAAGTTAAAGGATATGGTATTCCAGAGACATGGCTGCAAGGATCGAGAGAAGACTTAGACAAAGTGTCCATACAGCAGGATAACCAGGACTTTCCCGTTGATAATGCTAGCGTCTGTCAGATGGGATTCACTCTCTGACGAATGCAAATTTATGCATCCCGTAGAATAGCGTGGCTAGTTAGGCTTTTCAGAAATCAGGACACCATTTCTAAAGGACACCCCCCACCCAAAACCAAAATTGTGATCCACCCTCAAAGGGAGCACCATCAACTCCTTGGCAAGATCCCCCTCAGCACTCAAATGGGTCACCCTGCCCTTCTACACAATGCAGGCATGAGGATGACCCGACCCCAGCCCCCCAGCTGTCTCACTCAGCCCCTACCCCGCTTAGCCCCCTCTCAGATCTCTGAACCCTACTCAGCCCTCTTCTCTATACCTCCTTCCCAACTCAGACCCCAATTCAGCCCCCAGCTCGCCCCTTCAGGCCTCGCACCTTGACAATGCCAATGGTGCATTGTATCGGCACACTGGCACTGACATCCTAGTGTGATGATATGGTATCTTTAAGAAATACATTTATATCACATTTGTTTTGGGAATATGTTTAAAGTTCACCTCCATTTTTCAGGGTGTTGATTTATCTAAGAACTCTTTTACATTAATAGCTGGGAGAACAAGATATGTATATGAAGTGTTTGTTTAAGCAGGGCTAATGCCTTTGTGTTTATTTTGGATTTCCCCTGGGATTTCAGAGTAGAGTTTTGATGAAGTTGATTGACAGAAATAGAGTCTTGTGCTTAATGGGAGAAACTAAGCTTGCAGAGACAATACACAGTTCTTTCTCATTTTAAAACAAGCAGTTACTGCCTGGTTCTGGAAAAAAGAGGATGTCTCTTTCTCTCTCTCTCTTACTCTCTCCCTCTCTGTTTCTCTGTCTCTCTCTCTGGAGATTGTTTGAAAGCTCCAAAATGGCAACTGAAGACAAGCATGTAAGCCTGTGGTTTGCTAACTAATTGAAGAGGGCGTTTAAGTGTATAAGAGGACTTTGCTTGAATTGGAACTCATATTGATAGAGCAGTTAAGAATTGTATCTTGTCATGTTGTTCAATTATTAAACATTAAGCTAATTGTTCCATAATAGTTAAACTGTGTCGTTAAATAAAATTTGTTTCGATAAAAGCTTCCCAGTGTGTTAGTAGAATTGTGCTTGGAGTGAAACTTCCTATCCTCACATTCACGCATAACAGAAAAATTGTTAGGGTTGAGTCTGGCTTCACAATATACCTTGGAGATTCCATCTGGGATCCTAACACTAGCCTGGAGCTTTGGGCCCCGAGTGTCTATGTGTCCAGTGTCTATGTGTCCAGTGTCTATGTGTCCATTGTCTATGTGCCAAATATTTTTCACTTCTCTTGTGTAAAACATTGTTATTAGGAACAATGGGGATATTTCAGATGCATTCAAGTCTGAAGGGAAAGGTAAATAAACACTACTGACTGGAGACTGAATCAAAAACCATTATGCTGTCAATCAAATGACAATTAAAAGGATTAGACTTAAACTGAATGGGCACAAAGGTTTTCAAAAGACTGGAAAGAATTTTAAAGACTTTTACTGTCAATCAATAACTGCCCTCGAGAAGGTAGTGTTTTCTAGAAAGCTCAGAGACTTCAAATAAAAACTATGAATAGAATCATAAAATTCTACAGTTCAGAACCAGGCCATTCAGCCCATCACATCTGCATGTTTGGATATCCTCAAGTGAAATTAAAAACTGAATTTTACTGGTTCAGTCATCATCTGTTGTTAACTGTCAGTGCAACCTCAATCAACAATTAATAGATTCAAATACAATATCGTCCATCCTGTACCAGTCATTAAGATGTTCCTGCAGTAAGGCCAAATAAACACACTGTAGTGTCTTTTAGCCATTTCTGTTTGCAAACGCGCGTAGACGCGCGCGCACACACACACACACACACACACACAGTTCTACCCATATTAACATCCACACACACGTATCTCTTGTCACCATCTCAGTTAATGTCTTTCTCCATCCCTCTGCAGGATGCTGGCTTGCTGGAGATCCCAGCTGAACTTGCTGCTCTGTTACAGATTGCTGAAGGTAAGTGAGATTGCTATCTGCACCATTTGAAAAGATTTGTAAACTTTCTTCCATTGGTGATTATACAGATCATTTATGAATGGCTGAGATACCTCTCGGTACTAATGGCAAGGATTCTGTAAGGTGAAGTTTCAGCTTGATTTCAAAGACAGGAAACTGATCACACTTCAGCACAAAGTGATACTAAATTGGCAAAGATAGCTGTTTCGGTAAACAGTAAAGTCATTTCAGTATCTTTGGTATATTCATCCCTGAGGGTAGGTCACCGATGAGGAAGTTGGCCTTAGAATTGCTTAATGAGACTAACGTTGGTAACTATTAAACACTGAAATTAACCTCTTTCATTATGTTTCTTGATTCCTTATCTCCTTCTGTATACATAGAAACCCATGCTTCACCTTCAATCGCTATCACTATAATAACTCCATCTTGGATGTGCTCTGGGCAGTGTATGGATTATTCTCACCATGCACCCAGAAATAGCCTCTATATCCCTCTCTCATTTAGAACATAGAAAAACTACAGCACAAACAGGCCCTTCGGCCCACAGTGTTGTGCCGAACATGTCCCTACCTACTAGGCTTACCTATAACTCTCTGTCTTACTAAGTCTCATGTACTTATCCAAAAGTCTCTTAAAAGACCCTATCGAATCCGCCTCCACCACCACTGCCAGCAGCCAATTCCATGCACCCACCACCCTCTGAGTGAAAAACTTACCCTTGACATCTTCTCTGTACCTACTTCCCAGCACCTTAAACCTCTGTCCTCATCTGTCAGCCATTTCAGCCCTGGGAAAAAGCTTTGAGAATCCACTCGATCAATACCTCTCAACTTCTTATACACCCTCTATCAGATCACCCTTCATCCTTCATCTTCTGAAAAGAAAAGACTGAGCTTTCTCAACCTATCCTCATAATGCATGCCACCTAATCCAGGCAACATACTTGTAAATCTCCTCTGCGCCCTTTCTATGGCTTCCACATCCTTCCTGTAATGAAGCGACCAGAAATGAGCACAGTACTCCAAGTGGAGTCTGACCAGGATCTGATACAGCTGCAGCATTATCTCCCGTCTCTGAAACTCAATTCCTTGATTGATGAAGGCCAATACACCATACGCCTTCTTAACCACATCCTCTACCTGCGAAGCCAATTTGAGAGTCCTATGAACCCCAACCCCAAGATCCTTCTGATATTCCACGCTGCCAAGAGTCTTACCCTTAATATTATATTCCATCATCCCATTTGACCTGCAACATGAGTCATCACACACTTATCTACGTTGAAGTCCATCTGCCACTTCTCCACCCAGTCTTGCATCCTATTTATATCTCATTGCAACTTCTGATATCCCTCCACACTATCTACAACACCTCCAACCTTTGTGTCATTAGCAAACTTACCAACCCATCCCTCCACTTCCTCATCCAGATCATTTATACAAATCCTTCCAATTCCTCCAACTTTCCAATTCCCCACAACCCTCCAACTCTCCCCCCAACTCTCCAATTCCACCCTCACACATCTCGCTCCCCTTCAATCCTTTGATTCCATTCCCTGACTCTCCAACTACTACAATTGAACAAATTATTGAACAAATGTTGACATATTTGCAATATTTAATAAGAGTTTCTTGATTATCCCAAATTCAACATATTCAGCATGTAAAATATGTACCTTATGATCCATCAACCAATAGATTAGCTGAAAGATTTGTATAATCTTTGAAACATTCTTTAAAAGCTTTATGAGAACAAAGTTCATTATCACATCATGTAAATAGCTTTTTGGCATCTTGTAGTAACACAACTCATATGACTACCCAAAGTTCACCTGCTTTATTACTCTTAAAGAGCAAGCTCAGAATTACATTTGATTTGTTATTACCTCAGAAACAGAGATAGTAGAGCACCAACAACAATCCCAAGTTGCTCAAAAAGAAATGAGGGCAATACGGTGTCCATTTAATCGGTGATTGGGAGTTAGTGCGTAATTATGCCACGAATGAGAAATGGATACCAGTCACAGTTTTAGCAAAAACAGATCCAATTTCTTACACAGTTTAAATCGAAGATGAACTAGTTTGGGTGGTGCCATGCTGACCAATTGTTGTCATCTCAAAATGAATTCTCCAAATCAACTCCAGATTTACCAACTTCTGTAGTGCCCAGTGTTGTGAATACTACCAGGAAATCTTAGTTGATAATTATATCTGTATAAAATGATTAATGGTGCATAATACTGTATTTAGATATTATTGATTCTATGTAAACATGGTAGTAATTTGTTGTCATGATCACAAAAGTAAAGAGGCAAGGATTAAATGGTTGCATGATTGCTTTAAGAGCTAGTCACATGTTTGATGGCGCTGTCATTAGGGTGTTACACAAAGTCCTGCTTAGCTTCATTTTTTACAGTCTTTATAATAAACCTGTTGTTGCTATTTTGAAACAACACGTGCAAACCACATTATTTTCTTCTTACTTAAACCCACAACATCTAACATAGTTGGGACATTACACTCCTGACTTGTGTCTTTTAGTTGATGGTCAGACTCTGGGAAATCTTTAGTAAGGTGTTTGATAAGGTGGCCCATGGAAGACTTCTGCAGAAAATGCAGATGTATGGGATAGAGGGTGATTTAGCTAATTGGGCTAGGAATTGGCTAGCAGATAGAAGACAGAGGGTGGTGGTTGATGGGAGATATTCATCTTGGAGTTCGGTGACAAGTGGTGTACCTCAGGGGTCTGTTTTGGGGCCCCTGCTGTTGTAATTTTTATAAATGATCTGGATGAGGGTATTGAAGGATGGATTAGTAAATTTGCAGATGACACTAAAGTCGGGGGAGTGGTAGATAGTGAAGAGGGGTGTTATAGTTTGCAGAGGGACTTGGACAAGTTGCAGAGCTGGGCCGAGAGGTGGCAAATGGAGTTTAATTTGGAAAAGTGTGAGGTAATGCACTATGGCAGAAATAATAAATGTGTAGAGTATAGGGCAAATGGTAGGATTCTTAGTAGTCTAGATGAACAGAGGGATCTGGGTGTGTATGTGCATAGATCCCTGAAAGTAGGCAGTCAGGTCGAGAAGGTTGTTAAGAAGGCATATGGAGTCTTGGCTTTTATTGGTCGAGGGATTGAATTTCGGAGCCGCAACGTCATGTTGCAACTGTACAAAACTCTAGTGCGGCCGCACTTGGAGTATTGTGTGCAGTTCTGGTCCCCCACATTATAAGAAAGATGTGGAGGCATTGGAGAGGGTACAGAGGAGGTTTACCAGGATGTTGCCTGGTATGGAGGGCAGGTGTTATGAGGAGAGGCTGAGGGATTTGAGGTTGTTTTCGTTAGAAAGGAGGAGGCTAAGAGGGGACCTGATCGAAACATATAAGATGATTAGAGGTTTAGATAGGGTGGACAGTGATAGCCTTTTTCCTAGGATGGAAAAAGCTATCACGAGGGGACACAGCTTTAAATTAAGGGGTGATAGTTATAGGATGGATATCAGAGGTAGGTTCTTTACCCAAAGGGTGGTTCGGGAGTGGAATGCCCTGCCTGCAGCAGTTGTAGATGCGCCAAGTTGGTGGCGTTTAAGAGGTTAGTTGATAAGTATATGGAAGAGAAGGGAATGGTTTAGTTGGGAGGGGCATTGCTTTTTATATTGGTCGGCGCAACATCGAAGGCCGAAGGGCCTGTTCTGTGCTGTAATGTTCTATGTTCTAAATCATGAGATCAGTACAGAATTCCCAGCCCCCTGATCTTGTCTTGTAACCGCAGTATTTATATTACTGTTCAGTTTCTCAAAGGATATCGGCTGATTGGAGAATTTAGTGATAGTAATGAAATTAATGTCAAGAGAATTGGTTAGGCCTTTGTTCATTTCTGCTGGTCAATGTCTGGAAGACTTTGGCTGATAGGATCAAGGAGAATCCTAAAGCTTTCTTTAGATATGTTAAGAATAGAAGATTGGTTAGGGCAAGATTAGGGCCAGTCAGAGACAGCACTGGGAAGTTATGTGTGGAGCCTGAAGAGATTGGAGAGGCTCTGAACAAATATTTCTCTTCAGTATTCACGCAGGGAGACGTAAATGTAGTTGTGGAGAACACTGGGATACAGGGTTGTAAACTGGAAAGTATTGAAGTAGATAAGGAGGAGGTGCTAGATATTCTTGAGGGTTTGAAAATACATAACTCTCTTGGGCCGGATGGGATTTCCCCTAGGATTCTCTGGGAGGCAAGAGAGGCGATTGCAGAGCCTCTGGCTCTGATCTTCAGGTCGTCGTTGGTTACAGGTATAGTGCCGGAAGACTGGAGGATAGCAAATGTTGTCCCATTGTTCAAGAAGGGGAATAGAGACTTTCCTGGGAATTATAGACCGGTGAGTCTTACTTCTGTTGTGGGCAAAGTATTGGAGAGAATTATTAGGATTAGGATTTATAGTTATTTAGAGAGAAATGAATTGATTGGGGATAGTCAGCATGGTTTTGTGAAGGGTAGGTCGTGCCTTACTAACCTTATTGAGTTTTTGAAAAAGTGACCAAAGAGGTGGATGGGGGTAAGGCAGTTGATGTGGTATATATGGACTTTAGTAAGGCGTTCGATAAGGTTCCCCATGGAAGGCTTCTGCAGAAAATGCAGATGTATGGGATTGAGGGTGATTTAGCTAATTGGATTAGGAATTGGCTAGCTGATACTGGCCTTCATTCATCGAGGGATTGAGTTCAGGAGTCAGGAGGTAATGCTGCAGCTTTATAGGACTCTTGTCAGACCACACTTGGAGTACTGTGCGCAGTTCTGGTCGCCTCACTATAGGAAGGACATGGAAGCTATTGAAAGGGTGCGGAGGAGATTTACAAGGATGTTGCCTGGATTGGGAGGCATGCCTTATGAAGACAGGTTGAGGGAGCTGGGATTGTTCTCCCTGGAGAGACGAAGGTTGAGAGGCGACCTGATAGAGGTTTACAAGATGTTGAGAGGAATAGATAGGGTGGACTCTCAGAGACTATTTCACAGGGCTGAAATGGTCGCGACGAGAGGGCACAGATTTAAGGTGCAGGGAAGCAAGTACAGAGGGGATGCTAGAGGAAAGTTTTTCACTCAGAGGGTGGTGAGTGAATGGAATCGGCTGCCGTCGGTGGTGGTCGAGGCGAACTCGCTGGGTTCTTTTAAAAGACTTCTGGATGAGTATATGGGATCCAATGGGATTGGGGGTTATAGATAGGTCTATGGCTGGGTAGGTTTTGATGTGTTCGGCACAACTTGTGGGCCGAAGGGCCTGTTTGTGCTGTAGTGTTCTATGTTCCATGTTCTATGATAGAAGACAGAGGGTGTGGTTGATGGAAATTATTCATCATGGAGTTCGGTTACAAGTGGTGTACCTCAGGGATCTGTTTTGGGGCCACTGCTGTTTGTAATTTTTATAAATGATCTGGATGAGGGCATAGAAGGATGGATTAGTAAATTTGCGGATGACACCAAAGTCAGAGGAGTGGTAGATAGTGAAGAAGGGTGTTATAGTTTGCAGAAAGACTTGGACAAGTTGCAGAGCTGGGCCGAGAGGTGGCAAATGGAGTTTAATGTGGAAAAGTGTGAGGGAATTCACTTTGGCAGGAATAACAAATGTGTAGAGTATAGGGCTAATGGTAGGACTCTTAATAGTGTTGAAGAACAGAGGGATCTTGGTGTATATGTGCATAGATCCCTGAAAGTTGGCAATCAAGTCGATAAGTTGTTAAGAAGGCATACGGAGTCTTAGCTTTTATTGGTAGGGGGATTGAATTTCAGAGCTGCAACGTCATGTTGCAACTGTACAAAACTCTAGTGCGGCCGCACTTGGAGTATTGTGTACAGTTCTGGTCCCCGCATTATAAGAAAGATGTGGAGGCATTGGAGAGGGTACAGAGGAGGTTTACCAGATGTTGCCTGGTATGGAGGGCAGGTCTTATGAAGAGAGGCTGAGGGATTTGAGGTTGTTTTCGTTAGAAAGGAGGCGGCTAAGAGGGGACCTAATCGAAACATATAAGATGATTATAGGTTTAGATAGGGTGGACAGTGATAGCCTTTTTCCTAGGATGGAGAAAGCTAGCACGAGGGGACATAGCTTTAAATTAAGCGGTGGTGGTTTTAGGACAGATGTCAGAGGTAGGTTCTTTACCCAGAGGGTGGTAAGGGTATGGAATGCCCTGCCTGCTGTAGTTGTAGATGCGCCAAGTTTGGGGGCGTTTAAGAGGTCCGTGGATAGGTTTATGGATGAAAAGGGAATGGTTTAGGTTAGAGGGTCATTGCTTTTTATTAGTTGGTCGGCGCAACATCGAGGGCCGAAGGGCCTGTTCTGCGCTGTAATGTTCTATGTTCTATGACGTTTGGAATAAACATAAATTCCAGTTTATCAGATTTTGTTATTCAGGTCTTGGTGCATATCATCAACATGATATGACCATTTAGTGACCAGAGAGGTGGATGGGGGTAAGGCGGTTGATGTAGTATATATGGACTTTAGTAAGGCGTTTGATAAGGTGGCCCATGGAAGACTTCTACAGAAAATGCAGATGTGTGGAATAGAGGGTGATTTATCTAATTGGATTAGGAATTGGCTGGCAGATAGAAGACAGAGGGTGGTGGTTGATGGGAGATATTCATCGTGGAGTTCGGTGACGAGTGGTGTGCCTCAGGGGTCTGTTTTGGGGCCCCTGCTGTTTGTACTTTTTATAAATGATCTGGATGAGGGTATTGAGGGATGGATCAGTAAATTTGCAGATGATACTAAAGTTGGTGGTGTGGTAGATAGTGAAGAGGGGTGTTTTAGTTTACAGAGTGACTTGGACAAGTTGCAGAGCTGGGCCGAGAGGTGGCAAATGGAGTTTAATGTGGAAAAGTGTGAGGTAATGCACTTTGGCCGGAACAATAAATGTGTAGAGTATAGGGCTAATGGTAGGGCTCTTAATAGTGTTGAGGAACAGAAGGATCTTGGTGTCTGTGTCAATAGATCCCTGAAAGTAGGCAGTCAAGTGGATAAAGTTGTTAAGAAGGCATATGGAGTCTTAGCTTTTATTGGTAGGGGAATTGAATTTAGGAGCCGCAGCATCATGTTGCAGCTGTACAAAACTCTAGTGCGGCCGCACTTGGAGTATTTTGTGCAGTTCTGGTCGCCACATTATAAGAAAGATGTGGAGGCATTGGAGAGGGTACAGAGGAGGTTTCCTAGGATGTTGCCTGGTATGGAGGGCAGGTCCTATGAAGAGAGGTTGAAGGATTTGAGGTTGTTTTCGTTAGAAAGGAGGCGGCTAAAGGGGATCTTATTGAAGCATATAAGATGATTAGAGATTTAGATAGGGTGGACAGTGATAGCCTTTTTCCTAGGATGGAGAAAGCTAGCACGAGGGGACACAACTTTAAATTAAGGGGTATGAGTTATAGGACGGATATCAGAGGTAGGTTCTGTACTCAAAGAGTGATTAGGGAGTGGAATGCCCTGCC